>PYHW01010764.1:1767478-1798180 GCA_013186435.1 Turdus rufiventris | reverse complement strand
CCACCCCATGTGCCTGAGACCATTGTGCAAACATTGCTTGAACTCTGTCAGGACTGGGGCTGTGACCAATCCCTGGGGAGCCCACTCCAGTGGCCAACCACCCTCTGGATGAAGGACTTTTTCCTAATATTCAACCTAAACCTCCCCTGACCCAGGTCCAGCCTTTCCTTTGGGTCTTGTCACTGATCACCAGAGAGCAGAGATCAGTGTCTGCCCCTCTTCCCCTCAAGAAGAAGCTGCAAAAAACAATGAGGTCTCCTCTCAGCCTCTTCTTCTCCAGGCTGAACATCCAAAGTGATCTCAGCTTCTCCTCATACAGCTTCCCTTCCCAGCCCTTCACCATCTTTATTGTTCTACTTTGGATCCTCTCTAATACTTTAATATCCTTCTTATATTGTGGTAAGTGAAATGCATATGATATTTGTGGAAGTTCTTTGCTTTCCTGCTGTAAGTAAGGATTTCTGACGCGTCCCTTCTGTGTTTGACAAAGTCAAGCATCCCTCCAACCTTGGTTTCCCTAGGAAGGAAGATATTGAAAGCCCATCCATAATGCTCTTGAAGGGGTGCTGTGAGATTCCTAGCACACACATAAAAATAATTTTGGCCCAAAAGGAAACCTCCAACATTAAATCACTGGTGTTGACAAACAATGCCACTTGTAAAGGACTTACATAGCCTGCCCAGTACTCAAATTCTTAATCCTTTAATAGAAAGTGAAGGGCTTTTTAAAAAATACCTGACAAAGGCTTGCTAGAATGGTAAGAGGAAACACTGAGCTGCACCAGACTGATGGTCAGGACACTCACCAAAATACATCCAAATTGTAGTCCCTTCCCAATTACATTGTTTTAATTACAGGAGAGACTATCAACTATTCAAGAACAGGATATACCTTGCTGTCTGCTGTGCTAATTTTGGCTGGGGTAGAGATAATTTTGTTCTTAGTGGTTAGTGTAGGGCTGTGTTTGATTTGGTTAAACCATGACCCCTGCCAAGAAAGCATTCAAAATTTCTGTGTCAGAAGGAGGATGGAAAATTACTGTGTCTGTATGTCCTGCTGGATAAGATCCTTGGGTGGTGGGGTGATTTCATTCTTGCCAAAGATTGTTGCAAGAAATTTATACATTTTGCTTCATCCCAGTAAGACTTCTAAATTAAGGTGCTTTTTTTGCTTACATGTGAGAAGAGACCAGAACAAAAATTCCTAATGATGATGGAGTGCCTTTATCAACAGGGGTAGAACTGCTTGCACTTCCTTGCTTTGCAACCAGGAGCAGGTAAGGTAAACGCTGTTTCCCATCCCTTCCCTGAAGATTTCAGTACAAATTTTCACATTGATATGCTCTGGATCAGTAGGATATAATGGGCAATACAGACCCTGCTGTGCATACCAGGAATGTTCAATATTTACCTATTGGATCAAGCCTTTGGGCAATAGTAACCCATTTCTTTCTAATTCCTGGATCCCTGTGTGGTTTGAAATGTATTAAATTCTTTGCTACTTACATAAGGAGACTTTTGACCTGGAGACAGAAGCAGAATGCAGTTGGCTGCTGAGGTTTAGATGCCTTCAGGTGTACACAGTTACTGAGCAGCCTCTGCCTACCTTCCTTTTGGACACGTTTGTGCTCACCTGTGCCTTTTTTAGCTGTCTTAGACTTACACTAAAAAATGCTTTTCTTTCCTTGTTTGGAGTAGTGAATATAAACAAATATTTTGATTGCCATCAACACGAATGATTTCTGAGAAAAAAATAAAGAGCTAACATTTTGTTCATTATCAAGATGCACTTGAAATTAAATTTTAACAACTAAAAATACACAGAGAGATGCATATTCATTTTGTTCTTCACTACTCAGGTGTTATTAGGATTAGCTATGCATCATTTTCAACAGTGAGCAAAGACTGCCATCTTCTGACTTCCACAATATAGCTGCAAGACTGAATATACATCTTAGTTTGCCCTGTTAGTGTTTATCACAGTGCTCCTAACTGGGAAAAAGCCTTGGTCACATCTTGATCCTGTTGTCTGAAATACTGTGGCCCAGTGAGGGCCTTCACAGTACACTCTTCCACCTCTGAAAGAGAAACATTTACCTATGACAAGTGAAATTTGTTCACTTCTTTATTTTCTTGCAGCACTCTTTCTTAGCAAATTTGTTATCGCATCCACATTTCCAAAGAAGTATTTTCTACTGCCATCACTTAATTGGTCAGTTGATCATTTTCTCAGTAACTTTCATGCTGAGTGGTCAATGCTGTGACAACACAGAGCAAATGTGTATCTACCTCCCATTAGAGGTCAATAGTATTCTAGCAACTAATGCTAGTACCTTTAGATTTCCCACCAAAGATTCAGCTATCTTGCCTGTGAACCTAAGAGTAAATTGCAATACAACAGCAAATACCAAGCAGGAGACCTGCAGCACATGGAACAGATGTACATGCATAAAGTGTGCTCAATTTCCATGCATTCGTTGCTCAAAAAATAATGCCCAGGCCTCTTTTAGCAGAAGGAAAGCATAACTAGCAACATGTAATTGTCGTTTTCATAGCTTTTATTCAGACTTAAGCCCCTGGCACGACACCGACAGAAAGCACAGACAGATCACAAGCTCGAGGTGTGGGAGCCTGTCTCTGAAGCCCATTCCACTCAGGTATCACTCATGAAAATGCAATCTCTCTTAGCAAGCCTTTGGTGGACATACCACTGGCACAGAAGACCAGCTGGATTATGCTCAGCAGGAAATCATGTTCTCCTCTGCTGAAGACACTGCTAATCCAGCAGCCTTCCCTAAGAAGAAGGAAATCTCTTGGCTACCAAAGCTCATCTAAAGTTTAGATCACTTTCTATCTGACCTACAGCACTTGCATTCTCTGTGTCTATACTGCCATACAGCACAACACAGCAGATTCGGAATATGTCATACAGCCAGATCCATGTCAATACTTCACAGTCTGATCATTAATCTGGAAGAGTACAAAAAAGGAATATTAACTGATTTGGGTGAAGAAAGCAGACACCTGTACATGCATTTGCTCAATTAATTCCATCCCTATTTTAAGGAAGTTCTTTCTTCCTATTCTCTTCCATGACTTACAGACTGTTTTTATCTCTTTAAAATAATCCTTTCAGCTCTTTCCCAAGGGGAAAACCTACTACTTGGAAATATTTTATGTCACATTATACAAGATCGCCTTTTCTGTTAATGCATTTCAGTGAATGAAAGTGCTAACCCAAAATTTATTCAAATATAGAAGTGACTGGATCTGAGTGTTTCTGTGTGTTCATGGAAGAATAGGTAAATATCCTTCATTCAAAATGCTCAATCATCCAAAAAAAATTCCCACTGTTTAACCACTATAAGTAGAATCCTCATCTCTTTCTTTCTGGTTTTTTGGTGTCACTGGTTCTATCATCAGTTATCTATTTGGTCCCTTGAGAGGAAAACCAAAACAGTAGCTGTGGTCTTACTTGTGGCCTTGGTATGTCCAATTTTTGTCTTCCCAATACAGAGCCTAAAACACAAACTGAAATACAAGAAACTGGGATTAAATTTAAAGAAATATTTTTTATTTCACTATCTGAATGTGCATTGGTTTTTCATGTTGTTAGGAGAATACATGCAACTTACTGTGGTAAC
This sequence comes from Turdus rufiventris, assembly GCA_013186435.1. Taxonomy (NCBI): domain Eukaryota; kingdom Metazoa; phylum Chordata; class Aves; order Passeriformes; family Turdidae; genus Turdus; species Turdus rufiventris. Next base: position 1,794,536 of record PYHW01010764.1, on the reverse strand, counting down.
AAGTTCTTCTATTTGTGTAAATCATTTTCTATCCATTCAGCAGTCAAGGTAAAAAATAACAAGCAAAAAGCCCCCCTGAGTTGGAGCAAGCCAAATGACACTTCTGTAAATCCTATAAAAACAATAAAGCCAGCTAAAAAGCAGACCTTCATCCTGCTGGTCAGTATAAAAACCAAAAGAGGTTTGGGGTTTGTAGCGTAGATTGTACTAGTTCACACTTCACTTTGAATTTTCTGAATGTGACATGGTTGATTTTAGAAAAAAAGTATTCAGAACAAAAATTACCATGAATGAGGATGTTGAGTCTTGATATCATTTCAGAGTTCACATGACATTTCAGTACAACAATAGAATTATAAGACTATATTTTTTAAAGTATTATTTTTATTCTTTTCTTTTTTTTCCCCCAAAGTATTCATTACGATCTCTGCTGTGGTCTCTTCATCACTGGACAAGTATATAGTATATTTGCTTGTTTGACTTCCATTTCCATCTTAGAAGACAGAGACAAGAATTACCAGCATTCAGTTCTTCTGAGCATTGTATGTCTGACTATTAGAACAAAACCAGATGCTAAATAAAGTAAAATTCAATTTTTTTCTCATCGAAGACTTCTGGCAACAAAAATAACGCTTCTCCTTTCTCATATCTTGTGCAAAGAATGCACTTGGGTTTAAAGAATTACGCAAAAAAATCTTGTATAATTTCACTCTCAAAGAGTGAATTAAACAAGCTGCAGCATCTTATCCTTAATCTATGGATCTGTGTTTAAACGTTTCAGAGTTCAGGAGATGTTTTAACACCTGTAAATATTTCATAAGCTGGTTTCTTACTTAAAGCTTTACTCTTTTACATCAAGGAATAGATTTATGATAATCAGCACAGATAATACCTTGAACTATAAGGATGATCTAGATGAAATAAGAAACAAAAATCCCTGTATTATCTATCCAGAAAATAATCAGGTCCTAAATTCCCACATTGTATGTGTTTATGTGGGTATCTAAACATGGACATCATTCAAATACATCCACCTATTCTGATTTCATTTCAGATGTTCACTTGCATACTAATAGAAATATTATTAAAGGGAAAAACGAACAAAGTGATCATGAATTGCCTACAGACATTAGGCTGCAGCAACATGATATGCATTCAAAATCTTTAAATTCAAACTGCACAATTTTCCAGTTCTTACCTGATAGTGTTGGGTGTCTTGTCACTCCTTTGATCATGTTGAATGCTAATACTCTGAAAAAAAAATTATTATTAATGAATATTAACATAAGAACAAGCAGCTGAAAAGTACCTAAGCCACTTTACAGTTCATACAACATCCCTTCTTTTTCATAAGCCTTAGAATCACATCTTGCTGTGTTGAAAAATATATTCTGGAAGATAGAAAAAGAAAAAACAGTTTTCTTTCATAGTCAAATATTTACCATACTTCTTATTGTATTTTTAGTTTTGTTGCAGTCATATCCACAATTTTTCTAGCTAGTATCCTGAATTGCTTAACTATGTTATACTGATGAGGAAAAAGCCTCTGTGAATGGAAAAAATGAGGCAAAGAAAATACAAACAGAGAGTTTATTTTTGTAGAGTTACCATATTTGTGGATGGATTTTTTTCTCCTATTTTTTTTTCCTTTTTCTGAAAGTATTTTTAAAGATAAGCAATAAGATTGGAAGTTTTAGTAAGCAATTTGAACCCTGTGCAATGCTCAGAACTTTGGCGAATGCAACCAACTTCCCAGAGTCTTAGCATGAGATGAATTTGATACAACTTTGTGTTCGAATACCTAAGGGATGCTGATAAGGAAAACTTGCAAAAAAAAAATGCTGCTAAAAGCTGCAAAACCAAAACTGTTACAAAATTTGCAAAATCTTGCAAATGAATGCATTGTTAGTAAGTTTGGGCACATCCTTCTACATAAAACAGAGGAGGATCCATGAGGTTGTATATGTCCTTATGCTGTTCTAGGGCTACAATACCTTTTTCAGATTTCCACTCAACTGGATTTGGCAACATTTCGATCAGTTTTCCTTATTTAAATTTTAATTATATGTGATTTTTTAAAAAGTAAAGGACAAGTAAAAAAAACCCCAAAACACAGACGTTAAATGAAACCCAGAGAAATCTTTGGGTTTGGTCTTCAGGGACTTACTAACCTTCTAGATTAGTATTGGAAATTTCCCTACTGGTATATTTTTTTTTCCAATTTCATCCTTTTTCTTTCATATTTGGCCAGCATAATTGTGATGGCTTTTGGTACAATAGGTTTAGGCAATTATTCTCACTTTATTGTAAGGGCTATCTCAAAATGAGCATAATTTTTGTTCTCTCTTGCATCTCTTCTTTAAAAGAGTGTTCTGAAAGGGGGAAATTGGCATGCACTAATATGTTCAAGTCCTCTAATTTTAACACCTTTCCATCTTGTATTTGATTGAAAAGCATGTCATTAATAAGAGGAGAGACACTGTAGCTGTAAAGATCACAAATTCAGAGTAAGTCATGTGGATTGCTCCCTATTTGAAACAATGTCTTTCTAGAATTCCTTTTATATCATTTAGAATGTATGGGAAGGAATACAAAATGTGAGTGAAGAAGAATCTTTCTCAGATTCAGCTTGTTTTGCATGTACCCAGTTTCAATATAACTATAATTGAATTTAACTAAATTGAAATGGCATTCTCCTAAATAGAGTCACCTAATCTGAGGAGTCCTTTTCATCTCATGTGCAAGGTCTGAATGGAAAGCTTGCGGAGTTTTCTTTTATTAAAAGCTTAATGTACGTTCACTAATGTAGGTTTAAAAGTGGCCTAATTATTAATCAAATATATTTCAGCAGCAGGAGGGCCAACATTCAAATAATGATTAATTGAAAACTTAATTAAATACTTCAAGACATCACATGAAAGTGTTCTGATAAAGTTTCAGGTCACGCAGTTTGCATCTGAATCTGAGTAATGAAAATGAAGAATTTGATCCAGAAGCCTTTGTAGTCAGTGACTGAAATTACCCCAATGCTGCTGAAGAAAATCTGCCTTTGAATATTTTCAATTAAGTTTTCTGGGAGAGCTTTGCATTATGTGGAATATAAGACACAGAGTTGGCTTCACCTGACCATTCCAAATTGCTGAGATTCTGTTTCCTGTGCTGCAGAACAGCACTTTACAAAACTTTATCCAAGACTCCCAGAAAAAAAAAATATTTTCACACTCTAATTGGAACTGAGGATAAAAAATTCAAAGACTGTTGGGTTTAAGTAAATTAAATTCTATGGCTTACATACTTTATTCTGCATGGTTAGTCACAGCATAAGACACAACTCACATACCTTCTAATAACTTTCAGATTGTAAAACCAGTCTGACCCATTCACAACAGAAAACATTTATTTAGTTATTTTCAATTTATGCCACATTTTACCCAACCCACAAGCGATTCATACCATATATTATATAACTTTGATTTAGCACTGTTCCTAGTCATTCTGGATGAAGGATCCTGCTGGTGGTTTGTTTTAAAATCAGTCATGGAGTTTGAATTAACACTGAGAGTTCTTTATGCAATTATGCTGAGATATGACCTTCCTTAAAATAAAATCTTCAGGACAAAGATTCATTTAATTCATAGAGAATAAGTCCAGAGGCAAAGAAGACAAAAAGGGAAGACATGGTAAGAACCCTTCACCAAAAGGTTTGTCAACATATTAAACAAATAAATAAATAAATTAGATTGCAGATGCATTTTTCATGCAGATAAGCTGGGATGGGAGGTGGAGGTGGGAATGTACTTCTGTGCTTGCACACACATACCTGAACACGTGGTCATATATGTACGGGGTCATAGCCTCAAGGAAGGTTCGAGTTGGAGATCAGGAAGAATTTCTTCATGGAAAGGATAAATCCCCAGTTTAGTGCTCCCAGTGAGACCTCTCCAAACCATGCACCTCTCCCTCACTCCCCTGTCCTCCCACCCCGCCCTAGAAGCTGGATAGAAAGGAGAACTGGAGGCACAAAAAGTAAAGGATCAAAAGTTGAGCTAAGAATAGTTTACTGGAAACAGAAAGAAATAAGACAGTGAACTGTAACAGAAACAATACAGAAACAATACAAAGCATACCAGAAAAAGGTGAATTATTTCAATGTGATTGCTCACCCCGCCATAGAAAACTCCTGACCCTCTGCCTTAAAGGTCCTGGAAAGGATTTTTTCCCTGCACCCCCACACCCAGCAATGATGTGAGGGTGTTGCAGAATAACCTCTGGGCCATGGTCAGGCCCCCTCCCAGCTTCTGAAAAAATTAACCCTGGCTGGAACCAGGACAACAGCCCAGCTCCCTTCCCTTTTCTGAAGTAATGCTGTGGCCCATTTTTTATGTGGTATTTGTTGGCACGTATTGATTTGCTCTGGCGGTACAAAACCATCCACAACACAGAGTTTGAAGAACATACTTTACCGGATTGCTGGAGCTGTGTGTATTCTGTGTCACAGTGGGCTTCAAGTGCCTTGTTACTGTTCATGTGAAGGTGGGATACATATCCCTGCTGGCTTTCATTAAGGTCAATTTCTTAAACACCTATGGATTTTAGTTTTCCAGCTCCACTAAGCAGTTCATTAAACTGTTTGATTGATTTCCCACTTCTGCCTGTTCTTGCTCCTGTATGCCTTGATGTCTTTCTCTGAAGTACAGAAAGGAAATTACATGATTAAATAAGGGAAAAAGGACTACTGTAGCTTGATTTCCACTGCCAGTAACAGCATATTATACAGCTACATACATCTTAGCTACATTTATGAAAATAGAGAAATCTATACTTAATACAGAGAAAAGCTCCTCAACTATATAACCTGTCATTCAAGAGAGATAACTCACATTCTTACTGTCAAGAAAAGCCAAAATGAAAGAGTGTTTTGTAAATAGATTTTTGATGTAAAGCTTACAAGGAGATGATATCACAATATCTTTCTTTCATATACAAGGGTGCCTTAACAGCTGAGACAAAGCAGCCTCCGTGCTTCTCATATCTTTAGCTATACTGAAGCTCTAATTTAGCCTCTGTTTCATTGAAAACAGGACCAATCTAAGAAAAAAACAAAAAACCAAAAAACCAAATTAACACACCTTGGAGACTGTGTGATGATCAGCTTTGTCCATTCATTGAAATTATTCAGTATTTTGCATTCCTCATTGCTATCTTTTCAGGAGTCTTCACCAACATATAGATTTCTTTCTATTACATGCCACAATGACACAATTATCTCTCTGTAATTAATGTCTCCATAGTCTGCCCTAAACATAGTTTGTATCCTTGGAAGCACAGACTATGTACTGATGTTCAGCTATAAAGCTGATAAAAAAGTAGCCTCATGTCAGATTGGACTCTGCCTGGAAAGAGTCCCATTCCAACAAGCCCACTGCTCTTTAAAAGAACAGTTTTAGAGAATCAGAGTGACACCATCTTGATAAGTACCCAATCCCTCCCCTGTGGAGATGTTCTTCAGTCATTTTCTCACTGAAGCATCATGTTGCTCAGATCTCTGCAGCAGAGATCTAACAGGTTGTGCCTACGCTTTTTTCCCTTCTTAGCTGGAATAAACAAAGAATTTATAATACATAAATGATTGTGATGACAGATTAGGAAATGATAATTTGTTATCAGGTTTAAACCAGCTTTTATCTCCTTTTGTGTCCTCTCTAAAAACCCCATGAAAAGTGTGGAAAACAGGTATGTAAAATAATCTGTTTCCAAGCATAAATTCTGACTTCCCTGTGTATGGCAGGCCACCCTCTTGCTGTTTGCTTCCTCCTAAACCAGAGCAGAGACTTCATATGGTCCTTATCCGTATCTCAGCACATTGTCCTGAGCACTCTGCTCTGTAGTTTTGGCTCTGGCTGACAGCAGTAGCAGCAGTGACACTGGACTGGCACCCACACAGGCAGCCCTGCAACCACCTCCTTCAGCCTAATCAGCCTGACAGATGTTCAGTGCCTAGGTACCCACCTGAGGTTACTGGGAGGTGGAGCACAGCAGGACTCTCAAACATCAAGGAACTCTGATCACTGATTCTCCTGACTCCCCAGGGAGCTTCAGAAAACATTTGCTTCACATGCACTTGTCAGGTACATCATCTCACATGAATTTTGCTCTGAATGTTCTCCTATCTTCTTTGGTCTGTCATGCTGTCTGTTGATCCATGTAAGTGCACAAAAGAGAAACATGGAATTTTTCTTAAGAAATATTCCTTTATGTCAGTGACACACTTGTACATGATATTCAATGCAGGGTAGAGGAAGCTATCTTCAGTTGTTTTCTTTTTAATTTTTTTGTTTCCTTTTCCTTTGTGTCATAATAACTACTTTTATCCTTATGAGGTTTTCATTTTATGAAGTTATGGGATGATATGCAAAAGGCAGGAAACAGTGCATAGATAACAGAAATGGCAAACATGAACAAAGTCTATGTTTCTTGTCTTGCTTTACTTATGCCTTTTATTAACCCTCTCACTAACATCCACTTGATCTTGCACCTCTTGTAGCCAACAAATAATTTCTTGCAGTTGATCTATTTTGGAAAATCCTTTGCCTCTATCTGTAAATGCCTTTTGAAGTACCTGATTCAGTATTTAATTACTAAAATCCAGTCACTTTACTAGCTTGATTCTTTTTGGAGTGATTTCCATATTCTCCAAACTGAGTCAATCCAAACCGATTTCAGAAAAAGTCAAAAAGGAGCTGCCCCCATGCTCCAACTTTTGCATTTAAAATTTTCTAACCACTTTACATGTGCCTTGTTTAATTTCTCATTGGATATCTGGACACTGTCATAAACTCAATTTTCTTCAAGTTCTTTTTTTAAAATCTCACTCACTGCTGTAATTCTAATGAACATGTCCTTAGGCAAAACACCTTGCTGCTACAAATAGCTGCCTTCCAAACAAACAATATCCAAACTTCTTGCTTTCCCTTCCTGAGCACCGTGCAATCTCACAGCACTTACTTGCTTCTTTATTTTCCCTCCAACTCCCCTTTACTGCTGTCAGTGTTTTACTGTCAGCTTTGCCCTGAAAGCTGCAGCTGTCAGGACAGAGAAATTAAAATTCATTCACCTGCATAGGGAGCTGGAGCAGAAAAAGGAGCACAGGGTGATATTTCCACTGAGACCAGTATTCCCAGTTCAAGAAGGTTATTACATTTTATACTTAATTGCTTCTCTTATTTTTCACATCTTCAATTTCTCTTTTGCCTCTCTTGTTTCATCTTTGACCTTTATCAAGCAAGGAATAAGGAGTCAAGAGTTTTCACTCTGTGTTTGTTGAGATCCAATTAGAAACTTTTAGAATCGATTTTGGAGGTTTCAAAGCAGTGCTGCCACTGAATTTTGGTTTAATTCACAGAATTATTACCTCAATTTGGTTACAACTGGGGTTTTTTGAGGTTTGTTTGTTTGCTTGTTTGTTTGTTTTGGATTGGTTGGTTGGTTGTTTTTTGTAATGTAGTTCATCTTCAAAACCTGAAACAATTTAATTTCCTTGTTCCTTCAACTGCCTAGGGTAGAGAACAATGTTGGCATCTTTGTAGTGAATGTAGGTGGTACAGAATTGTCTTTGTCATTTTTAAAAGAGAAAACATGCCACCTTTAAAGGAAAGTTTTAATTTACCATTTCCTGTAAAGTGTGTAAGTAGTAGGAGTCATTCTCATTTGTGGACAAGCAGCTTAACTCTCAAATCAAGGAAATACCCATCAACTTTTAAATTCAGATCAGAGAAATTTTCCTCTGCTCTAGAATATTAATGCTTGTTTCTGTGTTGATTTTTGTCTGATGGAGAGCATGCATTCTTGCTATGTAGCTATTATTGAGAAAAATTAAGCAAAAACCCCAAAGAAACAAGATACAGTGGTTGAGGTTAAGATAATGAAGTTTTATTGCATCCAGCTCTGAAGTCTCAGCATAGAAAGGATATTGACCTGTTGCAGTGAGTCCAGAGAAAGCCAAAATTGTTATAGGGTTCGAGCAGCTCTCCAGCAAAGGCTGAGAGAACTGGGGTTGCTCACCCTGGAAAAGAGAAGGCTTTGGGGTGACCTAATTTTGGGAAAAGCAAACCTGAGAAGGTCCAGCTGAACTCTTGTATATTCCCTTCTTTTAGATATGGAAGCACATTCTAATTTAATTGCTGGTAGCATTAATTTAAGGAAACTCTTAATTCTTGATTTAAATTTTTTTTTCTTTTATGCGAAGTAGTTTGTGCCAAATTTTACCTGTGTTTCTTACAAGCTGTCAAATTCCATTTTAAAAAGTACACATTTTTTATAGTGCTTAACTGTTTATCTTAGACTGATATCTCTGTAATGGTCAAGACTTTAAAGGACACTGTACCAAAGTGTTTAATTTATCTTAGCTTTAATATTTGTTGCCTGTTACATATAACTTCTTTCTACTTCCTTTCAAAATTTAAATTAATTTCCTTTAAAGAACACACATAATGTTTATGTTTGGGTTTTTTTTCCCTCCAGTGCTACCTACTTTATTAATCTGTATGTGTCTTAATTACATTTCAAAGGGAACTAATCTAGAATAACTTCCCTCAGAATAATTTGGAATTCTTTTAGTGTGAAGACTAACCAGTTTTCCTCACTTAATATGCTGCACACATAACAGCAAAAATTCAAACAACTCTCACCTCTGACTCATATTTACACATGCCCTTTATTAGTACTTTTAATGCAAAATGGCTTAAACAACACATTATCAGAGAAATCAAACATTAAATTTGATTAATAAATTCTTATTTTTACATATTCCTACTGTATTAAGAAGAAAAATACATGGATAAGGGTTACAGTAACTTGTTTGTTTATATAATGGATTTGCATCAATACAATGAGTTATTTTGCAGAGAATTATATCTGGACAATCATTGTTTCATGCTGAGGAAATGATCACCAATGAAGTTTATGCCAAAATATTCCTGGAAGACCTTCATATTAAAGCTGTGGTAAAGAAAATATATTATGTATATTTAATTGTAATCAATCCCTCATATATAGAAATATGTACATTTACATTCCCTTACATCTCACTACAAAGCTAAATATTTACAAAATTAATGCATATTTGTATTTAGAACTAAAGTCAAGCCATTGGTTTTCTCCAAGTGTGACTATGTTCAATGTTCATCTTATTTAATATTCACCATTAAATGCACATGAATTTCATTGGTGAAATAGAATGTATATTACAGGTAGGTTACATGAAGACCTTAAATACAACTTACTTTTACATGTGCTAGTCTATCTTAGCAAACCTGCTTTTTTTGTTCCTTGCAACTAACGGTGTTGTGAGCATTTTGGTATTGAATTTAAAGTTGGAAGGATTTGACAGAGAAAACTGTTTTCATGAAAGACTTGAAAGATTAGTCTAAAGTTCCTTTTACTTGATCATTAATATCATCTTGATTTTGTAAGCCTTCCTGAATAGCAATGGGAGCTACATCTGTGAATTGTAAGATCTAGCTATTATAAAGTCATTAATTTTAATCCCCCGTAGAAAGGAGAGATTACTCTAAAGTTAAATCACTGAGCCAAGCATTTGGTTTGGTAAAATTAAATCTCCAATAAATATCTCTCTTGTGGTTTAACCTGACTTTAAATAAATTCAGTTCAGAACGATTATACTCTGAAAATAAGTGATACGGATGAACTGGGGCAGAATATGAAGTATAAAAAAATCCCCAACTGGCATGAAGATGGCATACCTAGACCTGTATCTCAGATTTCAAGCTATCCACAAGCACTAGAATATGGATTTATTAATAAAGGAAGTGGGGCAGGGAGGGTTTCTGTCATTCATGAATAGGTGAGATATGTGTATTTTCTCCCATTAAATCTACCTAAACATCTGAGTTTTTTCTGGCTGAAAAATAAACATGACAAAGGTTAAATTTAGTATGGAGACTGGCAGAACAGTAAAGTCAACCCCTCTTTGTACTGCCCAAAATGCAGTGATTATGGGTGAAGACTCTTATTCCTATTGTCCTAGTAAGGTAAGGCAGCCAGAAGCCAGATCTTCTGTTTTTTAAAAGAGGTTTTAATAGAGAATCCATGTAAGGGAGAATCAGGGAAGGGAGGGGAGGTATCAGCAATGGAGAGAGGGGGACATTCTGAGCCGTGATCAGAAGTCCAATTTATTGAGTATTCAGGGGGTTTTATAGTGTTTTATTTATATGGCACTTACATAGGGTTCTAATTTTGATAACAATTACCCATTGGTTGCACATTCTTCATGAAATCACATCACCTGGTAAGATTGCCTTATCACAAAGTTTCACAACATGTTTCTTGGTCACTTCTTGCCCAGGGAGCCTTTATCTGTGTCTGTCTCTCCCATTGTTTCTGCTTGATTAGGCCTAAGATATCAGGCCCCTTCATCAGTTCCACTGTACTCTCTGTTTTGTTCACCATAGGGAGGGGAAGATTAGGCTTGGGGTTTTACCCCTATTTTTCTCCAGAAGCAAGAAAAAATCTGATTTGGAGGAATCATCACTGAAAGGAAAAGCTGAAACAGCTTGGTGAAAAGATGAGTTATAGCTATAGAATCCAAAGCCATATAGACAATCTAAAATTAAATAATTATAATTGCCCAACTGAGTTGCTTCAGGCACATATGTTGGTGGGGTTTTATACCTTATATACCTTATTAATTAAATATATTAATTGCATTGCACTGGCCGTAGAAAGTCTAGAATTCAAAATACATCATTTGTTTTAGGGAAATTACCTATAAAAAACTTTTTGGTAGCAACTTCTTTTTTCAGACATTTCAACTGCAATCTGTTCAACTCCATGACACTGACATCACCACTACTGATACTATCCAAAGAAGTACTTTTTTAAAAATTTAGTGCAGTGTTATTAGAATTATTGTCAGTGAAACCAAATGTGCTGGTGTGAAGAGAACATCTCTTCCATTAACTGCAGTAATTGTAATTTGCATGATGTCTTTCACTTTCAGATGCTACACAGATCACGCAATGGTTCACTGAGGTTATCAGACAATTAGGCTTCCATTTTCATGCTACAAGTGCATTTAAGAGTCCAGACAAATATCTGAATATAGGTACTGAACACACACAAAGAAATACAGAGTTTCTGCAACAAGAGATTTACAGACTATAAAGGAGAGGAAGAGAAATGGAACAGAGAAATAATAATGAGGGGAAAGTGAGCAAATGCTCATAGTGCACAGATGCAGGAATAAAATCCAAGTCTCCAATACCAGACTGTGTTAATGGTCCTCCTGTCAAAAAATTAACTCTGAGCTGCATCCTGTAAAACTTCATCCATTCTGTTAAAACATAGAAACATGTACATCAAACATATACATTTAGGACACAGAATATGGGGAACACATTTTTTTATATGTTCTGAAGCAATGGCATTTTATAACACATCTTTATACTTGTCTCTTTTAAACACTGAGTTTTCCCAGTAATGTTATCAAGATTATCATCTACCTTAAACTATCAGAATAGAGATTTACATTTAAGAAATTATATTAATGAATCTTGTTTACACATTTACATGGACACACACACAAAAGCATGGATGATTTCCAGAGGAAACAGCCAAAATATCCTTGATTTTACTGATTCTACTGCTTCAGATCAGTCATATTAATTGTCACTCTGCCTCAGAGGAGGCTACAGTAACAGCCCAAGAAGTCTGGTGGTAGCCCTGCCTTTGAAAAACAAAACAAAACAAAATTGATAAATCAGTAATAAGAAAACAAAATACCTCATCATTTGTAGGACAAATACCATATTTATACAATCACATTTGGGACCTTCCCAAAATGCAAGGAATATATGAGAAATCGGCCCCTTTTACAAATCAAATATTTTTTCAAGATAATAAGAAGTCATTTATTTGTGCAAACCTCATCAAATTTGACTCCTTCACTGTTTTTTACTCAGGATCTTTCCTCTCCTTATTTCTCACATCAGTGACATTTCTCCATGTAAATCAGAAGCTCCAGACTCCTTTCTTGATGACCTCTCAGTTCTGGAGCTCAGCTGAAGTCCAGAAAGGAAACCAAGCCCATTTCACCAGAAGAACTAGTATGCATGTCTTCTTCAGTCTCCTCACTTCAAATTAAATCACAATTTCTGTTCTATCACTGGCTTCATGCATATTTCCTTGAGAAACTAACTGAGGAAAACTTCCAATATTAAAATTTTCTCTATGAGAGAATATGTAGATGTAGATGTAGAGCACTGTCTAAGAATCAGATTTTGAAACGTTTAAGGTAACACACACATATTTTGTCGGTCTTTTACAACAAAAATCACAATTTGAAACTTTGGCAACCAAAGCATTTCATTATTACTATCACTGCTATCAGAACCACAGCCCAAGTTTCTGAAGATGTCAGCTGTTTGCTTTGGTAACTTAGTTTAACACCAGCACCAATCCATGAATATTTCTAAAACACTGCTCAGTAATTCCATCAGGGGAAAAAATAAGGCAGTAATTGCATGTCAGTGGGATTAATTAATATTTACCACGGAATATAAAAAAATTGTGTTATTTCTGCTTACCAAAATAATTTTCCAGTTTAACCATTCCAAGGACTAAGCAGGGTTACTTTACATTTTAGAGATTAAATAGTAGAGTGGCTTATTTGAGATATCCAGCAAAACTTCATTAAAAAAAATATACATTTAACTCTTATTGCAATTAAATTAAATCATTCCTTTTATCAGTTCAACCAGCAGTGCAAATATTATCAGCACATTTGTTCTAATTATGCTTCACTGTCTTAAGGGGCTTAAGAAAATGAAGCAGAAAGTATTAGTTAAATGAGGTCAAGTTTATGAAGATAAAAACATCTGAATTATGGTAGCAACTCAATGAAACTTTAAATATAGCTTTCATTCTGCTTGCTGGAATATTCACATCTGTCTGCAGTACGAACATGGAGTTACTACTTATAATAGTGAAACTATATTCCTTTCAGTTTTAATACAAGCACTGTAAAGAAAACCATATTGAAAGCATAAGAAAAATCTTAGTCTTGAATTCTGGCCATGTTTACATCGTGGTAATCAAAAATAAATACAGGAATAATGTACTCCACATATTTTATTGCTCCAAACAAGACAAATAAACATAAATAAAACAAATAGGCAAAGATAGAGCAGATTAAAGCAGTGAGTGAGCACCCACTTCAGGTTCTCCATGGCACAAAAAGCTGTAGGCAGCCATGTACAGCATCAGCCACTGGATTTGATCAGCCAAAACCCTGCCACATCCCATGTGTCATCGGTTTTATCCTTCTTATAACTCCTTCCTTTTCTGTGCATAACATATCCCCACCACAGGTCCTACACTTGTGCTGTCAAACAGATGTGTTTGATTGCAAATAAACTGCTTATTGCTTCTTCCAATTGTCATGTATAAACTGACAGAAAAAAATATATATCTCAGAGGAAATCCTTCCCCTTCTTTTCCTTGCTGAAACACTAGGATACAGGAAAAAATTCCACACCTGAGTCAGTGCCATCAGCCCTGTGCAGCTCCAAAGACAGATATTCTGAGACATGCCAACAACCTCTCAATCACCACTAGATTATCTTGCCTTTCTTCTGACTTTAGCAAATATTATGCACTGGAAAACATCTGATCCACATTAATTAAAGACAGAAACAAAAATTTGTGTGAAATAGCAGTAACTCTGTAGTAATCTTTACCAGAAACAGGATTTCAATAGACACCTGTGTTCAGCAGTAATTCAGAAGTTAAGAAAAATGTTACTCAAGCAGAGCTACAGAACCTAAGAGAAATTTGGTTACAGCTAATTTGACGAGGAAGTTGCAAAAGAATACAGGTTGCTTGAGAAGGAGCCTCCTTTTTTTGTTTACAGTGAAACTGATATGATATAATTTGCCTTGCCTGGCTATTATCAAATTTTTCTTTCAGTTTCTTAACTTGACAGAAGTTTTCAGTAACCAATGGAAATGCCTGAGACAAACAAATAACACAGGCAGGACTCCAGCTTTGGGAGACCAAATTGCAGTGTGTCCCTGGAAAATAGACCTTTAAAATAGGAAAGCAATCAAGAGGAAAACAGTTTTTAAAGGACAAATGTTAAATAGCACCTTACCTTATTTTTTTTTTCCCTGTGTGGGTTATTCACTTTTCTGCCACTTTTTTTTTAGGAAATTTTCACTATAATCTGCATAACTTAGAGTAGATAGGAAATAAGAAAGGCTTGTTGCTAAATTCTTTAAAAATTCTGTGCCAAGCAATACGGATTATCAAGTTCTTTCTCACTGTCTCACTATCCTCTCTCTCCCACTGGAGAGAAAAGGAACCATGTATCTTCTGTTGTTAAATCTTGTAGATTTTTTTCCTACCAAAAATGACCTATAGCACTATTGCCACTTACCCAAATCAAGTAAAGAAAGCACATTGTAATGAAAGAAAATTGCCAACTAATCTTGGCAATTTCTGCTGTCCCTGTACCAATCAGGTACCACTCCAGCATCCCATGGATGCTGTTGGACACCTGTGATTGTTCACAGTTCCTTTAGCAGCAGGGGTTCTCTGCCCTGTGCCCCAAGATGTGATCCCTGGCTTGTCTTTGCTACATATGTTTTACATCATGTGGCAAATAGAAACAGTTTTTTGCTCTTCCTCTATCTGGCTACATTTGATAATTTTGCCCTTCTTTTTCTGTTTCCAGAGTGCTGTTGGAACATTTGGAAGTAGACGTCTACTGAAAAGTTGTAGAGACTAATTAAAATTTCCTTGTTGTGGAACCCAAATTGTTTAAAAAAATTTAAAACAGAATCCCAAAGAGGAAAAGAACTCTACTGCAATTCTTTCTTCTAGTTTTCTGTACAAGTTCAAAAAGTATTTGCACTGCAACCCAAAAAGAAATATTGTATTTCTCAGTGATTGACCTGGGAAGGCAACTGGATTCTGAGAGTAAAACAATGAGTACCAAGACTTCAGAGATGCATTGATCTGAATATGTAGCATCAGCAACACAGGAGAAAAACACATTCATACAGATAATACTATATAGATTATATTAATATCTATTTGCAGGCTAAGAAATAATATAGCAAAATTAATGCCCGGCTTTACATAGTCTGGAAAAATCAGAACTGACTGTATTTCCAACTGCTGTTTGAACCCAAAGAAACATTTTTCAGCAAAAATTCAGTCAGAACTGATATATATATATATATAAAAATCCCAAATAAACAGGATATTGGTGAATGTATTACATATATATTTACAGAGTAAAAACTCCAGACCTGAGCCCCAGAAGCCCTCAAAGCACCACATTCCATTTCTCTGAACATTCTTTCTTTATATGAATTTCAAACTTTATATCAGCAGGAAAAGTGTAATTAAAATTAAGGACCAAACCTTGACTATTAAACAGCACATCATACTCAAATGCATTCATTTATTTTTTAGCTCTAAATCTATTTGTTTGTAAGCAACTTTGACCAAGACCAACCAATATCTACACAAAGAAAACAAAAAATATGAATTCAAGTATTTACTTAGTTTGGGTCTAACACGTCTTATCTTTCTTATTTTAGAAAGAGGTCTGAAAGAAGAGACAAGCTGCCTTTAAGGAAATGCCAGATTTAGTTTAAATTCTGGAAAAGTAAGAAAAGACCAAGGGAAATGGAAGGTTGTGACAGAGTGCTGCTTGCAATAGATGACACAGCTTTGGCTGAGAGACAATGAAAGTTGCAAATCTTCATAAAAATCCACTGATATCCTTTCATAATCTGTCAGGAAAATTGCAAGTCAGGATAGATGTAAAAAGATGTGTGTTTAAGAAGTGGCAAAAAACTCCTAACTAATATATTCCATATTTAGGGAAAAATTCAGGTCCCTATCTTGCACCTAAAAGGTCTTCCTAAATAATTTGATTAAGTATCTTATATATACCATGGGACTGAGTCCTTTCTGAAAATTATTTCTGAAAAAAATGACTGTTAATAGAAGGTTTTTCTACTATAAGTTTTTAATAATATCAAAATATAAAAAGCTACACAAATATGAACACAGAAAACTTAATATATGAGGTTTTAAATCTTAACAGGACATGTATCTGAAATCTGATAGTCCATATATCACAGATTCTGCAGTAAAAATTCTGTTGGATCCATCTGGTCAAGATGTGGAAATTTTATGTAACTGTGTCTGCCTGTGAGACTGACATATTGATGTGGGAAATCTGATTAATTTTTTTAAAATTGTTTGGAAAACCTTTTTTTCTTTCTTTATTCCTCCTGAAGAAAATTCATCTACTATTTGCACACAGAATCATAAAAAAAAAAGCTTAAGCCACATCAATCAGCTGTGGAGTTCTGAAAATGTTGTATTTTCATGTACTGCAGTCTTTCAAAAATGGATTGGGTTAACACCAATGGAGTGACTGACAGCATTTATTAGGTCCTCTGTCTTGGGTAAAATCCAGCCTGCTCTGCCAGCTTGTTTCACAGTGACATCCTTGTTTTTAGGGCACTGATAAAAAGTCTTACCTGCTGTGTGTGTTATGAAGCATTTTTTAATATTAGAATATACTTCTTTTTTTGTCCTACTGAAGAAATTACTTAGAGTTTTTCAATTTGCTCAAATGTTAGATATAATTATATATCAAAATTGCTGTTTAGCTGACAGATATTATTACATACAAGTTATGATAATTTCAGTGAAAATTTGAACAAATTTAAACAGAGAGTTCATGTTCTTAGTAAGTATTTTAATTGTTTGTTTATTTAGGAAGGAGACAAGTTTGGTTGATTTAGAGGAATAAATGATGAAAGTTCACAGAATTAGTGAAAATAAAGAATCATTTATACAAGATATTCAATAAAGACATGTGTTTCCATTTGCTAATTGATCTTTTGTTCACTTCAATAGCACAGAAAAAAATGTATTAAACACTTGAAGTAGCTGTGGCTTAGACCACCTTCAATATTTACCACTCAATTTCGGTGGGAAACCCCACAGAAGGACAAAAATGATTACACCACTTGAACAAAACTGGGAAATGAAGCATTACTCATCAGACACATACTTCTAAACCAACACCACCCCAACGGTTTAAATATTTTGGGCATTTCAACTCATGCCTGTTGGAATCCCTGACTCTAATCCAGAGGACAGGCTTCCAAAGTACTCAGTCGTGTCGGCATTCCAGGTCATGACTAGCCCACAGAATCAAATTCAAGGCTAATGCTACTCCTCAGGGGAAAATGTTAATTATCAAGATATAAATGTTTCATTCAGACATCTCTGGTTTAGTGAAACACTGCCAAATGCAAAGTGTTTTCTGATAGATTGAGACTGTGAACAAAATCCCAGGTGACAAAACCTTCAGGATTCAAAAATCATACCGGATATGGATGACTCCTCCTGGCTCAATGGAAGCTGTGCCCATTGTTTCTCTATAGTACCATTTTGAATGGCTTATATAGAAAAATGTCTTTAGTCTGTAACTCCAGTGTTGTTTTAGATGTCTCAATGTGAAGCAATTTTAAGTCTCCTTCTTCCTTACCATAGCATAAAAATCCATAAAATTTTACCTTTTTCCTGACATATATTAAGGATTTTGACTCTCACTTCTCCCCCACAATGAAAATGCTCACACAACTTCCTCAGAAATATTTTGTAGATATTTGTAACTAGGAGAGATCTCTGTTGTCTCCACCTTACAAATTGGAAATGTAGAATGTTTAGCTGAAGACCTGAGCATGCACTGTGTCCATCCATCCATCCATCCATCCATCCATCCAATCCATCCATCCATCCATCCATCCATCGATCCATCCATCCATCCAATCCATCCATCCAATCCATCCATCCATCCATCCATCCTCTGCAAAAGGGGAAAGCTCCTGGCTCCTGATCACTCTGCTACAGGTTTCAGATCTCAATTGTCCCAATGTCTTCTTGCAAAAATACAAGGAAAATCTGAATATCTTGCCCAAGAGTCATGGCATTTAATCTAACCTCAATTCTCTCTCTAGTCTGTTCCTATAATTGCAGTGGTAGACCTTCTCCAAAGACTCTTCTCCTTTCTGAATCCTTCCCCCAGACTGTTTTCTTCTGCTTTCATATATTTTGAAGGATAGAAAATAATAAAATGAACCTTCATTCTACAGAGTGGGTCCTTCAATTTCTAAATCTCATTTAAGAACAAGTGAATTTATCAATTGTCCCTCACCTCTGGAAACTGGCAAATTGCAACAAACCACAATGTTTCTTAATACTAAACTTTCGAAACCTGCTGCTTATCTGAGTTCTTTTGGTGCCTCCAATGTTCTCTCTACCAAAATTTTGCATGATCAGGGTATGATGTATGTGATCTGGTTATTAGTGCAGATGTCTTAAAAAAAATAATTTGTTTCTAAAATTAATGCTCTAAAAAGAGCAAATACAAATGAGCAATTTGGTAAAACAATTTGGAACAGAAAATTGACCAAGTAGCAACATCTTCTTTTATCCTCAAGACCTTCAATTCCAGCTGAAGACCATCATAAACAACGGCATCTTCAAAGGCAATTAGGAATAGACTTGTTTTTTTTTTCCATTGGTATAATTTAAGCTGGTCAAATACAAAATATTTCTGATCTGGAAACTAAAATAGGTCACTTCTGCATCCAGGCAAATAAATGACACAGAGGAAACAGATGCTTAAACATTTTTCAACATTGACAGTGATATTTATGGACAATTCATGACAGCAGCAGGGTGAATGGATATCTGCATGCATCTGCCTGTAGTCAAAGGGCAGCTGTGGTGGAAAAGGGGAAGGAGCAGTGACTGGAAGATTTTTTTTAAAAATAATTTGAAGAAATGGAAAGGGAATCTGGTGTGTATTTCAGGAAAGATACTGCTAACATGGTCTGTAACCTCAGTTATTCAAAGCGAGTACCTGTCAAATAGATGGGAAAGTGGCTGTTGCTAACAGGCAGCTACCAAGAAGAGATTTTTTTTTTTAATGACTAAGCTTGCCTCACTCTCAGTCAAAAAGAAAAATCTCCAAATCTCACTGGAAAGTATTTAGCAATGTCAGTGAATCTATGATGCCCTGATTTGGAAGAGAGATGTATTTTATCAGTGCATTATGGAAGGAAGAAAAATGAGGAAGCATCTTTGGATATGCTAGGAGCATGCAAATATCACATGCAGTCACACCACAGAAAATCATGCTAGACAAAGCTGGCTAAAATTTTACCTCATACTACTAGTTGAAAATAAACAAAAGTAATTAAATAAGAAAATAACTAAGTGTGCTACCCTGATATACAGTTTTTCTTTAACTCTTGTTCTTAGATGTAATTTAGAGAAATGCTTAAGAGTTCAGAGTAACAAGCTGGTTTAGGATTCAAAATGTAGCATTACATTACACAGGACTTCCACAGCTTTATTCAGATCACTTTGTCACTTGCATATCTCTCTACCTTTTCACATTTCTTTCACATTAGGCTTGTCTTTTCTGCTTATGTTATAATCTCTGTGAGACAGATGACATGTTTATTCATGTTTGAGATCTGTCACAACGGGGCTGTAATCTCAACTGCATTACACAAAACACAAATTATAATTTCAACCCTATCTCTTCTATTTATTTTTCCTGTATCATCACACTTGATTGAAATCCTGCTAGCAAAAATATTGACTCAGACAAATAATGTCTTCATTTCACCACTCATTCTTTTTGTTTCACTGTCTGTGGCTATCTCAGTGCTATTTAAACAAAAAAAACCACGACCACACCAGACACATCACTATAAACCGATGTTTTCCCAAATTTCCTCACTTCTCAAGAGTTCATATATCCTTCCATACGTGATAATATGAGGTATTCCATGCCCTACTTTCAATCTGAAGACATAACTCCACTACTTTTGGATTTCTTTCTATTCCTTCCCTGAAACCAGTCAGTGCCATCTGTCGTCATCCTGCCCAGCTGTTTGCAGGCTACCCTGTATCTTTCAAGGCTTTAGTAAATTTTGCACTATAAGGGGTCTCTCCAGGAATTCTGGCATTCCAGCTGTCCACATAATGCCATTTCTACACTTTCTGGTGATGAAATGCACCATGTAAAATCATAGAATTATAGAATGATCAAGGCTGGAAAGGACCTTTAAAATTAACATAGCATCACCATGTTCACCACAAACCATGTCCCCAGGTGCCACATTCACACATTTTTCAAATAGTTCCGGATATGGTGATTCCACCACTTTCCAGGACAGCCTGTTTCAAGGCCTGACAATTTTTCAGTGAAGGTATTTTTCCAAATATCCATTCTAAACATTCCCTGATTCAGTTTAAGGTAATTTCCTCTTGTACTATCTCTTGTTTCCTTGGAGAAGAGTTATTGTCCATTTTTCATTTAAAAATGATATTTTCATTCATATTCCAAAAACTATCAAGAAGCAAAGAGGATGTTTTACTCTTTCATACAAAAGTAAAGGAAAAACAATACATTATTGACTGCAGTAAGGCATTACTTTTTCTCATTTCATAATAAGTGGTGCATCCAGAACTGGAGATTATAAGTGTGAAAAGTTTTTAATGCTACATCTCTCACACATTTCTGTCTTGTAAGTGTGATGTCTTTCTTCAGATGTTTGGGTCTCAAGGACGGGGAGAAGCTTAGGCTATGTCTTCACTTTATAGCTGCAAGACCTCATTTCCTAATAATTTTGATAACAATATTTTATCAGTGTATGATGCTACAACAATCTCTGAATTGTTATCTAAACCCAGAAGAGCCACACATTTTCCAAGGTGGAAAAATAATGCAATTTCCAGTTAAGCAATTTTAGACCTATGCAATGACGTTAATGCTCCCATAGCACACCTCCCCTTTTGTTTTCCCCCTAGGAATGGAAAATGTCACTTTCATTGTGGTTTATTCTCCTAGAGGATTCTAAGGTGATTATAAAAATAAATTGAGGATTAATATTATTACATTCTGTGCCAAATGCTCTGCTTTTTATTTTGTTTTCTTAAATGTGCAATGTGTTTTTGATGGTATGAACTGATTTGTTCTGCCATAACATTTCAGTCAGCATTTGAAACTGATGTACCCACAAAATCCTTCTTCCCTCCTCCAAACACTTTCTAACAATTTTTCTTTTGACTAAACATTACATTCATCCCTTTATCAAAAGAATATTTTAATATTAATAAAATGAAATTACAAAATTTTAGCCCCTGACTTTCTTTATTTTTATATGTACTTCCTTTAATTCTGTACATACTTTTAAATGAGTTACTTAGAGACTATCATGCAGCTGTGAGTTTACTACTTAATAGCGCATTAAAAATCGTCTCTGCTTGTTGTTCCTAGAGTCAGTATAATATTACCCACTGCCATATGATAACTGCATTGTATTCCTGAAGCCTCATTAAATAGTTTATTGAGGAGACATAGAGATAAAATATTTTGGCAGACACACGTTTATCTTGCAGAGAAAAAAAGCAGTATGTGCATGTTCCTATAAATGAACAAAAATGTTTTCCAGAAGACTATTATGTATTAGAAACTGGAAAGAATAAAGACTTAAGGGGGAAACTCTATAGGGGGGAAAAAACCTAGAAAAATAATACTTGTGTTTCTTTTAATATATAAAATTGCATAGTATTTTGAAGGCAAAAATAAGATATAGTATATTTCTATTAATTTCTCATTCTGGTCATTAGCATTTAATTTTGCCGTTTATCAGCAGATCACAAGGTCGTCCAGTCATTGAGATCAGACAAATAAATAACAGAAGGAGATCCACAAAGTCATATTCTTTCACCAATCCGTTCTTCCTCCCAGAGAATCCTGCAAATTTAGCAGTGGGAGCTGCAGGGACTGCACCTTTAATTTTCGTGGTGGGGGGCTATGACCACTGGAACAATGAGAACTGATGGATCCATCAGCCCTGAACATCATGCAGCAGTCTGGCTCCTAAAGGTCTCTCCTAACACATGAAATTGAAGACTGCTCTAACCCACAAATGACTCTTTCAAAGAATGTAGGGTACATGGTTTGGGCTGGGGAATTTGTAGTCACAAATTATTTACATCCCTCTTTTTCTTGCATCCTGATCTATAAAGGAAACTTAAAATAAACCTTCAGAAGTTTAGTTCAGAAACCAGAAGTATTTCATGTTCTAGATACAAAAAGCAGGGATTGAAGAAGAATATGATTCCACAAAACAAAATTTTTAATTTTTTACAACTCGTCACCAGCTGAATTTTCCATTTTCTGAAGGTAACAAAAGTTATATTTACCTATATTTCTCATTTACTGGACAGAAAAAGTTTTTTATTTCAACTTTTGTTAACATCTCACTGAAAGTATTTTTTTGCTTAATTAGGAAACTCAGAAAAATTCTTTCAAATACATATTAAAGATATCAGTTCTTGTATACCATCATCTGAATAAAGCTATGTAAATCTTTGGTTGCACTGTGGATTGAGATAAAAGTCAAAATACCTGCTTTTTTTTTTTTTTCATTTTCTGAGACAGTTAGAGGCTGTTGAAATCCCCATATTTTCAAAGCAATCTGAAATTTTACAGCAGAGGATTTCTTCCAGTTCCTGCATTCTGTTTTATGTAACAAAGGTCATTTGGTTGTCCATTAAAAATGTTGGATCTTGGGAGGAAATTCAGCATGCTAAAAACAGCAAGGATAGGATTTACAAATTTTACTCTCAAACTTCTGAACAAGGGCTAAAGCCAGTCTCAGTGTTCATCTAAAGTTTAAAGTAAGGAATTATACCAGTGCTTTTTGTTTGTCTTCACTTTTGCAGAGAGGTTCATTTGAACACTTTTCTCCTGCTGCTATGCAGTGATGCTATAGCCTGAAATGATAAGTTTTATCTACCTAATTTCTCTCTATATCCAGCTTCTATGAAGTGCTATAAGAAGTACTCTGTTGAACTATCACCTGTTTTCTAGTTCCCATTTAAAGAGATTTTCTACCTCATAAACTGATTTTTGATTGTATTGCGGTTTCAAGTGCTATCTCCATTGAAAGATAAGGTCAATGGTGCAGACCATATAAATAGAAAATAGTCAGAAGTTTGTTAGAGAAACCAACCTTGTTTGCAATAAAACAGATAACCCATCCATGATTTCAAAATTTCACTTTTTTAGAAGTAATTTTCACTCACTGGTATTGCAGTTAGTCTTGGCACTCAAAAGAGGTTTTGCTCAGGCAGCTGTTTTAATTACTGCTTTGCAGCACAGATCAAATAGCCATGGACTACATGGTTTTGAGACAAAACAGATGAAACCATGCTCAGTTCTGAGCTGCACAACCCTCAGTTAGGCCATATCCCTAATGTATCATCTTTCAGGATTTCACTTGATATTTAAAATATTTCTGTGAAATTATTTAATGGCAGAAATTCAAATGCTTAGTGCCACAATCATTCCCTGCAGTGTAAAAAAAAAAAGGATCTATAATAACTGTTTCTCATTCATTGATGTCAGAGTAACAATGAGAAATATTGTATAAGAGAAATTTTGCTCCTCTTGAATTAATAAAACCTTTGTAACACAAGTTCAGCTGGAGTAGCTTGTTCATTAGTGATTTTTAAATTATAAAAAAAAAAGAAATTGAAGACAAAATTACAAGTCCTTCATGATGCATGGAGTACATCCTGTGGCCAACATGAAAACAGTTGATTTCCTGCCATGGTTTTCTTACTGGGGCCAGTGTGTGCCAGTGTTCCTGGAGAGGCACTTGTGCAATGTGGAAGGATTTGTGACCAGAATGGATCCCTGATATGGCTGAACAATGCTACCCTCAGTGGAGTTCTGCACATCCACTGTCCAGGGAAGCACACTTGGACAGTGTCGATCAGCCAAGAGCCTTATTCAGCTTTTAGGATTAACAGAATACAGGAATAGGAGCCACTACAGCCACTGCAAACAAAAGCAGGATTATTCCTTCAGGAAATGCTGCACTGTGCATCTCCATCCTCCTTTTCATACAGAAGCTATGACAAGTTGACAATGTTATGTTCAGTCTGCAATCTTTGGAAAGCCAAGTCTAATTATGAGAGTCTGGAGGACTAAGTCATATTTTGTATTCCATTGTAGAATCATACAGCGGTTTGGGTTGCAAGGGAACCTAAAGATCATCCAGTTACAGCCCCTGCCATGGGCAGGGACACTTCCCACTAGACCCTATTAACTTTTGCTAGTCCCTATTAGCTTTGAGGACTTTATCAAAAACTCCTTTGTTGCAACACAGCACTACTCCAATTTTTCATTAATTCTAGACTTATCCATTATTTTCTTTCATATTGTCATGGTTTAACCCCAGCCAGCTGCACACAGCCGCTCGCTCAGTCTCCTGCCAGCAGGATTTGGGATAAAATCAGAAGGATAAAAGTGAGAAAACACATGGGTTGAAACAAAGACAGCTTAATAGGGAAAGTCATGCACACGAGCAAAACAAAGTAAGGAACTACTCATTGTTTTCCATGGGCGGGCAGGTGTGGATCCATTTCCAGGAGAGCAGGGCCCCATCACACATAACTGGGACTTGGGAATACAAATTCCATCACTTCCAATGTCCTCCCTTTCCTTTTCCTTCCCCACTTTCTATTCAGAGCATGATGTCCCATGGCCTGGAATATCCCTTTGGTCAGTTTGGGTCTCCTGTCCTGGCTGTGTCTCGTCCCAAACTCCCATGCACCCTCCCCAGTGTGGCAGTATGAAAAGCAGAAAAGGCTTTGGCTCTCTGTAAGCTCCACTCAGCAATAACAAAAATATCT
This sequence comes from Turdus rufiventris, assembly GCA_013186435.1. Taxonomy (NCBI): domain Eukaryota; kingdom Metazoa; phylum Chordata; class Aves; order Passeriformes; family Turdidae; genus Turdus; species Turdus rufiventris. Next base: position 1,769,699 of record PYHW01010764.1, on the reverse strand, counting down.
CTGTACTATCAACACTGTGTCCAGCAGAAACCCAAAACACAGCCTCACACCAGACAGTGGGAAGAAAATTAGTTCTACCCCAGCCAAAACCAGCACACATATTTAGTTAGTTAATTGCTGTGTGTTCTTTTTATTCAGCGGTTCAAATACTTCCCTGTGCAAATATTCATGGTAGAAAATTATAATTACAAATTAAACTACATCAGTCTTTCTCGAGCTATATTTTTCTTGCATCTTTCTAAGAGTTTTAGAATTTAGAAACTGTTCAGATCAGTAGCAGTTCAGAAACATTCTACTCTTTTTGTCCCTAATGAAATGTCTATGCCCTGTGCTACTTCTGCCAGGAAAACTGAAGTATACATAGTGGCAGCACGGAATCATGTCAGTTAGGCTCGTGTTGTTATTGCCATGAGAGCTAAATACTAAAATCAGGTACATCTTATTTGCAAAACAGTTGCACCCTGATGAAATTTTGAAATGTGAGCCTAATTTTGCAGAAAAAGTAACTTTTATTCACATTTCTTACCACAGTATCACAGTATTTTTCAGTGGATAACACAGCATTCAGTATAAGAATAGTTCTCTAATTACTCTATTTGTTGCATGACAACGAACCCAAGGAAATTACAAGAAATTATCCATTTCAATGCTCAATTTATACTTATAAGTCCAACTGCTTAATGGAATTGTGTTTAAATTAAAAATTATTATTACTATGTCTATTTGTATTATTATTACTATTACTATTGTGATGATGATGATATGAAAACATATTCACCAGGGTCTTCAGATTCAGGTGATTCTTCTGCTCCTTTCTGCATTTCATGTGATTGAAAATGCTGGCAACATTCTGATGGTTCCTTTGTGTTGAGATCTCCTGCTTTGTGTTGTGATCTCTTGACCTTTAGAACAAATGTTGACCAGAGAATTATAGAATGATTTAGGATGGAAGAGACCTTCCAAAGCCATCTAGCCTTGTTTAAGTACTGAAAAGATTCAAAAGGAAATTAATGGCAAAGAACTGGGAGAAAAAAAGATCTAGAAAGAGCTTCTAAGTTATGGAAATATGCTCATGCATAATTCTGTTCAAGTATTAAAATATCAATAACAAAGAACGTAAAACATATTTACATTGGCAATAAAATTAGTACTTGCTTTTGAATGTACACACAGAGCAGAGAACAGCTAAGTATGTTCTCTTAAATGAGGAATATAAATCCAAGCAATTTTGGTTACACATTTACAAAACACCGTATTATATTAAATAGTGACCATAACAAGAGATGTTTTTGATTTTCCTGCTAGGAAGATACAAAATGCAACTATAAACTAAATCAATATTAGCTAGGTAATATAATTAATTGGAAGATAGCACATGTAAATTAAATCTGCAGTTATGCATTCTTTGGTCCTGATGAATATATTGAGGAGATTTCTATTTTAAAATTAAAGTTCATTGCTCCTCCTTGCTATGGATCCAGATGCAAATTCGTTACTGTACCGCTGTGGCAAACTTTGGATGCTGAAAGTACAAAATTTCTGAAGCAATTGGTCATAGGATCTGGTCTTAACAGCAGGGCTTATTCTAGATTGTATTCACTTACTCTAGACTGCATTCACAAATAATGGGATTTTTTAGAAATTCTTTATTCCTATTGTCCATTTTTTCAGATTGGCATGTTTCATACAAAATAATGAATTCCAAACAGTGGAAATTGTCTGGAACTTTGCATTTGTAACAAAGACATGCCATACACAGGGTCCTATTGGTGATCCAAGCACTGAGAGCTGCAGAGAAGTGTTTCATATTTCAACAAAAGTTATTTTCATCCACAGTTTGCATTTTTATTCACATTAGAAAAATTCCAGCTGCAGTCAGTAGCTGGTGAGAGATCTCTCCCCACTCTTAGCTTGACCTGTGAGCCCTTTGTTATATTTTCTCTCACCTGTATAGTTGATGAGGGGAGGGGTAGAGCAACTTTGGTGGGCACCTGGCACCTAGCCATGGTAATCCTTTGGAATCACACTTTGGAATTTTGATTTCTGGTTCTTTGTCATGGAAATACTCCTGAATGATCACAATCAGCACAATGGGGTTTTGTAAGCTGGTTTCTCAGCCTTCCTAAAGGAAAGACATGAGGGTCATGAGTAGAAAAATAGGATGTACATGGAAAACCTGTGGTGTTTCTCCACACAAATGCTAGATATATTATGCCAGATA
>PYHW01010764.1:1741377-1767428 GCA_013186435.1 Turdus rufiventris | reverse complement strand
TTATATAAGATTAATATTAAAATTGTAAAGAAAAATTGTAGGTTTTCGTTAGCGTGATTTCACCTGGGTAAAGTTTTAGGTTTGTTTCAACTCTGCTGTGACAAGTATGTGGTTTTATAGTAACACACATGTAACCCACTTTTTTTTTTTTGCAGTTATTTTCTTCCTCTATCTCCCCAAACATGGTCTTAAAGTAACCTGAAAATATAAGATATAATCCATCTAGAACATGAACCCACTAAAGTATGGTAAGTCTATTACAAAACTTCAAAGATTACTTTCAGTATCACTAGTCAACAAAAATTGTCAACCTGAATTATCTAAATTTATCACTTTATTTTATGAAATGCACGCTTATTACACTGTACACATGTGTGCATGTACATGGACAGATAATTTCTGTCAGTGTTTTATTCTATAAATCATAAGCTAATTCAGACAATTACAGCAATTCAGTGGCCAGCATATGATAAGTTGAAATATCTTTAAATGCAGTTTTCTTTATAATACAGATATTTCAGCAAGTCTACTCTAAAAGTTTCAGTATCTTGGTTTTACTTACCATTGCCCCTGGCAACACAGAGTTTGAGAGACATAGAAAAGACTGAAAGACAGAAATGTATGAAGGGGGAAATCTGCAAGGTTTTTACCTTCTAAATGTCTATTAGTGTTCTATTTCACAGTTCAATCTTACAAACCCTTTATTGAGGAAGTTAGCAATGGCCAATATATTTAAACCTCTTTACCTGATGAATAATCCTGCAACACAAAAAGAATAGTCCTGCCCTGCCCTGCTGTCATTGTAAACTCAGGAGCAAGATGAATGCAAAAAAGAGGTCAGAAAGAGGGCTGAAATAAACTTTTTATCTTTTGCAGGTACTGAAAGGCATCAAGCCAACATCTGGCAACATATTATTAAACAGTGTACTTAGCTGGATGTCAGCATGCAAGCCTAATTTGTGGTCCTGTAACTTTCTAGGATAGTTGCAGGGTTTGAAGAAGGCTGAATGAGTTCACATTGAGGACACAGAAGAAGACAGTCATGGCACAGCTCATTTGCTGGAAAAGGAGGTAAAAGAATCTCTCTTGAAGACAAAGTTGTCGAGGATCTGGAAAGGTCTTCAATGAGGCAGATTAAACTGAAGTTAGGAAATTCAAACATAGATCACAGGTATTCCTCAGACACAAACAGTAAGGCAGAGAAAACTGAGCTCCACTGAAAGACGTAGAGAGTCTCATCCCCAAAGGGGTCATATTCTTTACCTGTGAGACAGCTCCTAAATGGATCAAGGCAATCTGTTACCCACCATGGCAGGGTCAACCTGCATTTTATTGTGGGTCATGGCACTATAGTGAGCACATGCAATGATTATAGTCATGATTGTTCCTTATACTCACCAAGATAAAGTTCTGGCCTGCCATTCAAGTCGTGCTGTACTCTACTTGCTCTTTTTTTTTTGCCCATTTTTGCAAACCAATTAGTTTCTGTTTCTGATTAGCCACTGTTTGCGTTCAGCACAGCTTCCAGACTTCCCAAGGTCTTTTTGAACTAGAAATTTAATTGGAGAAAAATGTCTACTAAACACTAATTAGTTTGGAGGGGAATCTGAAAGAAACCTCAGTGAGATAAGCCACTCTCACCTCGAAGTGATTTAGTATTTTCATGCCTAAGAGCCCATAATTGGACACGCAAAATAAACCTGTTTATTTTGACACAAAATAAACCTGTTTAGATATTTTGTCTTGTGGTTTTGAGATAAACTGACACAGTGCAAAGGCTGCGAAAGCTGCATTCCCCAGAATACTTGGTATCCAGCAAAGAAAATGAAGAGAATATTGCATTGCATTAGACAAGGAATTGTTTAAAAAAAAGTTAGAAGCAAGAGGTGGCTTCTAGTATTACAAAATAACGCTTACATATGTGCAGAACTTTAACATTAATTAAGAGCCTAACAACTATCCCCAGTAAAGTGGGGGAAACAGAGGGAGTTCTGAATGTAATAATGATGTATATTCTCTCCTCCCCATCCTGCAAGAGGACTTGGCTAATACAATCTTGGAAGAGTAGAGATAGTATAAGAAATCTCTGAAACCTTAATGATCATCTGGAGGGAAATAGCAGCAGGGTTGTATGGAGTAAAGAGACATCCCACATCCAATTTTCCACAAGGTGACGTGGTTTCTTCAATTTCTTCAAATATAGAATGCAAGTTTCTGACTGGGATGTCTACTTTGATTTTGAAGAATGAATTAATATCTTATTGTGTCCTGACTCCAGTGAAATGAGATAAAGTAGCCCCACAGGAAAAATACTTTTTATCATGCTGATACTTTCTAAATATCAGGGAAGAAAACAAACACATATATCTATCTGTTAATTTATATTTTAAATTGCAAAACTTTTTCTGGAAAACTGTAACTCTTCTCCAGCTTATTACAGATAGAAAAGCAAATATTTGCTGTTAGGAGGATCCAACATTTTCCCACTGTGGTGGAACATAACTTTCTAAGCAGTTTTTGTTGTACACACGCTTGTGATTATTTGTTTACGTTTCATTCTCCTTTTCAGAATTTTGCTTTTTTGCTTGCAAGAATCTTAATCCCTTTCATTGGAAATAAAAGCCAGCAATCAACTTGCTATGAATTCATTTGTAGCTAAAAGAGTAAATGAAAAGATTCACACTAACATCTTTTTGCTATTACACTCCTGTCTTGGAATTTAAACAGTTTACAAGAGTATGATTTTTTGTGTCAGAACAGTACATACATTTGTGAGCTTTCAGAACTCTGTTTGTAATTAATTGTTCTTAAATATAACCTCTTAAAATTTAAACAGAAACCAAGGAAGAGGCATTGAGAAAAAACATATACCATAAAATTGTCTTATGCACTATATTTAACTAGTTTAAACTAGTAAATTTCTTGTCTACATTTTTCCACATCTAAGTGTTACATGGCTTTAGAGATTACGTAGCTCTTAAAGTCCTTGTCATAATCTTGAAAAGCTCCTAAGCATAATTTCAGAAAACATTTCTTGCTGTTGTTTACTTTACGTGTTTCATAAGTATTTCTCTGGTATTAGCTGCTTGTTAAACACAAAAAAAGTGATGACTTTTATCAAAGTGTGATTTTATGTTTTTCTTTCAAATGTAATTTGTGAATAAACACCTGGACTGAGATGCCAGCTCCAAGACAAAACTGTAAAGACCTAACTAGGGATGAAATTTCTGCTGTAAGGAAAGAGTCTTTCACACTAGTTAATGGAATAAAAACAACTAGCCTGGTATGTGGCACATCTTGAACTAGAATTAACTTTTGTCTTGAACATGAAATACAGAGAGCACAGAAATGCAGATTGATAAGTAAAGAAGTTTAGTTGCACAACAGAGAAGTCAATTTTTTAGCTTTGTTCAGAATTCATTTTCTCATCTCCTGTACACTCACAAGCTTTCAAAACCAGAAAGAAAACATGTATTATTTCCATGAAATTATATTTAAAAATAAATATCTCTGCAACTGCATAACTAGTGACGTTTTTAAGGTTTTTTGTCCAACCTGAATAATTCTGATTCCATGATTTAATTTCTCACAGAAAGAAGGCCAACAAATTAGGTTTATTTAGCATCTAAACATGCAGAACTTGTTCCACAAAAAACTTGAGTTTCTGAGGTACTGAGAAGCCAATAGAGAATGGCACAAGCATAATTGCAGAAGATTAGTAACAACTAATTAATTTGTGTGATAAATTATAACATATCCTGTCAATTTGGAGGCTAATCATTCTAATGCTAATCATGCACATTTTAACCTTAGAGTTGTGAATAACTGCATTATGGAAAAACCTGTGAGAGAATAGTTTTAACAACTATTTCTGGGGAGTGCAGTTGCTGGAAAGAAGAGAAGAAATTTCTTTTAGGGGAACACTGTGACTATCTTTTGGCTTACTTATTCCTGATTTTGAGCAAAGATTCTATCTGCAGAAGCAAAATCTCTTAATTCAGCTCTCATAAACAAGCTTTCAAGTAAACACCATGGATTCCCTTTGGACTCATGCAGTGCAGGGTTATTCTACAGGCATGGTATCCAGGCTCATTTGGATGGCAATAAAGGTCATCTTGGACTGTCAAAATACTCAAAAGCTGAGGAACTGTCTGCCAAGACTTATACTAGACTGTGTTTTCCTCGTATAAAATTCTCTCTATTGTTGCAGCAGCCTCAAAAGACCTGTACCAGGAAAAACATTTCCTGTTCCAGTTCCTACAAGTAAATGAAACACAGTCAGGAGAGACTGCAGAAATGCTGAACCACAAAATTCAGTGACTATTCTTATTTTCATAGACCTGTGCTCTATGTCAATTAGAATCTTGTTAACATTTAATGAGAGTTAAGTGACAAGAGCTAATATTTTTCATCATTGTTACGTTTTACAAACTAGCAGAAACACTCCCAGCAGCTTACATTCCACTCAGCAAACTGATCTGGAAGAGGAGAAGAATTTGAGAGAATGGATAATTCTTCATTATGGTTTATTTGCATGGTATCTTCACTAAATTTATTGTGGTCTAAATTAATGAAGCTCAATTTCAAAACCCTCCCTAAGAGTGTTTTTTGGTGGGTAACAATTTGCCCATATCCACATGTGTATCTTTTTGCAGTTGTTTTATTTGTTTCCTTATGAAGTGTTCTAAGTTGCTGTCCCAACATGTAAACCTTTCAACTTCCAAGTCCTCTGATCTCTATTCGTACTGTGAGACTTTCCAAGTCTTATTAAAATAAAATCCTTTTCATTCTGGAGGTACAATACATTTGTAATTAATTCTTCTGCTCTTCTTCATCTCTGTCATCCTTCTAATAAGCAACCTAAAATTTCTTTTTCTCTAGAGCTAAATTATTCTTACAGAAATATATACTTATGTAACATGTGGATAATGATATTCATCACCTTTGTAAACCATTTAAGGTCTTCAGAATGAAAATATCAGATAAGTAAGTATTATCATAGTAAGAATGTTTTTCATACAAACCAAAGTCATAACATAAATCAGATGCATTGTCAAAAGAAATAAACATTGGTAGCCACTCAAACACTATAGTGTTGAACAACATTCTAACATACAATTATTTGAAAAATAGTAAAGAGAATACATGCTCAAAAAAAAAAAATGCTGGAAGTTTAATCATTATAAAAAGAAAAAAAGAAAAAATGTACTTGGTAGACTGCTTTCTAAACTCAGTGGATTTTTTTCCGACAAAAGGAAGTATATTAATAGGCATTTCAATTATTTGTTCACCACTTTGTCTAAATGGGCAATAAGTAAAACAATCAATTAATTGAATGTTCAATATTTGTCTTTCAATGTGACATCATTCTACCATGAGTCTAAAATGCCTCCCTGTGTGTAGCAATTTTTGTTATGACTTCATAAAAAATATGGCTCAGAAATGTAGCCTTTTTTAGTTCTAATTTGTGCAATATAGTGTGGAGTTCTGTGGACAATGTAATCAGTGCAATGATCTCATTTTATTTTACTATTCAGCTCATTATTAGTCATTCAAATAAAAATAATAAGGAATTACTATTGACCTTAAAATAAGATCCATCAAGATTTTTAGTCAATAATACTCTGCTATTTCATTAATCTCCCAAAAATTTTGCTCACTAAAATTCAATATTTACTCTAAAAGATTTTCAACTATGTTTTCCTATTAAAATAAAATATCTTACATACATAAAGCAATAACTGAATTAGAAAAATCTCACTGAAATACTTTGTTTTGTATGGATGTCTCCTCATGAAATGTATTATGTCTCTGTTATGTGCTATGTAACATCTATGCAGGGAGCCCAGAAACCACTGATGTGCTGGGCTTCATCAGAAGTCCCATGTTAGAGAGAGAACTTCTCTGCTCTGCACTGCTGAGACCCCACCTGTAGGGCTGCATCCACCCCTGGGCTGCAGCAAGGGGTGGAGCAGCTCTGCTGTGAGGAAAGGCTGAGAGAAATGGGATTGTTCAGCCTGGAGAAGAGAAGGCTTTGGGGTGACCTTCCAGTGGCTGACTGTAGAATTCCAGTACCTGAAGGAAGCCCACGGGAAAAATGGAGAGGGAATATTTACAAGGGTCTGGAGTGACAAGACAAGGGGGAATGGCTTCAAATTGAGAGTTGTTTTAGATTGGATATTAGGAAGAAATTCTTCCCTCTGAGGGCGGTGAAGCACTTGGAACAAGTTTCCAAGAGATGTTGTGTTTATCCCATCCCCAGAAGTGTTCAAGACCAGATTGGATGGTTTGAGTAACCTGGTCTAATAGAAGATATTCCTGCCCATGGCAGGGTGTTTGGAACTAGGTAGTCTTTAAGATCATTACCAGCCCAAAACATTCTATAATTCTATGAGTCTTTGATGATTATATGTTTTTCCCACATTTACTTCTATTTGTACTGTGATGTTCACACAAGCTATTTTTTTCGAGTTTAGAATGGAATATAGAGGGGAAAAATCAGAGAGGTCAGCTGTTAATTATTTGTCTTAGGGTGATTTTATGATGATACTCTATTCCCTGATCATCTGTCTTATGCCCACAAATGGTTGCTGTATCTTTGAGGTGGGACAGAAGACCCAAGCTGGAGTAAGCAAAGGACTCATCTCTGAGCCATGGCAAGAACTGTGTGTGATGACCTGACTGTAATCCCCATTCCCTGTCTTCCTGACCCTCTGGAGGGAGGAGGTAGAGCTTAGAAAGAGGGAAAGTGATGGTAAGGTGTTTTTTAGATTTGGTTTACTTCTCATTATTCTGGTCTGATTTTGTTGATAATAAATTCAATTAATATCTTCAATTAGAGTCTGTTTCACCCACAACAGTTACTGATGAGTGAACTCTCCCTGTCCTAAACTTATGAGCATTTTGTTATATTTTGTCTCCCTTATGGAGGGCAGTGATAGCGTGGCTTTGGTGGATGCCTGATATATGGTCAGGGTCAAACCATCACAACACCAACACAATAATCAAAGAACTGGACTGGGATGAGCCAGGAGATGAGTGTGGCTGCAGTACTGGCATGGGCCATTCTGCCATCACCTGCTCTGAGCAAGGGTTGGTGATGGAGAGCAGGGTCTCCCCACAGCCACGTGGTGTCCACCACACAAGGTGACACTACAGGTCCAGCTGTAGCAAGCAAAGGAGTGAGCCAGGTCTTCCAGTGAGGCCAAACCCAAAATAGGGCTCCTGTTTTCCTCAGAGTGGGGCATGAACGTGGTCTCAAATTTGTCCCAGAGCAATTGAGGACTACTGGTGCCCTCACAGCTCTGATATTGACTGATGTACGTATTTGTGCTACGTGTTTGAAGTAACCCTTATATATAATAATTTTCTCTGTGTATAAATGTAGTTTTAAGAGATTGCTAAATATCATTCTCATGTGCTCTGTATCATGTCTTATGTATTTTATATGGGTATACCCCCTTATAAGTTTGTAAGATTTTTTTCCAGATAGTTTATGGTAGAGATACTAGTTTAGAAAAATATAATTCATTTGGAAATGCATTGAATTACAGGTACATTCATGTTACTTTATCTCTCTTGGGTTTATCTAGAATACAATGGCAACAATATGTATAAGTGGATATGTATATGTGTATGTATAATATACATATACACTATATCTATGCAATAATATGGTGACAGTCTCACACTATACAGTGAATGAATTTCTGTTCTTCCGTTTATTGTACAGTTGAGTACTCTATCCACTTTACAAGTTATGTTCTGTAGTTTAGAGGTTCCTTTGGATGGGATCACTCTTTATTAAAGAATTAACATCTATTTCCACTACTAGAAGCGGAAACTAAAAAAAGAATTCCCATTGGAGACATCTCTATTGTCATTCGAAGACAACTTTTCCTGGGTTACAATTTCAGATTTTAACTTGCACATAGCTTTCAAAACACATGGGGAGCAGCACTGGCATGCATTAGATGAATGTACTGTTAATGTGAGAAAATATAGGCTAATAGGAGGTTGTTTCCCAGGAAAGCAAATTTCTTTCAGTGGAGGTGATTTATAAAGTAGTCCATGATGAAATTTTAATGGAAACTATTGCAATACAGACTAATGATGTTAAGTTACATTAGTTGTCCCATTTGAACTTCGTGTTTATCAAACTATGTCTCAACCTAAGAAAAATTGTTTCAGATTTTTGCAAAATTATAGAAAAAAAAAATAGAAACATTACTGGTGAGTCGGACATAAAGAAATATTTTCTAGCATTTGAGAAAGGTGCCACAGACTATTTCTTATAAGAATATGACAAGAGAATTTAGAACAAGAATAGAAATATTCTAAAATACATTAACTTTAGATGAAATATGTTTTATTTAAAAAATACATTAATAATAGGTAGAATAATAAATGCAATCCTGGAAATTTTTGATTACTACAGTAATCATAGTGGAAAAATCTATGTAATTTAATAAAAACTACTAATACTGCATTGACAGTACTTGTTACTAGTACTTGACAATATAAAATTATGATTATTTGAACTAAGCCTCCTTCATTAGACTTTAGGAAGAACTGATGACATGTGAACCCCCTGGAGCCATTACAGCAGTATGAAATGCATCCTTCTCCACTTTCCATTCCAGAATTCTACGTACTTATAAAGTAATTTCAGAATTATTTACTTTTTTATCCTGAAGGACTTAAGTATTGCATTTATCAAAAATATTTTACCACCTTTTTTTTGTATAGAGATGTCATCAACTCTTACAATGTTGATCAATGTGAAACTATATAGCAACAGTGCTCAATTCCACATCTCTTATTGGTAAAGAATCCGACTTCACATGAATGGATTCAAGTCTCTTGGTATGAATTTTGCTCAAGACTGAGATTTAATCAATGCCTTGAATGTACTAGCAAGAATTCAAATAAAACTCTATGAAATAGTGTCTTTCCTATAATTTTTCAATTAATTAAGTTCAATTACATTTTTACAGTCAAAAGAGAACTCAGGCTGAGGTTGTTAAGTGATAATAAACATTAGAATAGAAGAATTTTAAGCATTGTGGCAGGCAGATATTTGAATGATACATGGAATTGCTGTTTAGAGCTAATTTTTAATATATTTTTTTGCAGAACATAAATGTGAGACTTTATCAGCTTCATAGAAATACTATATCAAGGGACATAGTGGAAGAAGGCAGAAAATATTTAGTAAGTTAATTCAAAACCAGCATTCCCTTTTCCCAGAAGAAGCTAGAGTAATAAATAAACTACAAAACCTTCCAATTTTGATTGACTGAAAGAATTGAAGAGCAGGTTTCAAATATATATATATATTTAAATGTGTGTAGTGAGAGTACTCCACACTAGATGCTGCCTTTAAATCAGTTCTGTTAAAACTGTATCACATCCTTGTTTGCCTCCAGGTCCAATTGTGTGCAGATTGCTGTACATAAACACATTCTTTAGATATTCTCTCAGGTACTGATGTCTGTCATGTATGTTCTACAAAGGCCTTTATTCAAAAAGCTTGTAAAAGCTGCTTTATCAAATCTTCCTTAAACATAACTTAAAATTCTGAGTCCCTCTTTCCTTGGTTGTCATATGTCAAAGATACCTTTTAAGAAAATGTTCTGTTGAAAAAAATGTTAGCTTGCATGTAACTACCAAGATAAAGTTGAATATTTTAAATAGTTTGTTATTTACATTTTTCATTTTATTTCAAAGACATCTGGAATGTAAACTTTTTACCTCCAGAATCAATTTTCAAAAAACTGCTGCATTTTTTGGTATCTCTCTAACCAAGGTTACCTCAAGGCAGGAAATCTGTGATAGCAGAAAAATAAATTATTTTTTCTTTATAAAACTTCTTTTAACAATCAATCAATATTTGGATCACCACAATATCCTTCACCTCTTTATAATTTATTTTAGTAGAACTGCCATTTTTGATCCTAACTATATTTTACTATTTAATAATTAATGGTGATTATCAGAGGAGAGACCTTGCACCAGACTAAATCAGACCAAAGAAACCTCACTCGACAGACCTGTTATTACTTTAAAACATACCTTTAAGTACATTTAAGAATTTAAACAAAGGTGCATGCACACCCATTTTACCCATGGTTGCCTTTAATGGCAAAGCACAATTGCTTTTTTTGTAATGTTTGTGTGACAGGTACGTGTTCAAATCTCATGTGACCCTTACTGGTACTTGGCTTTTCTCAAATTTTACAAAGGAAAGGGATCCTTGTAATATTTTCATGTCATGTTTCATAGGTTTTTGCTCTTCTGTTCTTGTACTCTTCATTTAAATGTGAGAGTATCAAATATTTTTCTATTTGTAACCAATACAAAAAAAAATATATGAAGACAAAAAAGCCTGATGTCCTGATGTGATGGTACAACAAAGAAACAATTTTCTGGTGTACTGCACTTCTCTATGAACTTCAAGAGACACTTTCAAATTACATTGCAAAGAACGATTTTGTATGAAAGCTATCGTCTTAGAATCCACCATTTTCCCTCTTGGTTAATTTATTTCTGGGTATTCCTAGTTTTGTTAGGGTTTCTTTTGTTTGTTTGTTTGGTTGGTTGGTTGGTTCGTTGGTTGGTTGGTTGGTTGGTTTGCATCCTCCCATTCTAGCTCTATGTTATTACCATATATTTTTGCAGAGATTCGAGGATTTCCTTGTAGCATGATTCATCAACATTTTAAACTGAAATATCACATTTAGGAAACTTGTGAAGATTTCTATGAATTCACTTTCTCATGACAACTTATTTTCAATAATTAACAATCTTGGTATCTTGAAAATCAATAGCTTCACAAAGCAATAAAATAACAAAATAGAGTCCCCAAAATATGGTAAAGTATTGCAGTTTTTTCATACATGGGCAAAAGTTTGCCTCAGACTTCTTTGAGACTGAAAGAAGAAGAATCTGGGCACCAAGGAAGCTCCTTCCTTGATACCAGCTGTGTAGGTGTTGACAGTTCACACAAATAAATGAACTGTATATCTATGTTTGTATATATGCATATGTGTTTATGCAATTTTTCGCCTTTGTTTTAAGTGCAGCTGGAACTCCAGAAGCAGAAAAAAACCCAATTCTAATACTGCATATAAAATCTAGGTGCTGCTGAGAGATTACACATCTGATTTATTGATTACAATTTGACAAGCACTGATTATGATTCTTGCAGTGGGTTGACCCTCTCTCTAAGGCTATAATAGATAATCCTGTTCTTCTTTTTCTGTAATTAACTACCTTAAAATTATTGAACAAATAACCTGTTTGCAGTTAGGCACCTGTTTCAAACAGAACAAATGACCCAACACAAAATATGTTTTGAATGTAACAGTTTGAAAAAAGGAATATAACAGAATCAGTTTTCAAAATATTTAGTCCTAAGTTAGATGCAAGTAGACCAAAATAGCTGTATCCAGGGATCATTGAAATTATTACCTGAATAAATATGCAGATATTGCTTTGCCCAAATAGCTAATTAACCAGACGCTATAAATCGGAAATTCCATCTAAGTTTTATACAGCAAAGGTTGAAGAAAGATGGAATGTTAAATTCAAAGATTGTTAGACCTCATTTGGTATGGAGGTGCAAAACTGTACAGTGAATATCTGCAGAAAGCTACCTCTGAAATGTGACCCACTCTATAATATAAACTGTCAATTTCTCGATATTGTCCATCACAAATTCCCATCCCATCCATTTCCACAAAAAAGTTGTTATTCTTCTTTTTCAACTGAAAGAAATAAGGATTATTCTGATCAAGAAGATAATTGATATTTGAAAGTGATTTGAAATAAATAATGTCCCTTGATAAATGGATAAATGTAGGGTATTACTATGATGATAATTCTGATAATTTCTATTTTGTAGAAACAAACTGCAAACAAAGGGGCCATATACAGGTGAATAAAGCAGCTGTGAAACCGTCACTGCCTGCTACCTGGTACATCTACCTCTGTAATTCAAGTTGAAGAAATGAGTTTTCATCTAGAGACTCTGAATGCAGTCCTCATCAGAGAGTATCTCAGCTGAATGTTTCATTCAGAGTCCAGTAACACTGTATTTGAAATAAAGTTTTAAAATAAACAATACTTCTCAGCAAAAGGTGGTTCTGGCATTTTTTCCCCCAACATTTTAGGATGCGACCTTTTACCATGGAAATGTGCAAAACTTATTGCAATGAAGAATCTTTTCATTCTGGAAGCTTAATGTCCTGGGGTTTGGAACCAGATGACCTTTAAGATCCTTTCCAACCCAAAACATTATATGAGTCTCTGACTGATTCCTTTTTCTTCTAGTATTTCTAAATATTTCTATGGTTTACTGGAAATTAGGAAAAAAAACCCCAAAACCTGAAATCTATACAACTATTATAAAGTAGGTATAGATGTTGATTCTCCTTTTAAAATGTTGTAACTAGGTGTACACAATTATCTTAATTTTAGTGGCAGGTGTTTAATGCCACATAAAAGAAATTGCCAAGTTAACTTCAAAAAGACTAGTAACAGTTTCAAAAATTGCTTCTCAGTGAAGACAAATAATTATAAATTTTAGGAAACATCCTGTTGAATTGACACAATTGTAATGACATCTCTGTAGGTGGCTCATATCTTGCACTGTTTTATAAGCTGCTTGGAGCGTAATGACAGCGTTTGCACAATAGGCCTACGCAAGGGTGAGGCAGCATAATTGCAGCAGCAGTGAAGCATGAATACAGACTAATTAACAAAATTGGAACTGCTGCACTCATGCTCACATTTCATCTATCTTATTTCATTTATTTTTACATGCTTTTGTGGTCACAGAATTGCTGTGTTTGTTGTTGGAATGTTGCAGATAGTATTGTCCATTTGCTGCCTCTATCTTCCAGTTTTCTTGAAATGTATCAGTTGTACAAGCAGAACTACATTTACTGAGGATTCTCCTCTAATCTTTTACTTAAAGTCATGCCATGAGTGGTCCCCCAAATTCACACATACTTCCAAGAAGCCTGCAAAAAAAGATCAAGAGAGAGACTATTTATGAAAGCATTTTTACAGGAAAAAAGGGAATGGCTTCAAGCTGAAAGAGAGCAGATTTAAATAAGGTATTTAGAAAAGCTTCTCCCTGTGAGGGTGGAGATGCCCATAGAAATTGTGGATGTCCCATCCCTGGAAGTGTTCAAGGTTGGTTGGGGCTCTGAGCAACCTGTAAAAGGTGTTCCTGCCCATAGCAGGAGGGGTAAAACTAGATGATCTTCATGATCCCTTCCAACCTAAGCCATTTTATGATTCTATGATTACCCCTTTTGTGCGGTTTTCCATTTGCCTAGAGCTACTATAAAATCTATGTTTGTATATGTATATACATTATATATATATATATGTATATGTATATGTATATGTATATGTGTATGTATGTATGTATGTATATATGCAAAAATCTCTTAGAGGAGTCACATACTATTTTCTGTATGTTTCTACTCAGTTAAATCAAGACAATATGCCAGTGTAAGTAAAAAAGATAAAAAAAAAAACCCAACAAAACACTTCTAGAAAATTTCGTCTACTGGTTTCAAGTTTTAAGAGGCATTTAAAAAAAAAAAAAACTACACAAATATTTTGTGTTAAAAAAATGAAGATGCACACAACAGGTGGCACACAACTTCTGCTCATGCTGTGCTAGAAGAAAAATGTCTGCTTCTATAGATGAAAATTCTTAAAAAAAAAAAATCATACCAGAGAATGTCATTGCTATTCTGCAGTATGTGTAGTGCCACATCAATCTCTACATACATCATTTAGTGTCATCTTAGGGGAAAAGATCACACAGGCATCTAAACATTTAAACATACTTTCCTAAAGTTTTTTCTAAGGGTGTTAATCCTAACGATGTGTAAGGGCTAAGTAATGCACATTTTGCTAAGCACCAACCACTAGATATTTTTTTCAACAAATGTTACTATAGCATTACTTTATGTTTCTCATTTTTTTCTCTTTTTCCAGTGAGTGGGAACTTAGGGGCCTGCCATGGCTTCTCAGATATAATGGAAGTGGTTTAACCACCTCCTCAGCCAATTATCTCAGGACCTCTGGACATATATTTTCAGGTCTTCTCAAATGTTAAAAGGATAAAGATGGTAAAGAGGAATTGGGGGGAAAAAAACAAGAAAAAAAATGAACAGCAGAAAAAACCCCAAGCACTTTTAAATTGTAGGATTATTGGAAATAATAAAGAAACCATTACAACTTCATAAAATGGTTCGGGCTGGAAGGGATAAACATCATCTCATTCCAATCTCTCTGCCATGGGCAGGGACATCTTCAGCTATATCAGGTTGTTCAGAGCTACATCCAATGTGGCCTTGAACACTTTCAGGGATGGGGCATTCACAGCTTCTCTGAGCAACCTCTACCAGGTCCTCACCACCCTCACACCAGAGAATTTCTTCCTAAAATCCAATCTAAACTACTCTCTGTCAGTTTGAAGCCATTTCCCCTTGTCCTGTCACTAAATTACCTTCTAAATCGTGTCTTTCCTTCTTTCTTGCAGGTTTCCTTCTGATGCCTTAAAGAACCCATATATAAAACAACACACTTTTGAGATAATATTAGTCTAGGAGGTAATATAAAGGTTGGTCTTTATTGGAGGCCTCCAGGAGCAGATATTAAAAATGTCCACAATGTGCCCACCCCACATGGGGTGAATGCAGTTTCCTAAGTTTAGTAAATTAACATAATTGACAAAAATCATCAATTAGAGACCCAGATGGTGAGGCAATTCACTCCAGTCCAAGCCCCTCCTAAATCCTCTCCTGGTTTTTTTGGGACTAAATGTTGTTGATGAATATCAGTCTTGAAGAGCTGGTTTTGACCTTGATTCCCAAGGAGAACCAAGATAGGATAGGGGGCCTTGGAGTTCTGGAATATGTTTTGTCTTTCTGCCTAAGGAAAAGGTAGGGAAAAGCACTGGGAAAGCTAGCTACAAACACACTAGGTTACAAAATTGTATGCAAAGAATACAGAGAATATGTAAAAGAAAAAAGGTAAAGATCAATTTGGCATCACTTCAAGTACTATTTCGTTGGATATGTCAAAACAAATACTGATATAGTGAAAGAAAATAGCTTCCCAAAAGTGGGAAGCAGGTGGTATTTCTCACTGGAGGTACAGGGAAAAAGAATTCTCTTTAAATGAGCCCTTTTTTTTGCTTTTTAAATTGCTGAAATTAGAATTTAATTTGCGCTGACTTAAGAAAAATAAAAAGAAACATTGGAAGATGATCAAAAATTGAACTTATATGGAAGATCCATTCCATAAATATGTAGTTTCTACTGCACTGTCTCCAGCAGTAGCAAGAAAGAGGCAGAACCTGCTATTTTTGCATTAGTGCTCCTCATTAATCCAAGCAGAGCAACACTGTGTGCGACTACAAAAGGCATCTCTGAACAGCACCAAATATTCAATTCAATTAAAAAGATCATTATGCATGGTTTTATTCAGGTACTATTAATTGTTAATGATCATCTATAAGGTCTGGGAAAGAAGGGCAGCTGCACCACACTAAATGTTTCTGGCATTGAAGAGTACATTGTCTTAGAGACTTCTCTGAAGTGCAGCACTGGGCCAGCACAAAGGCATTGCATGATCAGCCTTGCTTGTCTTTTCTGCCTTTTTGTTTGTCACGAGCCAAATTTTGCACTCTTGTTCTTTCATCCTGTTTAATCCTGCTACTGGATTCTTCCTAGAACAAGATCACATTGCAACTTGAAGAAGAGTGGAGAGCAAGTTTCAATTATTTGACCTGGCAAATTTCATTTGCTTTACATAGGTTTTCTTGGTTTTTTAGAAGACAGCCTGAAGATTCTCTGATTCTAGATTTCAACCACCATCTGGCTCCTACCAGGGAGGTTTTCAATAAATCTGAAACCCCTAGATCACACCATTTATAAAATTTTAAAATTTTCGTATGTTTACAATCAATTTTTTCACAGTTCAATTTTAGAAATTGAATTCATTTTCTGCAATA
Organism: Turdus rufiventris; assembly: GCA_013186435.1. Taxonomy (NCBI): domain Eukaryota; kingdom Metazoa; phylum Chordata; class Aves; order Passeriformes; family Turdidae; genus Turdus; species Turdus rufiventris. The sequence goes on along the minus strand of PYHW01010764.1, from coordinate 1,751,386 downwards.
AAGGTACATACATTAAACAATATGTTCTGTAGTATCTTATTGAAATTATGAAAAACAAATTTTTAAAATCAGTTTTTGCTGGAAATAATGCTTCTCTTCCTTTCTGCCATCAGCGTTAGTCAAGCAGCTGTTTACGGACATAGTAAGAAGCTTCCTTTAAGCTTCTCTGCTACTCTGTCATATTTTGAAATTATTTTGGATATTAAGAGTCTTACCATTCTAGCCATGTTTCACTTAATAATTCATCCATGATAATCTATGTTCAGAATTCACTCAGAAACAAGTATGAATAAGGTTCATCTCAATTAGTCATAAGTTGTGTGTGATGAGGCAAATTATTAAACTTTTGCAAATAATCAAGCACTCAGTAGAAATTAACTGAAAGGGTTTTTCCTCAATTGCACATAAACTAATTTTCAGACAGATGTTGAATGAACAGGAATGACTTTGTACTTGTAGCTAAGACAGTCCATACAAATGTTTTAGAAAAAGTTAGTTATATGTGCTTAAACATAGGCATAGGAGGCAAATGCTGTCCACTTTATTAATTGATATATATATATGTTTTAATGAAAATATAGCTATTTATTTCTTATATCTCTATCATGTTAATTTTGTCTCTGTGTATTAAAAATAGTTTGAAGTTGTACCACAAAAATAAAAAAGAACAAACATTATTCTGGAAATATAAGGAAAAATAATTAATTAAATATATGGCTATTGGTCAGCAAAAAGTGAATCCAATTTTTAAATCACTAGTTCTACCATTCTTACCTTTACTGTTGTGATTTACAACACCTTTTTTTTTTTTTTGTTTATCTATCAATGATATTTCAGAAGCAGGCAGTTACCAGTAAGACAGTATTTTCTTAACATTAATGCTAACTGATGTTAGACCATCTCAAACATCAAAAATAAGCAATGGACAAATGACTATAATACCTTTGGAATTCAAGGCAGCAGCCTGAAGTCCATGAGGACTGAATTTTTCTAAAACCCCAGTTACATTTTTATTTCTTTTCCCTTTCAGTGCTTGCATTCAGTTAGGCTAGATAGCTGGAAAGAATACCTCTGGGAAGTGTGACAGGGTGACCCAGCCAGCTGCTAAGCACCACAGAGCTTCTCACTCCCTTCCCTCTCCCATGAGACTGCAGAGAGAGAATAGGAAGCACAAACATGAGAGAATTGGTTGACTGAGATGAAAACTGTTTAATAAGTGAAGAAAAGGTGAAGAGGGGGAAGTGGTGCAAAGGCAATTTCTCACCATTTCTCACCAGCAGACTGATATCCAGTCAGTCTCTGAGCAACATCTGCTTCCCAGAGCAGCCTCTCCCCAGTGAACTCAAGGATCCTGGTGGGTCCCTTCCGACTCAGAATACTCTGTGATTGTGTGATGTTTGGCATGGCATGTCTCTTTGGTCACCTGTTGTCCAAGTTATGTCCTTTCCTAACCTCTTGCTCCACCTCCTTGTCCCAGGGAGTGAGGCAGAGTGAGGAACATTGGGGGTCACAAATCCAAAACATAATGCACTGTCTGCTCTGGAGCAAGTTAACCACATCACAGCTGTACATATATGAACTAGCATTGCAGAGAAAATGGGTTTCAATTATGGCCCTTTTTATGAGGATAATCTCTGTTAAAAATGCAAGATATTTTTTTAATCGTGCCTGGTTGTTTATAAAAAGTACAAAATTTAAACCCACCATATGTTTCTAGACAAACTAGGGAATATGTTTTGAATTTCTGAAACATTCACAAACACATTTTTCAAGGCTCTTTCTAAGGGTTTTCAAGGCTCTTTCGAAGGGTTTGTTACTTTCATCACTGTTGCATTCCTGATTTTTAATTTGTATAGGTGAGAAAGTCTCAGTCAGAAATCTTCAGTGATCTGTTTCCCATGTACAGCAGCAGCAAGAGCAAAAAGTGAAGGAGAAATAACAATTTCTTATAGATCAATGAGCATTTTGCTGCATGTGTACAGCTGGCAAACAGCATGATAATTCTGTGCAGAATATCAGTGTGTACTAAAAAAAAAAAATATAAATAAATAAATAAAATAAAATTCTCTGTACTCAGTATATGGAAGCCACAAAACAGAAAATCAAAATGACCCATAATCAATATCTGCATAGCATCATTCCCTCACAGAAGGATGTTATTTCCTAATCAGTAGAACAATCAAAATAAAAACTAAAATCAGCAATGCTGCAAGTTGTAATGAGCAAGATGAAATAAAAATACTCTTACTGTGACAGAACTATCACAGCACAGTGAAACACAGAAAGACAATGGCAGACATGCAAACCACAAGTGAAAATCTCCAAGGAAAATGTACAGTGTCTCAGAACAATACTGAGACATTCAAGAAGACAGAAGAATGAACAAGACAAGCATTTACCGTCTAGTTAACTGCCTGAAAAATCAAAACTAAGATGCGAAAACATGAATCTTATTGCCTTTAATAAGAAACATGAAAGATTTATGTTTATGTTTATATTTATGAATAGAATCCCTATGACATTGAAGGCATGCACAATTATCAACTCACTTAATTTGTATAGTAAAGGTTTGAACTAGATTACAGTCATCACCCAGAACCTGAACAAGGGCACATCTGTAAATTATAATCCAAGGGGTCATTTGAATCTGACAGGTCACAAAAAACAGCCTGCAAGGTGAGTGGGATCTTATTATCAGGGACAAGACCTTTACTGAGATAGAAATCGGTGGTAAGGGATTTAATATCCCCAACAAAACAGAGTTCTTTTATAAAGGAAGAAGTAATAGCAAAATAAAGTCCCCAGGCAAACTCTAATCTCTGTTGAACTACATTATGTGAAGGTCAATCAGTAGGGAAGGAAGGAAATAGAAGATACAACTACAACAGCCTTGAAAAAGGCAATCTGAAATTACAGATAGCTATTTAGGTCACAGCAAAAGATAAATGCTTGATTTATCAGTTATAACTCACAGTAGGGACTGTGACGGATGAGGCCAAATAATTTAAAGAATCTACTGGTTTTAATAAGCACTTTAACATCCACTTTGTCAAAGAAACCAATTGATAAAGTCAAATTATGCATCCAAGAAAGTTTACCATGTGGTTCTTAGTTTATAACCAGGTAGCATCAGACATTTGAAATGTGAGTGTCATATGTGAATGGAGCTCTATTTTTGTCTTTACAGCGAATTATCTCCATCACTTACAAATGTTTTACTGAAGCTTCTCTTCTAAGACATTGTCATGAGTCACCACAGTTTTATCCTAGTTCTCTTCGTTACAGCACATTCAAACTACCATCCCACAGCCTACTTGAAAATAAAACAATTGAACACAAATCAGTTAATACTTAGCATTTATGCCTACTGTAGACATCGTGCTTTACATTTTCCCTTGATAGTCAAAAAGATAGACTTTATGGTGGCCATCTCCCCCAGAAAAGAGAAATAAGCCTAAGGACTTGTGCACTCTGTCCCCACAGCACTCTCATTTTATTTTAGGGCTTGTCTTTCAAGCATTGAAGCTCTTTGCTCTCAGTTTCCCAAACTGTGCCTCAGCCTACAGAGATCCTTCCCCAGTTTGACACGGTATGTCAAATATTCTTTCTCCACTATCACATACAAATCGACATTAATATTGCCCAGCAGAAAGACGTGTAGCTGCTGTAATTATCTATATATATGGAAAAAATCTTCAGGAATTAACTCTTTAAAACTTTATAAATGATAATACCACAGGAATCAACTGAGGAGAGGAACTTTAGCTCTACATATACCTAACAATTACCAACCCAAAATATTACATTCTTGACATAAATGTCAATGCTGTATAAACTTTCTTCAACTTACTTAAGTGTTAAGACTGGATGACAACTACCATAAAACATAAAAGTTATCTGTATTTTTCCAATATATATCAGTATCTCGTTGACTAAATGTTTTATGTATTTGCCTAAATTATTTTCAGTATAAACAGAATATCACTGAAAGATCTACACATTACCACCAGAGGAGTGGAAAAGTAAGTGGTGACTTCTGAAGTGTTATTCACTAAATAAATTCATTGCTTCTGTGAAGTTTATTTTGACTTTGTTCTTGTTTTTGCATTCAATCTCTGATCATGTCCAAGACATCCTAGCTAAAAAGAGTATGGAAAACCAGGTCACTAGATGTAATACAAATATGATTAGCAAAAAGAGTATTAACCTTTTTCTGACTGGACAAAAGTTTCAAGTAAAAATTCACATTGTTGAAAAGTTACAGCAAATTTGTACGTTGTAAGTTTTTTCAGTAAGTTCCTCACTGTTCTCTCAACACTTCATATATAATATATTGAATCTGCAATGCAGAGGATATTTGTCCCAAACAAGTATCAAATATTTAATGCTAATGTTCTACATGACAAGTCTATAATATAATCCCTGTTACTTTCTAGTAGCCCTTTCCATCATGATATTTACAAAATAATTATTTTTCTCATGTCCCTGAAACCTTTTTTTTTATTATAAAGGATAAACATCAAGGTGGGTGATTTTTATAGAATATCCATGTTTTGAAAATTTTAAAAAGACATTACTAAGGTATTGCGATGTTTTAAAACCAAAAGAGCATTATAAAAGGTGCTTAGACAGCCTACAAATATTGTTGTCCTAACTAAAAATAACATTTCCAAATGAAATCTCAAAAACAATGTCACATCTGTCTTTTTTTTTTTTCTTCTTAACATCATTTTCACATAACTTTCATTGAATAAAACCTCTCTTAATTGTGAAAGGGAGCTAGAGGCCTGGCCATTAATAAGGGTACGTCTTCCATGAAATATCAGGTGTTTTGTGATGTACTACAGTTACCTTCTTCAGTGTGTAGCAGTTTCTGTTCCACACACTGTGACAGCAAAAAGGATAACTAAATAAGTCACTAAACATTAAGTGTTCTCTGTCCCCTCTTTTTTAGTTGCCTTGTCATGATTGTTAAATTGTCTTTTGCTAACAGTTATGATATCATCCCTTAGTGCCATTTATAAGGCACTTTGGGATCTTTTGCAAACTAGGGCTCTATATCAGCCTCTATTTTCAAGTGTGAATTATTAACAGGTCCCTAATATGGATTTTTAAAAGCTATTCCATTTTATAGAAAGTCCTGTATCATTTTAAGGATATAAAAGCACAAAGTAGGTTACAAAAGAATCAAAAAATAGTCTTTGCAAAGAAGCCCTCCCAAAAACTCCTTTCACTAAAGGCACTGATCTCTAAAGTGTCTTAGACTGAAACAATATCATAAGCTTATATTTTTTCACTGTATACAACAGAGTATCAAACATGTGACAACATGATTGATTACCTTTCCTGATCAAATACTGCATAATGAAATGAATAGTATAAGGAGAATAAAAAAAGTCATGACAAAATGTATCTTACACAGCCAAAGACATGAATAATAGAAATGGTTCTGGTTCCACCTTTTCCAATGATGGCATGCAATCCTGGTCATAACTGAGTAAATCTCAGCAAGGCAAAATTAGCTATAAGTTTAGTTAGTTCAAACTGTTTTTGTTTCAAATCAGAAGTCACTTTGTGACCTAACGAAAAGGTACTTCCAGGTAGGAAGGTGAAAGGCAGCAGAAATGGGCTGTGAAGGGGCACCTTTGGGAAGAACAGCCCATTTTCAGAACAGGGAAGTGGGGAGAAGAGAGACACCCCATCCAGGCACTTACTCCCCTGCCAATAGGACTGGGGAGAGGATCATGAGAGCAGAAATGAGAAAACTCATAGAATTGGATGAAGACAGGTAAAACAAACATGACAGCTTTAATATGATTCAGTAATGATTTATTTAGGAAAAGATACTAAAGTTTTCCAGACTACTGCCTTTGCCTTTGAAAATGTTTCTTTCTTACTGAATTATGATGTAATTTCATTATCTTAAACCTATAAAAGATTTCTTTTGAAACATTACACTCTAGCATGCCATGTTCATAAAAATCTCACCAAGAAACCATTTAAAAATTATGAACTTGCAGCTATAAAAAATTCTAAATATGAAAACTCTACTTTTATATTCTATGACAACTGGAACAAAGACAAAACCTGTCACAAAACTATATTAAAACCCCTCACCACTCTCACAGTAAAGAATTTCTTCCTAATATCTAATCTAAACCTACTCTCTGTCAGTTTGAAGTCAGTCCCAATTTATTCACCTGAGAAAGAATACTAAAATATGGGAGGTTTTAGAAGTGGATGTCCTGTCCCTGGAGATGTTCAAGACCAGGTTGGATGGGGGTCTGAGTAACATGGTCTAGTGGAAAGGGTTCCTGTCCTTGGCAGGGGGGTGGAATATGGTGGTTTTATGATTCCTTCAAACCCAAACTGTTCCATGACTCTGTGTTGCTGGGTAACCCTGTATCCAAGCATTTCAGACCTAAAGATATTTGTTATTGTTAGACACACCAGGCTATGGTTTGCATCAAGGATGCATTGCATCACCCAAAACACTATGACACAACATGCCAAAATTTAAACATTTTTTATCTCACATACATTACCATTTCTTTAAACACACACAGACACACACACACACACACACACACACAAAAGAGAAAAATGCAGTATCGTTACTTTAAAATTAAATGGCTTTCAGAAACAAAATTAATTGGATACTGAAATCCCTGAGGCTTTCATATGTACAAATGCTTTTTCTGTGTGTAAATGCTTTTTCTTCTTTGAGGATGTGATTTGATGCAGTATCTTTGTAAGTACCTTGAGAACATAAAGTTGGGCAGTTGCTCAGAAACTTTATAACAGCCATCATTTTCTCACTAGAGCTAGTTTTGTCTACTTTGCTGATAAGTCAGGGCTCTAAAGAGCACAAGAAATATTCTTGGCACATTCAAAATCAGTGCTATGCAAAGGTGCATGCTATAGAACATCAGTTTGCTCTGTGCTGATGACGCATGACATGTGATGTCCTACATTTCAGCCTGACCATATTTCACATTTTTAGTTGCATTCAGTTCTTGAATGCTCCTTTTGTTAAGCTGGATTTTTTTAAAGCATGTATAATTCTGACATAATAATAAAGATAACCACATTTTTCTTATTCTGCTGTATTTACGATTTCCTACTGTCCTGTCCTGCTCTAAAAGGGGAATCAGGGAAGATTTTTTGATAGATTTCTTGGACGAAAATAAAGCTCAGGTGCAATGATGTTGTATCTGAGCATGGTTTACTGATAAAGAAAGGTAAGAGCTCTTACTGAGGGGGGATAGAAAAGGGAGCAGAGGGGTGGGGGAGAGGGTGCCAAACTGAACCTCCAGGCGAGCCCCTGACCCCTCCAAGAAACCCAAATAAAAAGGGCTGGGGGTTGTGGCACTGTTAGTTCTTTTATCTGCTGAGGTTCCTCCCAATTTTCCAGGTGTTTTTTCCTGGGAATCTGGAGATCTGCCCCACCAGCAGGGGAGAGGGCTCACTTGCAGCCCGATTGTGGAAGCTTTCTCTGCCCTGATCTCCTGCCAGGCAAAATCTCCCCAGGGACAGGGCTCCCAGCCTGTCTACTGCCCCTACAGCAATTTCTCACCTCATATATGTCATATGTCGAGGCATAAATAATAGTTAGATTGGTCCCTCTCAACATATTTCTAAAAAAATACTGTGGCAAATATTGAAGAATCTTTTTCTTTCTAGCCACTATAGCAAAACTGATGAATTATTTCCTTTGCTGTTGTAAATCAGTATCTCTCCTTGGACTTCTCAAGGTGTTCTGCAGGATATACACTAGAAGAGCTTCTTAAATTTGCAGGCATGTAGCTAATTAAGTAGCACAGCTAAAAATGTAACATTATTCTAAGCTGTCTGCTGAAATTTACACCAGTTCCAGCTAAAGTGTATTTGAAATCACAGATTGGATAAAATGCAGTCAAAATTTATTTAATCGAGATAATATAAAGTAAAAGACACACAAAAGATTTCTTAATGTAATTTTGCATTTTGCCAAAATAAGACTTGGATTTTTGTCCCTTCTTTCACTCTTGCTTTTCCCTTTTTTTTTTCAGGCTGCCTGATGCAAAATACAATTTCCTATATGTCACTAATCCAACTGGGCACCTTGATCTCTTAAATACATTTATCCTCCTTGTAGCTATCTCTTCCCATTACAGCATCACCTTTTCCCTCTATTTTACATGTGAAAGTTTAATTTCTTTATGAAGAAAGGTAACTAAACATACTCTAGGGAAAAGCATTTTCTCAAACCACATTGCATCATATCTTACAAGGAATACGTTGCTTTTAGTTTTACCACTTGCAACATTTGCCTGAAAAAAATGGATGGGACACCAGCAATATCTCATTTAAGGCATGAGACACAAAAGATATCTGGGCAATGGAGCTTAGAGAGAGGAACAATTCCAATGGCAATTTTCCCACTAACCCTGACAGAAACTGTGACACTTCCAAGTCTCTGCATAAACAATGCCCAGCTAAATGACTTCTTCAAGCACTGCCCCAGCAATTGCTCAAGAGCTTGACCCTCTCCTTCCATCATCTCTTGACTTTTGCATTTCTCCAATAGATGGAAGACGAGCTAGGGGGTGGCAGGAAGAGTGAGACACATGGAATGCAGCATAAATATTTTTCTGGTGTTAAGGACTTTATCAAAACTGCTGTTTACCCAACAGAATTATCAGGATAAAGGCATGATTAGAATATCAGTGTTAAAGGGAAGCTCTTTTTAATGAAGGACAGAAGGTGAAGAAGAGAATCTTATTGAAATCAAAGTTGCATAAACATTTGTGGTTCAAAATTTGTTGGGGGAGTATTTGAAAACTGACTGGCTGCTGCACTGCTATGATTAATGATAAAAATAAAATCATGAAGATTTGGTCATTGTGGGAAGTAGTCAGAATCTTGTAAAGTAGAGAATTTAGGGGATAAGGAAGATTTTTGACTGCAAACATTTCAATAATTTGGCAATAGAGGACAACCCAGACATTTCTTGCATTTTCATGATAACATTTTTTAATATAAAATTGGATTAAAGAACAGTAAAAGTGCTCCAAGACTTAAGTGTCTCTAGTAAGAAAGAGAACGTGGGATGCAATGAGTGAGAATGAGTATGCAATAACAAAACCCACAGCCTTTAATAAGAGGAAAGAAGCTTAAGAAAATAAAAAACACTGTGTCTGAAGGAAGGACAGTGCATTAAAAAATATTAGAAAATTGTCTGTGGGAAGTAAATGAAATAACTTCTACAGTTCATTGTAGTACACAAGAACAAGCTCCGATTCTGCAGATGCAGCTGGACTACTCCAGTGAGAGCACCCATTCACCTGCCCAGGAAAAGCTAGTCAATCATCAGTGTTCAGTGATCAAAATAAAACAACTTTTGAAAAAAACAGCTAATCAAACAATTCAATTTATTAAATTAAAATATTCATGAGGAACATTCAAAGAAATGTACAAACATGGAAAGTCTGAGGACAATTAATATTTCTTTGGATTTGAAGAGATATGAGATTATTTTCAGCGATGCCTTCAAGACCTACTTGCCATATTTTCAAAATTACGTTCCAGAAGAATGTCATGGTTTGACAATGCCCCAACGTCAGGCACCCAAGAGAGGCTTGCTTGCTTGCTCACCCTCTGCTTCTATATCTGGGAAGCAGAGAAGGAAAAAAAATTAACAAAGTGTTCATGAGTGAGATAAGGACTGGGAGAAAACACTTCAAGGGCAAAGCAGGCTCAGCTTAAAGTTGCAATGTGAATTTATTACTAACAGAATCAGAGGAGTAAAATAAGTCCTCAAAATATCTTTTTTTTATCCCCAGCCCCTCTCTCCCTCCCAGCAACAGTGCAGTGAGGGCATTGGGTATGGGGGTTTTGGTCAGTCCATCACTGAGATCTTCCACTGTGCAGGGAGAGGAATCCATCCCCTGTGAGACCGTGGGGTCCTTCCCACAGGAGACAGCTCTCCATGAACTCCCCCAGCGTGGTTCCACTCTCGTGAGCAGCA
>PYHW01010764.1:1696132-1741103 GCA_013186435.1 Turdus rufiventris | reverse complement strand
GCACAGCTGCTTCACCATGGTCTCACCAGAGCCTGCAGAGGAATCTTGGCTCTGACACCTGGAGCAGCTCCTGCCCCTCCTTCTGCACTGACCTTAGTGTCTCCAGGTTGTTCCCCTCACATATTGTCACCTTCTCCTCTTCTCCTACTAGAAGCAGAAACTTATGACTTCGATTTGATTTTCTTCTTAAATCTGTCATCACAGGGGTGGTACCTCTCTCTTTGGCCCAGTTGTGGCCAGCACCATGTCCATCTTCAGAGCTGTCAGGGATTGGCTCTACCAGACATGGTGGAAGCTTCCAGCAGCTTCTCACAAGACTCATCTTCGTGGCCCCCTGCTATGAAAAACCAGGCTGTAGAAAACTAATACAAAGATAAAGAAAAATACAGGATCAATCCTGAGGTAAATGTCCTGTTAAAAAAAAAAAAAAGGCTTCATAATATCCTCCTCAAGTTAGAGAAAATACTGTGGTAGATATCTGACTTCTGTTTAGATATAGTCTAAAATTTTGTTTAAAATACAGTTATTTTTCATTACCTGAAAAAGATTTGTGTTTAGCTTGTTAATGATCCAGTATTTGCATTTATTTTTTAATACTTTATCATCTATAGATCTTTCCTGAAAATTCATTTCTTCTAAACCCAAAACCTCTGCTACCCCTAAAACTTAGAAGCAATTATACAAATGTGGGGCCCCATGGCTGCTAAGGAGATTACACCTGAGAACTACTTAAAAGCAAGATAAAGTACTCTGTCTCTACCCAATGATCCACATGTTGTTGTATAGACATCCAAGAGGGAAAGGATCTAACCACTCTTACAATGATGCAAATGGCAGAAATACTGACTGATAAAGCATATAAAAACTAGCCTTCCCAATTCTAAAATGAGCTTCCCAGGCTAAGTCCTATTGTTTAGAGAACTAGGCTCTGCTGGAGGTGCCTGGCTGGGAAGACTTGATAAGTTACTGTCAGCTATTTCAGATAAGAAATGATATTATGACGGACTTTTTCTAAGGCTTCCTTCAACAGTCTGCCAAAATGAGAACACATACAGAAGCAATTAGTTATTTTCTCTTTTTTTCTTTTCTTTCTTTTTTTTTTTTTTTTTTTAACTCTTTCTCTGGTAGGCTTATGAAGTGGCAATCAGAAAGTGAGCCAGTAGATGCTTAGCTAATTAAAAACATGGATAAAAGTCAAACAAATTCAACAGCTTACAGATAAGCAGACTCAGCTGAGGAAAAAAAAAAAAAAAAAAAAGAGGAAATGAGCTCTAAAGAAAATATAAGAAGGTGATGTTTTATAGTTCCACAGTGAAAGCTACATCAGTAAAAACTACATTCCAATTCCATTACTTGTTTCCATGACAAGCCTTATAATGAGAAAAGCAAATGTTAAACATGAATCAATTTTCATGGTTAGGAAGAAGCAAAGTTTATTTATTCCCCTAACTTTCTTGCTGGTTTCTTGGATGGCACACAGTCACTCAGGAATTTCAACTTAACTCCAGGTCCAGCTTCTGTGAAATTGGGTACTAACAATTTTCAGGATGCAGGAACAAAAATCATGTGCAAAATTATTGGGGAAAAAACCAAACAAGTGTACATATGGAAATCAGTTTCATAAATAAGGAGTTCATATGGGGTTTTTGAAAAGGGATTGTTTTTGAAGAGAAGATCTTTTTTTTTTCCCAGATTTTTGTGGTAGTTTCCTAATTCTAATAAGACCTTAAAACTTGACAGTAGAATATGACTACTATGGATTCTGTTTGTTATTTCAAAATGTTGTCAGCATTCGAAATATGTTTCATATTAATGAATTTGCAAATCAAAGCAGTAATGAAGTACAAGTTACAGAGCTAGCTTGGGTTTTTTTTCATTTACCTGTGTGGGGAAGATGGATAGCCTTATTTCTTTTGACTTTGTTGTTCACCGTGTCTTTGAATAAATGCTGAAGACTATAATAAATTCACATCATATTTACAGAACCTCTGTCTGAGACTGAAGGTCATTTGATAGGAGACTACCAACCATTTCCAGAAAGGGACTTTATCTCAGCTGTCTGTACGCCAATTAAACTGTAATTTATCAATTATTTTATGTGAAATATGGATCTCTGCTAAACAAACTTCCTGATATATAGCTTTATTAAAGGATTCATTTCACATTGCAGAAATACGTTTCACAGTTTACATTATGTCTTTCTTTGGTTTGCCATTGCATTAACCTCTTTGTCTTATCAGTGAACATTAAAACTTTTGCATTTATTAATATAAAATAAAACCATTTGTCCTCCACTGTCAAGGAAATAATGTAGGATGTCCTTGAATTCCTGTACTGACTACCTTCTTAAGCAGCCAGAAGTCTGGATAATTCATTATATATACAGAAATGTACTTATTTATGAAATCCTGATATGATATCTGATGCTGCACTGCACTGTGGAAGCTTTTACCTTGTCCTAATTTTAAGATATGATCCTTCATTGAAATGATTAAATGCCAAGGAAATGCAAATCAGATCTAAGAATAAAAGAAAAAGACCCTCTTAAAACACTAAGCAACTATAAATAAAACTATTGCAATATACAGAAGAATCCAAACAAACTCAGACATGCTGAGGCAAACAGTATGTTCACCAAACACATCACTTACCCCCTAAAAAAAAAAGTCAAGAGAAGACTTTCAGAGGTATGGCATCTTCAGTGCTCACACATTCATCAATCTCAACACCAAACATTTCTTTCTAGGCATGCATTAACCTTTTGTATTGAAAGTTCCTAACTACATGCTATTCCAGAGGTGAAATGAAGTAGATTTTCTAATTTTAGATAGTGAATCTGGTCATAGTAAGTCATGCAAGTGGGGTGTAATGTGAGATAGCAGAGAGGATTTTCATTGCTTTAGACATAAGAACTGTAAACATGATGTTGGAGCTCTCAATACCATGTACAATCTTAGCATGAGGTTCTGGAAGGTGAGTGATCCGACTTGTAAAGATCTATACATTATGGCTCTTTCTCAGCATATTTTAAAAAGTCACAAAGACACCTATATCTGATTTACAGTGTTGCTGAAAGTCAAATTTCTGCACTGCTCTTGGATTGATTCCCTTTGGGACTAGACATGGTCTGTTTACCTGCAGGACACATTAAAATCCATTTACTTCAAACAAAGCACTGCTCAAAGTTTTTGGCTCATTTCCATTGAGTATTGAAGGGCTGGAAATGAAAATAAATAGGCAAAGAAATAAATAAAATTTAGTCATCTCTTATCAATTTACTTGCATATTGGTTTTAAGGACATATCACATTGACACGGAATAGTTTGAATTGAAAGGGACCTTCCAAAGGCCACCTAAGCCAACTCCTCTGCAATAAGTGGGGACACCTTCAACTCAGTCAGGTTCCTCAGGGTCCCTGTCCAACCCGACCTTCAATGCTCCCAGGAATGGGGCAGCTACCACCTCTCTGGGCAACTGGTTCCGAGTGTTTCACCACCCTCATTGCAGAAAATATTTTCCTTACAGCTGATCCAAATTTACCCTCCTTTATTTTAAAGCCGCCACTTCTTGTGCTATCACAACAAACCCTGCTAAAATGTTTGTCCCCGTCTTTCTTCTAGGCTCTCTTAAGGCACTGGAAGGCAACAAAAGATATCCCTGAAGCCTTCTCTTCTCCAGGTTGAACAGCCCCAACACTCTCAGCCTGTCCTTGTAGGAGAGGTGCTTCAGGCCTCCCAACATCTGTGTCACTCAGTTCTGGACTCTTAGAGGTAGATGCCCTTCCTGTGCTCAGATGTCAGGGCTGGATGTGGCACTGCTGGGAACTGGGAAATGCCTAAATAAAATAATAAAAAATAAATTCTGCTTATTAAGACCACCCCTGACTTTCCATTTAACTTTAACTTTTCATTCAGATATTGAAAAGAAGGAAGTTTGGAAGACTTGTTATGAGGCAAGTGTTAAACCAGGAGCTTTTGTTTAAAAATATAGCAAAGAAATCTATAAATTTCTATAATTTTCTGTATTTCCTCATTCTGATATAATTTTCTAATAAATTTTAGACTGCATTTGTCATTATTAAAAAAAATATTAATACATGTACTTACAATTGCAATATTTATACTTTTCTATACAATGTTAAAATCATGCATAAGATCTTCCAGTCCATTCATTTCTAGCAGATCTTTCTTAACACATAAAACTTTAATGATGCTTCATATGAGAAGTGGCTCTAAAGACCAACTAACCTTGCCACAAGGAGTATTTTCTCTTGGGATTTTTTTTCCCCTCAAATTATTCTGGAACATTTTCTTTGCCTTTTTGTTTTTATTTTCTCAAAGGGTTTTTTGTTTCTGCTGAACATATTTCCATAAAAGTATCTTTCTTCTGGGAAAGAAAGAGGGGTAAGGGGAACTTGGGTTTTGGCTGTGGTGATATGTTGTTTTGTTTTTTTCCTTTTCTATTTCCTCTTATATGGAAAATAATAACATGGTGGAAAAAGCAAGAAAAGGTTTTGTTTATTCTTCTAACAATAAAGCTTGTCCTCTCCACTGTAGCTCTAGTAAATAAATAAAGATGCAAAAAATGGACCTCAGGCAGTTTTAGTCAAGACTGTCTCTAATTGAATTTTTGCCTCAATTGTTGCAATTGCTGCAGCCTTCCTGAGCTTCTCAAACTGTGAAAAAGACTGTAAAAATTAAGAAAATTGAATCACTTGTATGAGTGATTGTTTTCATTCCATTAGTAGTTTTCTCTGGTAACAACCAACACACCTATGAAGAGCAGTAACACAGAATAATTTCACAATTAATAAATTTGACACATATATATTTTTTTTATCACACTGAAATTATTACCCTAAATCACATTAATAAACCTGATGATGATCCAAAGGATTGATCCATCACTGGAGACATGAAATGCATGTTTCCACATCCTCCATGGCAGTTTATTTCTCATCTGTACCACTCTCGGTGCTAGTAGAGCTCCATCAGGGAATTACAGAACATAGGAGTGTGTTCTGTGAGGTCAGAATACAGTGAACTGAAGAGTGAAGAACTTATTTGAGTAGGTGATGAAACTGATTGCTTAATTTTAAGGTAAGAAGATAAGTAAATTACTTATAAATCAACAAGACAGTATTTTTGTTTCTTGTGGTTATTTCTGCTTGTTGTTAATTCAGATGAAAATTGGAGGTGGCTCCAAGTTGCATCAAAACTTTAGCTATTTAATTTTAAGTCAATTCTCATGCCATTACCAGTGGACTTCGAGTGAAAGCCTATTCTCAGGTTTTAAAATGTCTGGTGAATAATAAAAAAAGTCAGAGAAGAAAAGTAAAAAATATAAATGGAAAATTTTATGTGGGTCTCATAGTGAACTATGAGAATGCTTAGCGATAAAAGCGTGTCTATTTGAGAATTCACATATATAGGTAATTTACTTCTAACCTTCTTTCAAAGTTTCCTGATTAAAATTCCACATAAAATGCATAACTTCTACTTAGTTCTTTTTCTGAAGATAACTAGAAGTAATTCAGGCACTGAATTACAGCAATTGTATAAGCTTTAATAACACTTAAGTATTACTGCTTTTTTTCTAGGTTTCCTGTTTAACTAAAATCTTCTAAAACAGTTGTGTGTTTAACTACATTTTCATAGATATGTTCTTGGTAGAATAAGCAAAAAGTATATTGAAATATCTTTTACAGAGATTAATTTTCAGTTACCCAAACTCAAGGGGATTTCTATATTGATACAGTTCCTAGGCAAGTACATAATATATTTGTATTTAATGTATTTGTGTATTTGTGAAGGATATGCAAGAGTTACCAGGAATGGCTGGCTACAGAAGAGGTTGGATGAATCTCAAAAGGGCAGTGCAAGGGCAGTATCAGTCCAAGAATATACTGCATGATTTGCCATCACTATTCCAACAACTCTCCTAATCAGCTGCCAACTTCACCCTCAGTTAAGGGGCTTTATGCAGTCAACCATTATATGATAATTTTCCAACTCTCACTTCAGCAAAGAACTGGAATTTTCTAGTCTCAGATTCTTCAGTTCCTTTCATCACTCCACTATAATATCATATACTGACACTATTTCTGGAAATCATCATTGGTGTTATAAGGTTCTTTCCTTCTCTATGCCTTTCTTTCACTGAGATTTTTTTTCACTAGTCAACAAGAACAACAATAAAAAGATAAATTTCAATTACAGATAAATTAGGGGAAAAATAATTAAATGTATAAGAATTTTTTAAAAATTGCAACACAAAAATAATTTCATTACTTAAATATATGTGTGCAACAGTAATTAGATATCAACTTATATTCCTTGGAAGTTATAAACAATAATACAAAACATTGGGAAATAAGTAATTTATGATCAATTACAGTTTAAAATTATTACTTTCATTCATATAACTTTTTGTTTCATTTAGAGTTGAAAAAAAGGATACCTATGTAGTCTTGTTCAGTGTATGGTGGGCAAATTAATACAGGAGATTAAATTAATAGGACTGGATGTTTAGACATACTGGGTGTTACTTTGGTTACAACAGGTGCTTCCCAGGCAACTTCCAGGGATCATTTTTTGGCAATCACAAGCTGATGAGTGATTCCCTGTACAGCTTGATATTCTGATGTCAATTTGCTTCAGATGCAGTTGTGAGCAGCATCTATCTGGGAGCTTGGGCTCATGAAGGATCTCAGCTTTATTTTATGCAAAACAGATTACTCCCAACATCACAGTGAGGTCAGCAGTGAATATATGCATAGACTCTTGGAATTAATTTTAAAGGTAGTGTATGAGCAGGAAGCCTCTATTACATGAATCTTGTTATTGCAGCTTGAGTCAAGGAAAAATCCACTAAGGAATTTCTGCAGCACCCTCACAGAGGAGAATATTTTGGCATATATTTATTGAACTCAGCAATAGATATTTTATTTAGGATTTTAACAGCGCATTAGTAAGTTTCATTTTTGGACACTGACTAATGATTCTGATTTTTTTTAATACATTGTGACATATATAATGCTTCATTTCGCTTTGACCTCAACTGTCTTGCCACAAGGGGCGATTTATAAATATTCTATGGCACTCCATAGCAAAATAGATCTGCATAATTTCTGAGACACTGAGCTACCTAGGATAATTTGAGACATTTATTAAAGAAAGGCTTTTCCATTTATAGGTGTTTTATAATTCATTTTTCTTCTTATGAACAGAGGATTTCCTTATTTAAAACCCAATATGTTCTATAATAAAGGCTCCATTCAACACTGAATAATAACCCCATGGCAAAGATAGGTCCCTAAGGTTGCATCTCTTCAACAGATGTAGGTCATTGTTTCTCATGAAAGAGAATAATTTCTAGGATTCTATTTGATTTTAGAAGTTTAAAAAAAAATCTGTGGTGTCTTTCAGTTTTCAGTCTTTCTCCTTCACATGGACCAATGCTTTACTTGCATGAAAAGATGTAAAAATTTTAAAGGAAAAAAATATATTATCTGCAAAAACTCCAGGGAAAATCTTTGGCTCTATTTTCAAAGGATATTGAGTTGTCATCACTGCTTCTGAGTGTAATTGAGGCATGCCCTACATTCAGGTTCTGGTGAACCCAATTTTATACCTTAATTTTAAAACATCTGTAGATAATATATGGGCAGCTGCCAGAATGAGCAGCACAGTTTGTTTGCTTGTGCTCACCTGTGACACCAGTGGTTGTAATTCCTGCTTCAGAATCCTCAGAGATGTGGGGAAGGGAGGAGGAAAGGAATCAAGAGCAAGAAAATGCATTCATAGATTTCTGACATTTGTTGAGGCTATTAAAGTTTTATTAAACCTTAATGAACATCACAATCACCTACAGCATATTTCTGCTTTGTTTTGTAAAACCGTCTTTTTTTTTTTACAAGAGTGAGAGGGTTTTACTTCTTGCATAGATTTCTCATAACAATTGTCCAATACTGTAAAAGGGATTAAAAATTCCAACAAAAAGACACAGATCTGACTCGAAGGGATGTTGTACATTGAGATCCAATAAGCTTGATGCAGGTTTGTTGCATTTATGGTTTTGTGCATTTCTTTTTTTTTTTTATAAACCCAGTTGAAAAGTATATCAGTGACGTTTAGTAGTTCTTTTATTTCCAAGATAAAGGCTAGAACTGCACTACTATAATTAGATACTAGGCTTATTTTATTAAAAATATAAACAAAAAACCCCACTACTAAAAACAAATCAGGAAGAAAAAGCTGCATAATAACTATTAAACATTAGAATGTGAAGTGTTGGTCTGTAATGTACATAGAACATTCTGACAACAAACAACATGTGCAAATATTTTCACAGTCCATATTCACCAAAGCAAAATCATTAACTTCATCTTCCTTGAATTCGATTGCAAAAAATTAAAGAAAATGAGTGTTAGACTGGTCTAACTCCAAACTTCCTGTTATTTTAGTCAACTGACAAAAAGCAGGAAATAGGAAAATGATTGCTTATTTTCCCTGTTACCAGTATTGACTTATTTTTGCTAGATGGAGCTTGGTAAAATCTGAAGGTCTAGGTTAAATCAATATTGATTTTCTAAGCAAGGGACAGAGAGCTTTCATAGGCAGGAAAGCATCAGCATTTTACTTCTAACTCAATAAACTGGAGACCAAGTTCAAATAGGTGGAGAAATTGAATATTTAGTTTATCTTGCATAAGGAAAGATTGGTGTGACTACTTGCTTAAAGAAGCTACATGTGACATTGGAATAACAGTATAAAAAATTAAGTATTTTTTATTTTAAAATTTTCATTGATTGTTTCTGACCTCTCCTAAGATTAATTTTTCCTCCATACATTCTTTTAAAGGAAAAATATGATAAGTGCTTGCTGAGCACCACTATCATCCCATTAAGGAGACAGGAATGACCAAGGCCAAGCACCAGCGTGCGACCAGTGAAGGCAAAGTCACAATGTTCTGTGCCAGCAAAATCAATTTTCTTTGGAGTTCATTACAATTCTGAGTGCCAATACCTTGTAGAAGAAGGTCAGTGTGGTTGTTTTAATACAGGTGTCACTCTTATTACAACCTATCTTCCCCATCTTCCCCAAATTCTGCCTGCTTCCAGACTTTCAGAGCTCCTATCCCATCAGTGCAGGATCTCCCTCTAGCATGGGAAGAACCCCTTTCATATCAAGTGTGCAAAAGCACCTGTGAGAAGAAAAAAATGAAGAGATTAACCTGTCCAAGTACTGCAATGTGTTTCAAAGCACAGTCAATCATCTACTATCAACAAAATCTTTAAACTAAAAATATTAATGCTGAAATCCCAAGAGAGGAGCTCAGCAGATGTTGAATATCTGAGTGTTCATAACATGGTAATAAACATGAACTATAAAAAATATCTGCTTTGTATTAATACACATTATTTTCATTTCCAGTATGCCACTCTATTATTGTATAGATATATAGCAAAGAATAAAGCTAGCCAGGTGAAGAAATAGTAAGCAGCTTCTGAAGGAACTTGTACTAGTAGTTTCTCCAAACATCAAATCATTGTACTGGAAAATCAAGACAGGAGACCATTATATATCATCTGCAATACCCAAGTTCCAACAATATATAAAAATCACAGAAAATTTTCTGCAAGAAGATCCATTTGATCAAATTTGGAGCTTGAACGTTCTGGCAAATGATAAAAAATAAAAGAAAATATGTTTTACGTGAGTATTAATTCTCCTTTATTAAATAATCGGTTGTTTTAAGTAATTTTAAATTACTTTCTCCTGTACAGTCTTCTTCCTTCAAAAACTTCTCCAACACATCTTAAATTAGTTAATTATTTAATTTTTGACTACACTTTCCATCACGGTGAATGAATTCCGTTTCCAAAGACAACACTTAGAATTCATGTTAAAAAGACTCCGTTTTCCAACCTAACATCACATCTTATCTACTTGCTTCAGTATTCAGTTGAGATTTTGTTTCTTCAGATGATCTGTGTCCTCTAAATCAGAACATAAACTCTTTCTAAAATTTGGGATGTTTAACTGCTGCAATAAAATCTTGATCTAGGTAGTTCATTCTACTTTTCAGAGATTCTTAACATTTAAAATGGTTTTCCATATTATAATCAAGAAAAAAATCTGAAATATTTTGAAGAAAATGTTACAATGATATCAGAAAATAAGAAAATACTTCAGAACAAAGTTTATCAGGATAAATGTGATTTTTATGGCTATAATTTTTTATTCCACAAAGACAAGTCTAAACAGTCAGTACTTTTTATTTTCTACTCTTGCTCTTCTGTGAGAAGGAAAGCATAAATCAAATCCCATTTTATAATTTATGCGTCTATCTCCATTTTGTTTAACATAACCTTCTGGTACCCCTTTTTGCCTAGGTTTATGTTAAGGTTCTGCAAGGATTTACATAATGTGACCTATTACATATTTTGACATCCTGCATGCACCCCCTTTGGGTTGCAAAATGTTAACTAGCAATTCTTTCATGCTGAGTTTTTGGCATGCTGGTATGAACAGGTGGGACTGATGTGAAGAAGTTTGGAGTTTAAAAGGATAGGCTTTCCAACAGAAAAAAGCCTCCTGTGGAGTTGAAGGCTGCCAAGTAACTGAAGTGGCATTTGTTGCCTAGTTAGCTGTCATATCACCTTGTGACTAGGAATAATGCCATCTAAGCAGATGGTTATAATGCAAATTGATAGCCAATGTTTGTGTATTTACAACTACTGGTTGAAGATGGTGAAGATTTCATATTTTAGCCAGGAGAATCCATCCATCCAATGCTTTCATGCATAAAGATTAAGAGAATAAGGTTTCCCCTACACTTCATCTCACAGCTAATCTGAACTACACTGAATTAATCTTTTTTCCACCATGTCCTTTTTCACAGCCAATGCTATCCAATGCATTCCTGTTAAACACACCACATATCAATAAAACATGTTGACTATATTCAGAAAAAAAAAACTGGCCTTCCCTGGAGTAATTATTTGAATACCAGATGTAAGAGACATTATGAAAGGCAAATAAAATAATCACTGTCCTGAGTTTGCTCACCAGGGCTGGAGCTTACAGCTAAGGGAGCAGGACTAAATTGCTATTCTATATGACTCAAATCACCTCTCTAGGGCATGGTTCTGGATAAAGAAGCAAGGAACACAACCCTGGAAGTGTGCCATTTTGTTCTATGTCTTCTTTAGGGGAAGTTGCCAGTACCACCAAGTCATCTGTTTGATCACTGAGGGGTTGTTCAGTGCAGGCTCTGTCCTTCTCCCGCTGTCACCTGTCTCTTCCTGTCCCTTCAAGAAGAAAATAACTGCAAACAGCAAACACAGCTGAGCAGCTGGTGGGATGAAGCAGCAGTGAGGAAACCGAGCCCATGCTGAGTGCAGGAGAGCAGTGCCGGTGCTGGAAGCAGCCCCATGGAATCCAGTCCAGCATGTGAGAGATGAGGTAATACTTTGCTGCAGTCAAAAGGTTATTAAGCAGAAGAATGGAAGTTGTTGGTTTTGTTCTCTGTGTGTTGCGATCTATGGTCTGGACTTATCCTAGTTAATCTGTTGAATGTTGTTGTGAACTGGAAGAGGCATGTGGTTGAAGATCTGACCAAAAAAGAAATAAGATGAGAGGGCACAGAAAAGTAGGCAGTGGAGAGAGGATGTGGGAGACAGGACAGGGACCAGCCCTGGGTGGGAAAGAGTATAAAATAAAGCCATATTTTTGGAGGTTGTATGTGTGTGTTTGACTCTGGGAGAGGGAGACGCACACCCGGCTCAGCTGAATCTTCACAAATAAGCAGTTTTCTTTTGCTCTGAGGACTTTGTCCTCATTTAATTGTGTCTAAAAGTTTGTTCATTTCTAAGAACCAGAATGAGGCGAGCCATTCATATGGCAGCACCACAGGGAATTTGTCCCAGCGGAATGGAGCAGTCTGATGCGGTGGCATGGAGTAGAATTGAACCAGCAGAATGGAGTGGTCCAGTGTGGCCAACCCAGTTCTATTGGGGCTTGTCTGTTATCACTTTTTTTGTTGCCTCAGGGCTGGGAAGAGGAAACGCTAACCACAGGTGAGCCTACCATCTTGCCTTAACCTTGGCAGCCACACAGAATTAAGTTAAGGTGATGAACTCTTTCATGTGTAAAGTACCTTCTCTCTTTTATACTTTTGTTATTAACATTGCTGTTATTACTCTGCATTTCTTATTCCATTGCTGTTTGCTTTCGGTAAATTGTTGACTCAAACCATAGTCTTTGCCTTTGTCCCCCTCTGACTGGAGAGAGTGGAAGGAAGTGGCTTATTTGGAGTTTAATTTCCAGGTTTTGTCAAACCATCAGTTGTTTATCTTAGATTTCCACAAGATGTTCATAAATTAAGCAAGAACACAGCCTATTCACAGAGAACATTCTAATGTAATGAAATTTCAATACATTAGAATGTCAAAAGTAAGAACTACAGAAGAAAGTAGCAACAATATAATCAGTCATGCATTTAAAAAGACCATGTTTTAAAGATGAGGTAATCTAATTTTTCTGACAAGTCTTGGTGATGCATTGGTCTGCTTGTACTAATATTCATTTTTATCTCATAACTGAGTCATAAGTGAGTCCATGTTATGCAGAAAAGTTTAAATATTAAAAGAAAGTTACTGAAGATATGGACATCTGAAAGGCAGGTACAGGAGCCCATGGACTTTTGAGCTTCTCACACTAATATCATTTTTTTTTTGTATTACATGAGAAATAACTTTCTTTGGCAGCTCTTCACAGGACCAAGCATGACTAATGCCACTGATATTTGAAGAGAAGGGAAGAAAGAGGAAAACAAAATCTGATAAAGAAAGACATCACACTCTTGTGTTTGCATTCAAAAGCATTGAAGAATACTAAAAGAAAGTCATAAAAAACCCAGAAAAAACAGTTATATTACTTAAAACAAAAAAAACCAAACAAACAAAAACAAAAACAAAAACAAAAAAACCAAACCAAAAAAAAAAAGGCCCACAAAAAACATTAAAAAAATAACCAACCAACCAAAAAAAACCCCCCTATGTTTAAAATTGTGGACAAGAGTGCCATCAGCATCATTGACATTGGATTCAATAAGTCCATTAATATTACTGGGATAAGCATCAAAAAAATCCAAATTAAAATGCATATATCTACAATTTGTTAACAGGGAAAAAAAGGAAAGAAATATTAGTATGCAGTAGGCTTTCCTTAGTGCAGTGAGGAAAGGAGAAGACAATATCTTGACGTTTAGTGTTTCAAAGACAAGAACAATTAAACTTCACAGCAAAAAAAACCAAAGAAAGTCAATAAGGTTTGGGAAGAAAATCAGATCTGTTTTCCCTATGTTGGCTTTCTGGGACTTAGAGAAAGATACTGAAAACCAATAAAATATGAGATTGAGCATGAGGAATATGAAAGATTGATAAATTTAATTCTAATATATTTAGAAGTGGAGTTTAAAATCACATAAGCAGTAGGGCTTGGAGAATTAAATGAGACAGTAAGGAATTGATACAAAGATAAAAAAGAGAACTAAAGAAAGACAGAGTGATCAAAATCCAGAGAACACAGGATATGATTGTAGAAAAAACAGTGATTTTATCAAAAATAGAGAAAATTAGATTTTATTATATTCTTAGAAACCTGAATGGAAATAAGCCATTTGAGACACTGACAAGATAAATATTGATGGCATAAACAAGGAGATAAGTTTATCTTGATCATTAAGCAGTGTCTGCTTTATAATTAGCCAGAAATATCAGTAATCTCGGAATACTGTTCCTTTACTTTTTTGTTTGGATGAATATTAGCTGTAAAAATGTAACAATATATTTTGAAACTATAGAGTATGTCTCTAAGTGATGTTTTAATTGCCCTAAAAACCAGAAAGCAGTATTACCCAGAAGTAATTGACAACACATCAATAAATTAAAGAAAAAATATAAGCAATTGAAATAAGAGAAATGTTTGTGTGAATAAGGGATGAGTGAACTCTCCTCAATACCCCGCCTAACGTATAGTTAAACTTGTAGTAAGGGAGAGATCTAAAATGCATGTTTTGGGACAAAGCAACAAGTACCAACATTTGAAATTAATGAGATGGTCAGAATCTCTCTTGGGTCTAGAAGTGTTCAATCAAGATTTGCAAAACTAAGTTTGCAGGATTTCCCCATAAATATTTACAGATTTTTCCTCCCCTTCACCCTGCCACTCCCTGCAAAAAGTAAGAGTTTGAAAACTTCAGGAATTAAAGTTTCATATTGATCTAATGGACATACAATCTCTTTCATATTGTTGATCTAGATTCTGCCATTAAGAAATCAGATCACAAAAGCTGTTGCTTTCTTTTTATTTTTTTTTACTCCACATAAACTTAAGTCACCCATTTTATGCAAGTCATTTGGAAAAATCAATTTCATTTGCTCAATTTGTAAATAGATCCATATTTAAGCATTTAAGGATTAAGAATTTTACTGACATTTGAAATGAAGAACTTAAATAAGAAATTTCAATTAAAAACTTGAGGGGTAAAATACTATTGCAGTGTGGAGTCATAATGCTGAGCACCAGTTATATACTATGATCAAAAAGATTACTTGAATTGTGACTCACACTGGAAAGAACAAATTTTTTCTCACTTTTTAGCAGGAAGTTAGAACACTCAGCCTTGAAAGGCAAGAGTATGCAGCTTTTCCTTACATCCCTCTTGTTTTCTGTTTTTAAAAACTCACTTGATACTGCCTCTGGAACTGGAAAATATTTTTTCAGTTTCAGTATATTGGATCAATTAGTTAAACAGTGGAAGTAGGCAGTTCTGAAGATACAAAATAATAATAGAAAGAAAAACAGTGTTGTATTATTGAACTAAGAATAATAAATATATGCTAGAGAAATATGAGGGAAAATGTATAAAGAATTTATAGCACATACTGAGTTTTTCAAACAGGGCTGAAAAGATATAGACCAATAAAGAGAATAACTGAATAGCAGATATATAAATGAGGGAGCGGTTGTAGGGTGTTGCATTGGGGGTTTTTAGTGTTGTTTGAATAAACAGGGAAAGTACTAGAAGAGATTACTTATGGTTTATATTAAACTTTCCAATTTTCCACTTTTCCACCATTAAACAGACACTGATAACTCCACAGTAGACTTTTTAAAAAATTTTTTTATTCAAGATAATTTTGATTTGATGATCAAAGGACATCACAGAAAAAAAAAATGGATAATGGAAGTAATTTGAGGAGATTTACAGGGAAATATTAAGGAAAACATAGCAAAGTCTCACTTGCACATGCGTATTATACCAATATCTTGGGCAATTCAGCTAGTCTGCAAGATTTGAAATCTCTGAATATAATTCCTGACAATATTTCCATCTTCCTCAAACTAAAAAAAACAGAAAGATGATGAGAATTTGCTATATAGAGTGGGCTTTTTTTGTTTACTTGTTTCTTGTTTGCTTTGGGGAAACATTAGAATTTTAGTTTCATTAAGACTAAGCTGAAGCCAGGAATATCTAAAAGGTAAGAGGAGAGAGAGAGAATGAGAAACAACAAAGAGTGGAAAATGACAAGGCAGTTCTAGAACACATAATTCACAAAAAGAAAAATGTCTATCCTCAGAGGAGACAAGAATAGTTGAGCTTTACCTCATTTCAGGAACTGTTTATTAAAATTCAAGAATTCAGAATTCTTGCTTCTGAAGCTGCTTAGCTTTTAAGCTTCCATCTATCTGCTTGCAATATGGACCATTTTTTCTTCTGACATATTTATGCATTTTTTTATGACAAGTAAATAGTATTTATATTTATTTAGCACTGAAGCAATTATGTGATGTGGGCTGATAAATAGTAAAAGAATATTTATCAAAACAGCAATGAAAGCTACTAGGCTTGCTTTTGTGTCAGCACAAATTATTTATTCTGTTTACAATAAATAATTTTTATCCTAGTCACCTGGGAAATCAGACCCAGCCACACATCAGTAGTCTCAATAGCAATTCTAAGATGGAAAATTCTCTTTCTCTCTCTGTGATTAATAGTTGCCAAACAGAAAATAGACTGGTTTGGACCATATAAAAATCTTTTTTTTTTTTAAAAAAAATTAAATATGTGCAGATACAACTTGGTCCTTCAGAACAATTCTTTAATAATTCTCGTTTACTGGGGGAATGTAAATCTTGCTTCCCTTACAAACTGGATTAAGTGTTATTCCTCATAGAAAGATTACAGATGATCAGATACAGAAGTGGACTTAACACTTACCTTTCTTAAGGTGTGAATAGGCAGTTTCTGGTTGTCTGAAAAAAAATTCTATGGATTTCTGTGAGACATTTTCTTTTCATTGGTTTCAAAACTTCTTGACTTCACTCTTGGGACCAGTGATGTGTTCGAAAGAATGGCCTGAGGCTGAGTCAGGGGAGGCTTGGCTCGAATTCTGGGGCAAGGTTCTTCAGCCAGAGTGTGGTTGGGCACTGGAATAGGCTCCCCAGGACTGTAGCCCCAGCACCAAACCTGACAGAGTTCAAGAAGTGTTTGGATTGTTGGGGTGTCCTGGGCAGGGCCAGCAGGATCCCTGTGGATCCCTTCCAGCTCAGCTTGTTCTGTCATTCTATGATATCAATGGAAATGAAAGCATATTTGATTTTTGCCACAGTAATTGACTCTGATTTTGGTATGTTAGGAGCAGTGACAACCGACATGATACAAGTAAATTGTTTAGAAATTCCTAATGCACTAAGTCACCATGAAATTCCATTAAGACAAAATAAACAGAAAATTCTTATTCATTATAAAGATTTTATTTATCAAATATGTGCAAAAACTACAGTTTAATGAACAGATGACATTAAAATATTTTTCTAAACCTTTTTTTAGGGAAAAAACAACACCCTGCCAAAGCAACCAACTCTTTCTTTTTTTTTCACAAATCTAAGAGAAAATACAAAAACTTTGCTTCATGGGAGGACTAAAGAAGCTGATCTCTATTGTGCTTTCAGGTTTTCACTCCATTAATTTGCTGATTCACGAGTGGGGCATTTAGAAATCTTTTCCTTTTCCTTTTTAATTGAAATGCAAAGTACTATCTCATGTTCTCTTAATAGGATTAAAGCATCCATCATTCCCTCCTGCCTAGCTGGGTAATTGTACAGATGTACGTTAATTAGCTCTGTGTCAGTGCTTGAGTCTGCCACAGGTTCTGCTGTGCTTTACTTGGCTGGGTATTCTGTGTTTTGAGGTCTGAGGGAAGGAAATTATTCACAATGAAGTTTTCAGATTTTTACTCTAATTTTAGAAGTAAAAAACCCCCATGTTTTGAAGTATGGTAATTCATATAGTTTCCTCATTTTCCTCAAATAAAAAATCCCCAGCAAGTAAACAAGACTTTTGCAATGTAAAGGCACATTTTAATACAAGGAAATAGAGAGAGATGACTACATAATATTTATGGTTTCATTGGAAGTCACATTTCACCAAAACATTGTTGTCTGGCAGGAGGGTACCATGGTGCAGATGAACACAAGGCGCCCAATTGAACTTCAGGAGCAGCAGGATGCAAACAAAAGGCTGAAGAACTGATGAGGACCAAGCAGTGGCAGCACAGGGCTCTCTCCAGGGAACCAGTTTGCCCTGATTGTTGTTGCCTACAACAAACCTCCATTACATGACTACATATTTCTCTCTGGTTTAAAGCTCATACACGAGTATGTACTGCAGCCATAGGGCATGGAAAGCCTCTTCACACTTAAATGAGATAATAACTGGGGAAAGATCAGTTTGCTGTACTCTCTTTAGCATATGTTACCTGGAGATTAAAATCAAGCAAGCATATATTCATGTAGCTTAGCATTCAGTAATGCTTTATTTAGAAAGGCATACATTTACTAGAGTAAATGTATTCAAATAATTAAAGAAATAATTTATTTGAGTTGAGATTAATGGATTTTCCCTTTCATTCTCTACATTAATGTCTGAATTGAGTTTTGAAATCCCTCCATGCCCTGAACAAAAAAAGATGAACTATGGAAAAGACAGCCAGTAACTACTCCAGCAATACATGCTAAATGGTGTGATGTGTGATCCAGGGGCTTTAAAGCCTGCTAGTGCCCCAGGGTGTGACTGAGTGATGTACCAGAGATTTTCCCATGTGCTTACTTCATTATGCCAGTTTTGTTTTTAAAGAAAGTTGCCTGGTTTAAAAAAAAAATCCAGCTACTCAGCAGTGCCTCACAAACCCAGTCATAATCTTGTTTGATCTGTGTACTCTGCTAACTATATCTCTGAGCTATTTTTTAATGCATATATTAGATTTCTCATATATACAATTATCGGCATGCAGGTCCCAACAGGATCAAAGACTGTGGCTTGTTCATGATGTAGAGCTACATTTGCAGCAGTTTTCCTATTTTGGTTTACTCTCTGAATATTTTTTGATTAAAAAAATGCATTTACCTTGATTTCTACAGAAAAACAGTGCTTAATGCATGTATACAAATATGTCCCTTATATATTAATTTGTTATATTAAAAGTTTGTGTTTGATAAGTATCTCTGAAATTCTAATTTTCTGAATTATTCCTGTTTCCTCAGTATCTTGCTCTCTCACCTGTCTGTGGTGCTTCTAATAAAACCTGACATCAGCTTCATTGAAGGTAAAAAGAGAGGGATTTCAGAAGACTTTTGGAGGGAAATCTCCATATGCTTCTGGATCTATTCTGAACATGGGACAGTAGTTAAAGAAAGCAGAATAGGAAAAGTACGATTAATTTACCGTATCCCTCCATAAAATTCAACTTCTTCTGTCAAAATAAGTTACCAAAGAGAATGACTGTGACAGAAAAAAGATTTTTTAAAAAAAATCAAAGCAAAAGTGTTGTCACTGAACCATTAATGCTTGAATTTGCAAGTGACCACTTCTGTGTGTAGCGCCATGCTTATGCTGATTCAATTCCACACGCATAACAATAGCAGTGTTTAATTGACACACATTCTGCTGCAAATATGAGTCCATTCATCCCAGAAATTACAAATCCATGTCAAAGTCCAGTATTTGTATCTTTAGTGCTATGATTCATATGAAGGATCACTTTATTTTCCTCTCCTCACTTTGCCAATCAGTTCTAAATTCAGCTTCCACATGGATAAATTAGATTATATTTAAACATTTCCAATTCTTTTACCAGTGCCTCATATCACAATAAAATCTGACCACACAGTTTGCAGCAATAAATGATAAAGGAAATTATTCTAATCCTATTTGGCAGAAAAATTCCTAAAATATGACAACAAAGGAGGTAGCTAGCTGAACTGTGTTGCCTCTTCACAGAAAAACAATACAGAAGCAGGTTTGAAGGGTACTTTGTTCTTTACACTACAGGAATTGTTTGCTACATTTCTATTGTTTGCTACATTTCTAAAGTTGACAACTTTGAAATATTCACACTTTTCTTGAAAATTGAAATACAAACAGAACCTTGCAACGTGCAGTCATGGATGATAGGAAAGAAAAGTGGAATAGGTCTAAAAGCATATGCATGGATGAGAGGAAAAAGAGAAGAAAGAAGAAAGAAGAAAGGAAGGAACTGTAGATCTAATAGAAATATGCTATTTTTTCAAAGCAAGAAGTGTAATATGAATATCATTATGCCCAAAAAAGAAAACAAATGAAAAATAAACCTATGAGAGTGGTTTAACTTGACAGATTTTTCAGAGAAGCATATTAAACAAGAAAGTGTGAAGACACAAGAGCTGAAACCTATGAAATAGACTTCTAATTTGCTTTATAATGTCTGAAGAAATAACAGGATCTGTTGTTATGATAGATAACTCCATAACGGACAGTTACAGTATGAATTTGCTTCATCCACTTCTATGTTTTCACTTGACATAATTTTTGCAGGGATGCTAAATCCATTTCTCCTATCCATAATAATAATTATACATCACTTTCTCAGTATTACTATACCATTTTTAATTTTATAAAAATAAAATTTTAACAACAGTTTGTGTTCAAGAAATTAAAAAATTATGAATTGTTAGTGTCTTGATTATTAGTTTTATTAAGTATGTTCTTGTATCTTATTCTACAGGTGAGAAAGAGATATTAAGAGTAAGGAAAACGAAATTCACTATACTCCACTGAGAACCAACCATTTGCCATCTCCTTCTTTCATGGTAGTAATTTTTTAAAAAAACATAAATAATTTCATCAGTGTATTTTCATGCTTTATCCACACACTGACACTGTTATTTGACATTGATAATTCAGAGAAAATTACATAATAAAATATTTTCTGGGCTTGTTTTATTTTATGTAACAGAATTTCCTCCTTCTTTGAAGACAAACTAGCAACTTCACTCTGATGAACATCCTACTGCATTAAGAAAGATCCTGTTTTTATGGACTGCCTATTTTGTGAATGAGTGGTTTTCCTGAACCATTACTGGTAATTTACAAATTAATGTATTGTATGAGTTGTTGAAATTGTCTTGCAGTGTGAGTTGCCTTTTACTTGATTACTCCTGAATTTCACTAGCCTTTCACCTTGACAAATAATAAGTAAAGCAAATAAATGTCTCAGAATACACAGTGAAAAGTTTCACAGTGTAAAAATATGTTGTATAATATGAATACAGCTACTTTCCTGGTATTAACCACAGTCTAATGATTGCTTTACAAGTGTTTACATCTACTGATCTATTAATGCATTGGTACAATGAATTTAAATTCATTGGAACTGAAAGACAAAGAAAGTAAAAATTTTTTTCTGAGAGTGGACTGTCAGACTAAAACCATAAATCACCCCCGAATCCCTAGAATCAATGCTATTTTCTTATTTAAAAATCTTAGTTTATCTGAGTAGTAACAATACACACACATGCGCAAACACCTACTAATATATAATAGATGAGATTCACATGTGCTCTTAGAAATATGCCTAGACATATGTTGTTGGCAGAGGTAGAATTGGGATGAATAACACCTGAGACATTTGGCCAGAACCTATTTATTCAATTGCAGTTTAATGTGTGCTCCTATGTTATATGGGGTTATATCAGCCTTATATTTCTTAAAAGTTAGATTTTCAGCTAGAAAAAGCAGATGTTTTGAATAAAGGTCCCAAATTTATTTTTTTTACCCCTCAAGTAATTTTTAATGAATCATTATGCTTTGATAACAGAGTCAACATTAACAATATGTCAATAACAATTGTCATAGGTGAAAACCAAGGAATTTCCTCTATATTCTTTGTCTGAATTACAGCTAAAATAACTAAAGAACCCGGCTCAGCACACATTGTAGAACTTCCCTTTGGTCTGCAGGAGTATTCTGCAACCCTAGTGCAAGGATGATAGTGCAAAAATTCTGAATGCACCCAAAAAGAGACCTGGGTTGTTCACTGAAATTAGCAGAAATGACTAAGAAGCTGCAAGGGGGTGATGGAGATGGTGAAGCTGAGCCAAAGGTGAGTTTGAATTGAGGGAACATTCCTTATGCACAGGCCTTCCTCGTATGTCCCATGACAATTCCCAAATTCCCACCAGCTGAGCACCTGAGTCTTGCATCCTATGTCTGTGCCCAATTCTCACTGTTTCAGAAAATGATGGAGATGTGCTCTCCACCTTCCTTCTTCTAGAAGTTATATTATCAAGGAGGAATAAAAAAAATCTCCTGAAACCTATAATCTTATGTATGATGCAAACAAGCCTGATAAGCAAACAGAGAAAATTATTTTTATTAATTTCAGGATCACGGACAAATGGATCATGATAAAAGGAAAATCAGTTAATAACTTCTGTATTCAAATTTCCTCCTTTGCTGTGTTTATATTCAAATGTATTTTACTGGTGGTGGGGAGAACCTGATTACTACATGGAATGACATTCAGCCACAAAGAACAATTTAGTGCAATGTCATTCTTTCTCTAAATCATACACATATTTTACAATATATAAGATTTGCAAAATAAAAGTGCCTGGCAAATTATACACTCAATAATAACTGTCAAATGGCCCTAGCTCTTATTTTAAGACCAAAGGGATGCACTAATGTTAAATGTTTTTAGTTTTGAGCAAATCATTCTTAGTTTCTGACAGAATAATACGATTAGAGTAATGTGCCCCTGATGTGAAAGCTGCATCTAACTGAACACTGCTTATTACTGTCAAGAAAGCAGAAGTCAAATACATATAATTTATTTTAGCTCTGTCTTCTAGCACAGTATGGAACACAAAGCTAGTGACTAACGTGGAAAATTTAAATCACACTATAAATAGTTTTTTTAAAAAATAAGCATTGTAAAAGCAATTCATGTATTGAACATGCACAGAAATTGCATTACTATCACAATTCTGTTAACCAAATAAAAGAGAATGTAATTATATAGAAATATGCTATTTACAGATAACTTTCTTCAACTTTTTAATGTGAAGTATGTAAAGGCACATACAAAGCAGGCATAGCCAATTTATATGTCAAAATCATCACCATAATCTATTTGTATATTGGTACAATCATTAAAGTCCTAGCATCAATAAAATATAAATCACATTTCCATTGATTTTCTTTGAAATAGCATTCCAGATATGAAAATTTCTTCTATCTGAACATAGTTATATAAACTATTCCTGAAGAGAAAACCTGGTTTACATGGTTACTCCTTTATCACTTGTAATTAAAGCTTTCTCTATCAAAGAACAGTTGAGTTTGGGAGGGACTTATGGAGATAAAAGTTCCCTTCTGAAACAGGACCAGCTACAGTCACTTGCCCAGGACCATGCCTAGAAGGATTTTGAAGGAAAAAGTCCCTCTAAGAAGGGAGGCTCTGCAACCTCTCTGGGCATTCTGTGCTGTCAGTCTTGGATGGAAATTGCCACACCTCACCTTGTGTCTATTGCCTGTTGTTGCTGAGTACCACTGAAAAGAGCCTGGCTGCTCCCCCTTTTCACCCTATCTTTAGGTGTTTGTATACACTGATAAGATCCCTCCTGAGCCTTCTCTTCTCAAGGCTGAACTGTACAAGCTATGTCAGATCTGAAGCTACCAGCATCACCGAAAAAAACCAGAAGTTGTAGTGAAGGTTTATGAACATCTTATTTCAGCCCTGAGGACTGAGGAATAAAGCTGAGAAGAATTGAAGACCTGGGAGAAGAGAAAACCCCTTCTGAGCAGTGGGCCATGAGTTTTCCAACACTTACTTTGAGATAAAAGTACCTGTATGGGTATTAGGTAAATAGGAACCTCTGCTTTAGAAATCTAAGGAGTGTGGGGTCAACATATGTGCACAGATGTCTGGGGGGAAGCCAGACTTTAGGCTCAAGATAGAGATTGCATGCCAGCCCTAATAATGAAGGCCAAATTTGAACCTATTTTTAGAATTAAGATGCTCTGGAGTTCCTGCCAAACAATGAAAACTCACCTTCATTTTGTAAAACTGTTGAATGATTTAACTTAAATTTGTTTTGTCACAGTATTTTTGACCAGCTCCAGTTATTCTTGTAAAATTTGCACACCCATGGTTGATACTTAAGCAAGTTTCATATTCAGCTTTAAATACCAGCTTCTGAATATTCACATTTAACAGGTTTAATAGATATTTCTGTATGACATTACTCATCACAATTATTGCTTTGCATTTTTAATTATATCTTATAAATAAGGTTGCATGTATTTACACTAATTATACAATTATGCATAATTTCATGAATTATGGAAATACAAAAAGAGAGACTAAGCTTTACTGAAAGAATTAAGTAGATCAGAAAAATAAAAATGGCCTTAAGAAAGCATTGAGAAAGTGAAAGGATTCTATACAACAGTTCTCAAATAAAGCATTTCCTTCCAAAGCACCTTAATCTAATCCAAGATATATAAATATATTTTCTGGTACATTGTTTAATTCTGTGAATATTTCATTCAATTATGTACCTATAGTCTGAATACATATGTAGTAATCCTCAGTCCTACTTCAAAATTTTAAAAGAATCTATAGTTGGGACGCAGAGTTTATCACATTTCTTGTAGTCAATCAAGTCTTTCACAACAAGCTAGAAAAGGGTTTTTAGAAAAGTGACCAAAATAATCATGGTCATGCATCCTATACAGGAAAAGTGACAGCAATGTCTATAAGGACAAATTCTGAAATGAAAGCTTCTAAACTGCAAAAGAATGGGTTTGCTGCAATGAAAAGAAACCACCAAATAATCTAGTCATTTTTGTCCCTTTGGACCTAAGAAAATAGCTTAATGAATATCAGAGAGGACCCTTTTCTGAATCTCCAGTATTTCTTTTCATTCCCTTGCCTTACACCAACCCCTGAGTTGACCAAAGTTCAAAATCACAAAATGTCATAAGTGCAGCATGTACACCTGCACTTCTCCAACTAGACTTAAGAATATAAATGAATGTAAATAAGTTGAGTCTGATGTTGCAAATATTTAAGCATATGCCTTATTATTTTAAATTTGTACTTGTGTTTTTGTATTTTTATCACAAGATGTCCAACATGAAAGCTTAAATCTATTCCTGATATAATCTTATTTTATGATACTGTAATATTTATTTCCATATATTTTAGTAATACAAATATCTCACATAAGTGTACCAGATATCATTAGAATTTCTACATTTTTCATATGGGGTAAGTGAGCATGGATAGAGATGTTATAGCAGATAGCTTGTAATTAATTAAGCTATTACAGAGAGTTCATACTTTATAATGTGCTCTGTGCAGCCTATAACTACATCAAAAGAAAGTGTTTAATTTCATATTGAAATTTTATGTAACACACCTGCAGTGATTTTGATAGGCAGCAAATGTAGAATAACACACTAGTGAGCCAGACTCTATGTGTATAACATGCATTCTTTTAATATTAATTTTTTTTTTGGTTTCAAAACCAAAAAATGATAGCTGCATATTCCGAATGCATGGGGCTACACAGTATGCAAAAAAATAGTTTGAATCCTTTGTAAGATATTGGAGCACTGAGTGGTTGCAAATGTAATGATCACAGAAAAACAAGATTGAAAACTTGCATTACAGTATTTTAACAAGATGTCAGCACAATTCACTGCTTTCTGCATGGGAGAAGCAAGGTCAGGTCAGAAAAAGTACAGGTGTATTGAAACACACAAATAGCATCTGTAGGCAATAGTACAAATAGTGCCATGGAAGGTTGAAAACTGGGAGAAGGAAAATGTCACTCAAGAAAGAAGAAAACTCACAAGTGATGCACTATAGTAGCAAAAAAACTGATTTGCAGCAGGAGTGAAAAGAAATTCACTGAAAGAAATAAAATGCTAATCTAGAAATAGAAAATAATTTTGGTGTTGGCAGTTCATCTAAAGTTCAGATGCATGTCAAGTCTACAAATGCACAGCCTCAAAGGGTTTAGCTGTACCAATAATAGGAGTATAAAAATACAAAATAATACAAAATAATACAAAATAATACAAAATAATACAAAATAATCTTGTCACCAAGTACGACCAGGTACCTCCACTTCTGTTCCTTTATTCCTTTCAATATTTCATTTCAGCATTGCAACTTAACTTAAATTGCCACTGCAGTAAGCCCACACTGATTTATAATTTAAAGAACCCTTGATTTGATACAATTCATAAACTCCACTCAGTGTGGTAGCAGACTTAAGGAAAAAACACATGTGTCCTACTTTAAATAAGTCATCTTAATAGAATATATAGTATGTATACTTAATTTATATTATTATATGTATCATTACATTTATATTCTGAAAATTAAATTAGCAGTGGGCAATAATTACCTTCCAAAGGAACATTTATGTAGTTGTTAGGGATTACTAACAAAAATTTTAATATTTGGTCTTTGATTCTTAACTTTGCTGTATTAACTTGAGTCTGAGGAATATGAACTGTGATCCTGCAGTAGCACTTCAAGAAGAGATAGCATAAGGTTATTCTGGAAGTCTTTAGACAGCTTACATTTAGTCAGTGGAAAGCATATTTTCCTCATATCACACTGTAATAAATGAGGATCTTGCTATCAGCACTTTTGTGAGGTTAATGGGTTTTGCAATTATTCCTGTGGCAAACAGTTTAGTTCTGAAGAAGACTCCAAGTCATGTGGCATTGAAAAATAACAGGCACAAGTTTTCATATGTGCTGACATAGGAATTTGCAAGTAGAGACTAACGAGATGGAGAACAACAGGATTGTGGTGAGTAAACAGAAAGGCTTTTCAAAAGGGCTTAAAATCATCATAACAAACAAGCTTTCATTAGCTCTCAGAAGAGGCTGTGAAGAAGTAGAATAATTGTGTTCACCAGGGTATCATGGCATTTTCTTCAAATGGAAATGTCTTACTGCAGGAAACTAAAACATTACTCGATTCAAATTTAGCCTGACTTTAATAAATAATCAACACTGGGAATTCTCTAATGAATTATTTTTCTTCCTGTGAGGTATCTCTATTCTCCAAATCAGTCTTTTGCCACAGTGTATTGGCTTAAATTATCTTCTGACAGAACAAGCAGGGGTTTGAGACAACTATGCCTATTAGAATTCCTCCCAAAACTGTTTTGCTTTCCTCCCAAATCTCAGCCCTGCGTCTTCTGTCTATACAACTGATGCTGACTGAGGAGTCCTGGGGTTTCATGAAGTCATAACTTGAGTGAGCCACATACTGAAATCAGCTCTAAGACAACTCATATACAGGCTCCTGGCTCATATGCAGATAAATATGTAAAGTCCAGTTCAATGAGCACACCAGGTATATGACTGGATTGCCTCAGGCTTGCCCTTGATTCACTTCAGATAATGAGCTGTGACTGTTCAAAAAGGAAGTCTGAAAACTCTTTAAAACACCTGCAGTGGAGTCTCAGTTTCCTGGAAATGTCTGTTGTTCCACTGTGATAGATAAAATGCAAAAAAATAAAGAAAGACAAAAAAAAAAGAGAGCTAAAATCCATCCACTACCCTCTCCCAGATACAGACAGGATTCTATAATGAAATGCATAAAATGTATGCTATCCTGAAATGTCTAAAAACAAACACTGGCGACAAGAAACTAGAAGTAATGCTGCCAGATTCTTGAAATAATGAAAACGTGTTTAATATTTCAGAAGTTGCCAGGGCACTGATAGCTAAAATATCCAGAGCACTACTGCTGCAGAATAGAGATCAACACTGAGCTGAGGATTTAGGTTAGTGAGAGGTGTTCTTGCCCATGGTAGGGAGGGTTGGGATTCAGTGACCATTGAGGTCTGTTCCAACAGACATTCTATGATTCTATGGTTCTACAATTCTATGATTCTATGATTGTATCTACTGCCACAAGCATCAAAATACTGCTACCTCAATCAGGAAGCTCAACACAAAGAAGGGAAGTTTGTTTCTAGTGTAGGTCTTACTAGACATTTCATGCTTCAGGTAGGAAATGCAAACTGTCTAATGCTGTGTTCATGTTATGTTTGCAGTCAGTTAAGTATTATGCAACTCAGTCCTTAAAATCCAAGTGTTTTGAGAGAGTTTCGGATGTAAATGATGGATACATCCACCTTCAGTTCCCTAGTATAAATGGCCAAGTGATGCTATTTCGAATTACCTATTTGGACAAATTAAACAAAATATTTTACTAATGTGAATGCAATGGCACAGCTGGAGGACCAGCTAAAGCTGCAATCTAAAGCTTGCTTGGTGAAGAACTGGCTGAATGACAGAGCTCAAGGGGTTGTAGTAAATGGGGCAACACCTGGCTGGCCACTGGTCACCAGCAGAGCTCCACAGGGTTCAATTCTAGGGCCAGTTCTGTTCAATGTATTTGTCAATTATGTCAATGCAAGAGTTGAATTCACCATTAGCAGGTTTCTTCTTTGATATCAAGCTGGGAGATGCTGTTGGCTAAGAGAGAAGAGGCATTATCCCTCCTCTTATATCCATGTGGAGAAAAGGATATCCCTCAAAGGGGTCTAGATAGGTTTGCATTGGGCAAACTTTAATGGGATGAAATTTAATAAGACAAAATGCTGGATCCTGCACCCAGGAGGGAGTAGTGCTGAGTACAAATACAGACTGTGGGAGGAGTGGCTGGAGGGCAGCCCTGCAGAAAGGGATCTGGGAGTGTTGGTTGGCAGCAGACTCAGTGTGTGCCAGCCCTGTGTGCCCAGAGGGCAAACCCCACCCAAACACAGCATCATCAGCTGCCAAAGGAAGCCACTATTCTTCTGTGTTCAGCCTTAGTGTGACCTCACCTTGAGTATATGTGCAGTTCTGGGCTCTGAAATTCAAGAGGCGTGTGAAATTCCTTAAATGCATCCACAGGAGACCAGCAAAGCTGCTGAAAGACCTGGAAGGTGTATCCAAAAAGGAGCAGCTAAGGACTTTGGGCTTGTTCAGTTTGCAGAGAAGGAGGCTGAGGGATGACCTCATTGCTTTCTGCAGTTTCCTGAGGAGGCAAGTGGAGAGGGAAGTGCTGACCTCTCCTCTTTTGCATTTAATGATAAAATGTGTAGTAATGGTTCAATGCTGTATCAGGGTAGGTTCAGACTGGACATTAGGAAGTATTTTTTTATGAGAGGGTGGTCAAACACTGAAGGAGGCATCCTGGAGAGCTGTTTGATGCCCCAAACCTGTCAGTGTTTCAGAGGAAGGGATCATTCCCCTGCACTGGGCACTGGTGAGGCTGCACCTCAAATCCTGTGTTCAGTTTTGGGCACTTCATGGATGTTGAGGTGCTGGAGATTTTCCAGAGAAGAGCAAGGAAACTGGGGAAAGGTGCAGAGCACAAGTCCTTTGAGGAGTGTCTCAGTGAGCTGTGAGTGTTTAGAGAAAAAGAAACTCAGGGGAGACATTCTCACTCTCTATTACTGCTTGAAAGGAGAGTTTAGCTAAGTAGGGGTCAGGCTCTATTCCCATGCAACAAGATATAAGACAGGAAGAAATGGCCTCAAGTTGCACTAGTGGACATCTGGATTGAATTTTGGGGAAAATATCTTCACCAAAGGATTACCAAATACTGGAACAGGATGTCCAGAGATGTGGTGGAGTCACCACCCCTGAAGATATGCTTAGACGTGGTGTTAGGGACATCTTTTAAAGGTAGACTTTGCATTGTTAGGTTTGTGGTTGGACTCAATTATCTTAGAGTTCTTTTCCAGACTAAGTGATTCTATGACTCTATGAATAAGAAATTGAATTAAAGTTCACATATAAAAATTTAATCAGGAGGAGATTAACAATAAACACTATTTCTCCTTTTTAATTAAAAGCATTATTTCTCAGTGGTTTTTTACCAAATGAAAGTTTGGTATTTCTGAAAATACTCTGAGTATATTTTTTCATTCTTTCTAATGCTAGGAGAACGAAGGTTTAATGACCTGATTATACTTTAATTGCCAGTATTCCTGTCAAGAAAATAATTTGATTCTGCCAAATGTAGCAGGCATACACTAACATATTAAGAATCCAATGTAAGTTAAAAAGTAGTAGATAAGAAAAGTATCCCTAAAAAGTGGCAGATTTTCAGAGGCTGAACTACTGAATTCTAGGGCAGTATTATGATACAAAAGGCATGAGTCAGGGACATAATCTGTCTAAAGCATGTGTGTGGGAGCATCGGTAGCTGTTGGAAATTCTTTTATCCTTTTCATTTCAACAAAGATAACATATAATGAAAATACATAGACCTGAAGCAGTGCATTCTAAATATCAAAGCAGGTTGCAACATATACCAGGGAATTGGAAATATGAGTCTCCCCTATTCCTACTAAAATTAAAAGATTAGTAGAGAGAATGAAAGTGATTCCCCCATTTAATATCCTTTGACAGAAGCAAGACCAAATCACTATTCTACTGTGAAGTATGATTTGTGGCAAACACAAAAAGAAGTGAAAAAAGATATCCGAAAGACTTGCCTACATATATTAGGATTATTACAGATTATATTGGAGTACACAGATTGGAGTACACAGATTGGAGTACACAGAGAGAGTGTTGCTTTGGCCATGATGGTCTAGCACTATGGGCAAGAAAAAGTTTTTCAGGAGAGGTAATTGCTTTCATTAGACCAGCTGCTATAATGGAAAAAAGAAGCAAATGGGCTTGAGAAGTTCTGCGCTGTTTCTAATAGTTCCACCTGGAGTCTGATGAAAGAGCCTGTCTCTACAGTCTTGTCTTGGGAAACCATTAGTCCACCACCTACAGACACATGGAAAAATGCTTCTGAAACTTATATACTCCCAAATTATTTTAGAACTTGAGCTTATTGAAAAAATATTACTGGTAGTTATTGAATTGAATACTTTAATTTCCCTGGAGAGATCAGAAACATAACTAGCTCTTTAGAAATGGAATTCCAGTATCTTTTGACACAGAGTCTCAATGTACAAGGAAAGGTACACAAACAGTGTTTGATGAAAACGTACATAGGGCAAGTTTTATCTGAATACACCACTAGAACTTCTCTGTGCTCTTTGTAAAGGTCTTTAAACTCAGATGGAAAACAAATTTTTGCTGCTCTCCCGCACTGTTTTATCACACTTGTATTCAGAAGCAGGCATATTTAATAACAGGGGTGCTTGTTGCCACAGAAACATAAGATGTTCTTGGAGCTGCTCTGATGCAGTAGCTGTAAAAAATATTAGT
Source organism: Turdus rufiventris (assembly GCA_013186435.1). Classification (NCBI taxonomy): domain Eukaryota; kingdom Metazoa; phylum Chordata; class Aves; order Passeriformes; family Turdidae; genus Turdus; species Turdus rufiventris. Next base: position 1,710,455 of record PYHW01010764.1, on the reverse strand, counting down.
AGATAAAGCAGATAAACCAAGCCTTTAAAATAATCTCAGTTTATGCAAATCAGCAGTGAAATTACATTTTGAAAACTAAATGCATGTTCTGGAACCATGAAAAAGTGAGGATATTCTATTTTGCAGGTGGAAAAACTAGGAAATAACATATATAGTCCCAAACTCGTCAAATATGTTCCATAAATAGCATCATATAATACTAACTGAAGGAGAACTAGGTCACTAAATTATCAAGGAAGCACATAAATGGTTGCCTTGAAACAGACATGTAAAATAGCAGGCTGTCAGTAGAAAATCTATGACAGCATTTAGGGACATGGAAATAAAATGATAGCATGGCCAAAGCTCATATATAATTGCCAAATTAAGTTATTCAATTATTGATGCAACAATGGTCACTGTCAGATTGTTTTTCCCTCATCTGTCAGTCTCTTAACAGAAGTAAGGATCAGGGAGATTGATCTCTCCATCTTTTCGACTCTTTATGTAGTAGGAAGATATCAGCAATTAATAATTACAACATTTTGCGCAAATCATTCAAATAAGGAATCAAATCTTTCTTTCTGTTCTCTGTAGAAAACCATACATACAGGAAAATTTTGCTGAAGAATTACTTGCAGCATCTTTCCTTACCGAGACAGAAAATAATGTTACGGTTGTAAACCTTTTAACATATTTTTCTGTTTTCTGAAATAAAATCACTGGTTAGGTATTTCAGGTTTAACTGTTGTTTATTATATCAGTGCCATAAAATATATATTTAAAATCAATACAATTATATTTCTGCAGGCTGCAATTTGCAAGTTTATGTTACTTGTGGGCAAAAAAAAAAAAAAAAAAAACTTGATCAGAAAGCAAGTGTTTATTGCTTTTCTCAATTTTCAGCACTGTGGTGTCCACGTTTCAGATATTCAATGAAAAAAAGGGAGTAGCAAGGGCAAAATGTCCCCATACTCTGTAACTACTCATTTTAGTCAATATTTAAAACTTACAATCTTCATATGTTGCTTAAATAATGTTAATTAGATAATTCTGTCCTTTCCAGGTAAACATATTTTTACACCATTAAGACTCAGGTCTACTGTACCCAAAGTTTATACTTATGACCTGGATACTACCTCATAAAATTTTTGAAATGACGACTTTAAAAATGAAACACTGGTTTCAATGACTTATGTTCAGAACAGAAATTATCAATGATCCAGCCAGGGTAGAAAGGATGCAGCAGAAGGACCAGCACCTATGATATTCACTGCCTTGCTGGATCAATATTTGAAGTGCCTGTTCAAGTCCAGTTCCAAGACAGAGAACCAGGAATGAAATATAGGCATGATGGAGGCTTTTAACTTCAGTGAACTAGATTTTCCTTTAAGATTCATATGTCACTGGGATTAACATGGTTTTCTCCATACATGATACATTAGCTCCTAAAATGTCTAAATCTACTTGTTCTTAGTGCTTTGCTCTCACAAGATGATTCTTGCATGAACAAAAAGAAAAATCAATCAGATAGCATGGAAAATCACTGGACATTTCTATCCCTGATGTAACTTCCTAGGGAGATGCAAACCCTCTGACTTTAAGGGGAGTTTCTGAACAGGAATATCTCTCACACAAGTTATACCATGCTCCTTCCTTGTGAAGGATCTTAAGAAGCCCATATGGAACTGAACCTAACACCAATAATTGACTATACAGTACAGAATGCACATCTCTTTTGTCACAAAAAAAATATTTTTGCCGTGTGATTTTGTTGCACTGTGAATCATTGCCTGATTTCCATAAAATTAAAATATTTCAGGAGAAAAGCATTCATACTTTCCTCTATATATCTAAGGAAAGGATAACAGTAATGGCAGTCAACATGGCCAGCACCCTATTATTTACCTAGATTGAAGACTGTAGAATTTACAGGCATTTGACATTTAGTACATCAAAAATTTATGAGAATATATATATGATTGTATTAAATAGTCCATATTCCAGTACATGAGAAACTATTCTATCCATGACCTGTGATAGTATACACTGCCTTCTGATGCCCAGATTTTCTGAAAACTTTAAATTTCTACAATAGCTGCAGACAGACTGCAGCTGTTCATGAGCTGATAGAATAGGTTTCATGTCACCATAGGAAACCATGACACTCTGACATTTTTAGGCTGGATTACAAAGATTATAGCTGTGTACAGAGGGAAAAAAAAGAATTCCTATTGTGTCATATGTAACCAGTTGAAATATTGTTGGAAATATCAAATAAAATCACAGGGTAATAGAACAGCAGAATTGTTAAGGTTGGAAAAGATCATTGAGCCCAGCCAATTAACCTGGCCCTGCTGTGCTCACCAATACATATCACCAAGGGCCAAATCCACGTATTTTCTTTAATGCTTCCAGGGATGGTGATTTCACTACTTCCCTGTGCAGCCTGTTCCTATGCCTGACCACCCTCAGAGTGAAGAAATTTTTTAAGGATCAGTCTAAACCTTCCTGGTGTAACATGAAGGCATCTCCTCTTGTCCTGTCACTTACTCCTTGGGAAAAGACCCTGACCCCCACCTGAACCACAACCTCCTTTCAGGTGCTTGCAGAGAGCAAGAAGGTCCCCCATGAGCCTTGTTTTCTTCCCCATAAACACCCCCAGCTCTTTCAGCCACTCATCATCAAACTTGTGCTCCAGCTCTCTTCCTTTGGACCCATTCCAACTTCTCAATGTCTTTCTTGTAGTAAGGTGCCCAGAACTGATCCCAGGATTGGTGCCCTGCACAGGGGGCAGTGCCTGCTCTGGTCCTGCTGTCCCTCTATTTCTGGTACAAGACAGGTGCTATTGGCCTTTTTGCCCCCTTGAGCACACTTGGACTCATGTTCGGCTTCTGTCACCAGCACCCCCACGTCCTTTTTGTCCTTTTCCAGCTTTCCAGCCACACTGTCCCCAGTCTGTACCCCTGTCTGGGGCTGTTCTGAACCAAACCAGACCTGACACCTGGTCGTGATGAACCTCATACCATTGGCCTCAACCCACTGATTCTGTCCTGAACCCTCTGCAGAGCCTTCCTACTCCAGTAGATCAACACCCCCACCCACATTGATGTCATCTGCAAATTTACTGAAGATGATAAAAAGGTGGTTGAATTTGAAAAAATCTACAAGACTTCCTCGTGGATCTTCAAACTGAGAAACCTTTTAGCAAAAAGTTGATATTGCCAAGGAGTGAGTGGCGTGCAGAACAGCTTTGTATTACCTTTTCTGTTCAGATCTTTGATCCAATTCGGGTACTTAAAAAAAAAAATAAACAACAACAAAACCACTAAAACAGACTTGAGAAGAAGCACACAGTTGAAGAACGATCACATGAGATCTGCAATAATAGATATGAATTCTGATTTTTTAGTTGTTTCAAAAGGAAGGGAAATAAAAGTGGAACAAGAGCACATGGCATTCAGAAAGAAAGAAAGCAAAATTTTAATAACAATAACATATTGGTAGCTGTTACCAGTTAAATAGTTAGTATTTGACTATATAAGGTTGGATGATGAGTTTTGCTAGAAAATGTACAGATGTCTTTAACATGCATTCATATTTGTTCATATGAGGTTAGATGGATATGAGTGTATAACACAGCCTTGGTAATACCAACATGCACTACTCATCTGAGATTATAAAGTGAGATGACACAGAGGAAAAGCTTTAAACTGAAGAGTACTGAAGATATATGGACACCTAATATATTTAGCTGTAACTGCCAGAAGTGGCAAGTAAATAGCCTTTATGTCTATTGCAAAGTTTTGTAGCGATTTTCTGTATTATTTTAAATTTCAGAATTAAACATGATTCACATATGCTCTAAATAAACCACGTAGTTCTAGTATAACTTCTACATCTTAAAAAGGAAATAACATAGGAAAGCCTCCCTTTTGTCCTTTAGTAAATCTCAACCATCATGAACATCTCCATCCAGAATTATCCAACTAGAGGCTCTGATGAGAAAATTAAACAACATCTTTTTTTTTAATTTCAGATATATTTTATTATTATTTGCCTACCAATAATAATAACTCTGCTTTTGAATTGTTGGGAAACTCAGCATTGGCTGTCTAAGTCTTGGCTAATTTGCCAGTGGAATTTTTATTTGATCAATTTATGAATAGGAATTAAATTGAGCACTTTCACATTAAGTTGAAAAAGCTGGAAAATATTACAGATGAGCTTGCAAACATTTGAGTAGCAAATTCTTCAATGACAATTTCTATTTTAGCAATTAATTGTGTTTTCTGATTATACTGGTAATTCTTCACACTTTGACAAAGTATTTAGAAACTTTCTATTGCAAGTGTTGTTTAATGAAAACAGAAAACAAAAAAACCCCAAAAGAACCCAAAAAAAACCCCAAAAAACCCACCCACTAATTCCCCCCAAAAATAAAAACAACAAAACCAACCAGAGAAACAATTAAATAAACCCAGCCAAAAAACCCAAGACACAAAAACAAGAGACATCACAATGCATATAATTCTGAAATAAAACACAATGGCAGACACAATTCTGAAAAACCAGTTTAGCAATGTGTCCATATCATGCTTTGGCACAGAAGTAGTTACTAAACTACTACAAAAATTTTATTATTTCTAGAATATCTCAAGGAGAATTTTTTTCCTGAAGAGACAGAATGTTATCAGCTGTTTTGTCCTTTTTCTTCTCCTACCATTACATCTACATATATGAAGACAAAAATATATTTTAAAAGCTCCCAAAGAAAACTCCCTAAAAACCAAACCAGGAATAAGTTCTGAAAATGCAAGTCAATTTATAATCTACCTGGTAGAACAGTAAGTAGCATAAGTCTAATCTACATACCACTTGAAGCTGGGAGTTGAGGCAGTATTGAAGATGCAGGAAAACCACAAACAACACAGTTTAAAATCAATTAAAAATCAAATATGGAACAGACATAGAAATGTGGAATGGGAAAAAGAACAAGTGTGAGTGAACATCAAAAGACTCTTCTAAATGCAGTTGGATAACATACCTTTGGGTAGCCTAAAGGGCAAGTTAGGTGAGAGAAATGAAGAAATGAAATCAAGTGGCAATTAGCAGGAAATTATACATAAAAACAGATAAAATTCAGAAGACAAAATAACACTCTTCCCCAATAATTTTTCCTTCATTACAGATTGCAAATATAATACATAAGAAGGCAAATTCACCTTCAAAAAATTCCAGAATTCTAGACTTCTTTTGGCTATTAAATCACTATAAAAAAATTATTCTGCTGATTAACCTTCAAATATCTTTAAGAGATGCAACAAGTTCAATTACAGTGTATATAAAGAGGAGTGGAAGAAAATGCAGAATGCTCATGCATTCCAGATAATGAAGTACCTAAAGCACTATGTATACCAGCATATATACATATAAAAAACATTGATTTTTTAGACAGTAAGTTCCCTAGAAATTCTTTTTCTTTCTATAAAGCCAAGGCTGTCAGGGATAACAAATTATTAAATTACTTTCAGAGCATATGGTGTCTTGGTGTTGTTTCTATCAGTCACTGAATGGGACTGAGTTAAATCTTTTTAAATTACGTACTCTCTGTGCAGTGAAACCAAATCACGCTTCATTTTCCAAATATTGTCGGTGAATTTTTAGATATGCTATAATAATTTGAGATTTCATTTTAGAATTATTGTAGAAAAATGTTAATTTTCCCCTTTGTCAAGACTATGTATTTATGGATTTTTATTTTTTGTATTTTGTTTATGGAACGGTACTTCTTTCCTACTTCTCACTGCCAAAAATTATTGCTGCCACACTACGTTCAGCAGTGGAACTCACATTAAAAAAAAAAAAAAAAGTTTTAACTCTGTTAACTTAAGTGGTAAACAAAGTTTAAGTTTGAAGGACAAGGATAAATGAATTTGGATGGGTTTTAGTGCTACTATCACATGTGGTCAACAATTTTCATTGGAAAAAAATAAATTTAAAAATAGAAAAACTATGTCCAAAAAGATTAGTTTAAAAGTTTCCATTAACAACTGGTTAATTTGTTGCAATAATTAATGATTAGCTTCACCTTATTTAGATATCTTATGAAGTGTGTAACATAGTTTCTTCCAATTTAATAAGCATAATTAAATATGCTTTGATTTTTTTTACAGTTTCTACAACAAAATTTTAACTCCCAAATGGGAGACCTTTAATTAAAACCTTGGGAAAAAAAAACTCTTGCTATGATTATCTATTATTTATTCCACTCTTCCTAACTGAGAACACTGTCCCTGGACCTGTTGCAGAAGACTGTAGTGATTTGAAAACTGAAATTACTCCTGCAGTTCAGAAAGTAAAGATCAACGATTATTATAAAAGGAATTTATACACAGAGAAAAACAAGAGCCTTGTCGAGATAGAGGAACTCTACTTCAAAATAAAGGACCATGACTTGTGACTGCATTGCATGTATGTACAGAGCCCCACAAGTATTTCTTTGTCCCAAAACAAGTATTTCAGTCTGTAGAATTCTTTTAAAATACCCTACAGAGTAACTTAAAACCCAAATAAATTAGGAAATAGCAATGTGTATGACATTTTAATGTAAAGTTAAACTAATGATATACTTAGTAACTTATTATTTGAAGTAATTTTGAAAGCATAAATTTCACTGAGTACCAGTTTTTATTCTTTTTGTTTTCTTTTTTGGTTTTTTGTTTGCTTGTTTTCTGTTTTTGGGGGTTTTTGGGTTTTTTTGGTTTTTTGGGTTTTTGTTTTGTTTTGGTTTGGTTTGGTTTGGTTTGGTTTGGTTTTTTTGTTTGTTTGTTTTGCTTTGTTTTTTGTGGTAGATATTGTATGTTATTCTTTCATTTCATTTTAAATGTTCAGTTCCCTGAGTAACAAACAAAACAAATTTTCATAAATATTTTATCTACCTACTTTTTAACATTAATTCCACTTTTTTTTTCTACTTCTTTTCTTCTGCTTAATTTTGTAAAGGAATATACCAAGCACCATTTTCTTTGTGCCTAGAAAATATAAATAAGCAAACTCGTTTTTTATATAAACACAATGCCTAAGTACTCATAAGATTAATCTGAATTAATCATTAATTAAAAATAGTCATCTATTTTTAATAGTCATTAGTTTAGAGAACTAAAAATACTTTTAGTCTGTAAAGCCATGCATGAGAAAATTGAGAAAGGCTGATTGAGAGTTATCTAGTTTGATGCCTTTCTTACATCCCTTTTACAGTGAGGAATCCAGCATTAGAGTCACTAAGTTTTCCACATAATTCCACATAATGATGTAGAGATAATCATGCAACTACATAAAGACACGGATGGTCAGCCAAAGAAAAACTTGTCATTTCTAAGTTTCAGGTACTTCAGTTCATGATTCCCATTAAAAACACTGAATTAATTCTTCCTTTACTATGTCTTCCATTATGTCAGTAAGGAAAATGTAAGTTATAGTCAGCACAAGACCTTCCACAACAAAAACACACATTTCACCAGTGGCCCACAAAGATACAAGAATGCCTTACAGATACAAGAATGCCTTAAAAACCAGAGACAGATAATCCCACAGCAAGATTTATTTACATCAAGAGATGCGGCAATAAGATATATAGGATGATCACAGGAATGTGGGTCTGTTAGCTCAATAAAGTAGAGGAAAGAGTGATTTTCTTGACCCTTTACAGAAAAAAATTTCAAGACTTATGGAAGAAATTCATGGTTAAAGTGGAAGCTATGAACAGAAAGCCAAGCTGAGTCTTCCTCAGTTCTACTGAATCTATATTACTAAATCTATTCTACTAAATCAAACTATAGAGATCTTTCAAGGCATCACTTCCAGAATATACACTGAAATGCAAAAATTTATTTTCGTTTCCAGCAAAAATCATTGAGACTAAGAATCTAAGAATGAAGAAATTATTTTGGCAACCTCAATGCTTTTTTTTTTTTTCCTGGAGAGAAACAAGAAAGTATTTTTGAAAGCACTTAATTCAGGTTAGCTGATTTTTAATTCCATTGAATAGAGAAATTGTAATTTTATGTCAGAGATATATTTCTGATAAATATGCAACACTAACAAAAACAAAGTGATGATCTTTCTTTAATAGCACAATTCATATAATGCTAAAGAAGGTAAAGTTTTAGTAAAATTAGCCATGTACTGTGTCTGTAGGTGAATGTCTGTAGTAAATATGAAATATTTGCAAGTCAATACTCACTCTTTCTACATTTCTTTGCCACCAAGATCGATTAAACACAAATTTATTTTCAAGAGATACTAATAATAATTTGCATCAGTACGTCATGAGAACCTATTATACTGGTTTGAAATTTCTTTGCCAATTATTTACAAAAGCCTAACAACCAGAGGTTAAAGTTATGCTGGTATAATAATTTGCTATCTTATTCATGCAGAAGAAAATTATTAATGACTGCCATTACTGCAGTTAAAATTCATAGCGTTAATCTTATTTATGAATTTGAATGTGCTCATCTTCCATGTTTATCACGTATAAAAGTGAGGAGTGATTTGGAGTTTGGAAACAGAAATATGCTTAGGAGTATTAATATTTAAAACTGCAAGAGGATTATAACATTTTAGAGAAAATAGATGCTTCCTAAACACCTGCTTATTGTATCTCTTCAATGTCTCATTAAACCAAATATGGGAGCATAGTGGTTTTTGTTTTGTTGGGATTTTCTAATACACTCGTCAGTTTCTTTATGTGACTTTTCCAAGTTCTTCATCTTGAGCATCATGTCCATTACCTAAATGTGTTTTTCTGTACTTCATCAGACACCTCAACACTACCCATTCAATCACCATTCTAACAGCACACAAGCAGTATATTTTTTCCAAATACAGGAAAACAGAGTATAGCATTCCCAGTTTAACTCCATCCAGTTTCAGTGGAATCATTCTTTTACAAATATGAAAGACAACCTTGCTGACTAAGTTTTTTGTGTCAAGCAGCCTTTATTATTATTATTATTATTATTATTATTATTATTATTATTATTATTATTATTTTGTAGTGTGTCAGAAAGACAAGTGATTTGCTCAGTATTTGTCTGTAACTGATTTTAATGTTGAGTTTAATGGGTCAATGCTGCCTCCGAGCAGCTCTCAGATTCTTGGATTACTGAATTTTGGACTTTGGGCCCCAATATATAGGTAATGCTCAATTACAAACATCTAGAGGTGGTGCAAAACTACCATAAATAATCCGGGGTGTTTTCTTTGATAGGTCTGCAGTTTAGGTATTTCAATAAATATTGTGGGAAGAAGAATTGACACATTTCTACACAACATGGGAATTGAAACCAAAGTGAACACTGAGAAAGGTTTTTTTCTCATTGAAGTGATTGATTTAAAAAAACCCGAACATATGAAAATAAGAACTTTTCTAAGACTGATTTTATGGCTATTATTTTGTATTGTAAATTAGAATTCATACTCATGGCTCCCAGGAAAACTGAAGAAAGATAATAGAAAGAGTTTATAACTCAATCTACTTTCAGAAAGTAATATAACACTGCTATTTTAAGTTCTGATCGGCCCAGTATACCTAAGAATTTTTTGAAATAAAATGGATAGCCTTCAATCCTCATGAGTAAAGTTAATTCAGTCCTGTGTGTGAAACATGACAAATACATAGCAGGTTTTTCCATATTTCCTTCCCAGTATGACCTTATAGTATTTAGTATATGTGACTATTTTTAAGCTAAATTTTAAAAAATGTTATTTTCAAAAAATATCTATGTGAATGCTACCAATACACTTAAAATTATCACTTAGCCCTATTTAGTGCTGAACACCAAATAACCTCAAACATAAGTGACTGTGGAACTCAGTTCTCCATTTATTTCTCATTAGAAATTGTTTTTCTCACTGTGTAAAACCAAAACAAACACAGTGCCAAATATTGCATAGAATATTTTCCTTGTATTTAGCAGCCTGACACAAGTTTTGAACATAAAAAAACCTCCTGCTTTTATAGAGATTTTGTCAAAATTTCTTTCTGTGAGTCCTTTGGCATTTTTTTCATTTCACATGCCAATAATTCTGTCAGGGGAAAAAAAATCAAGTCAGTAGCTTTAAAGAGAACCTTAAACTTTTATTGATACTAATAAATAAAAGAGAACTAGAGTAAAATATTTTGGAAAAATAATTATTTAAATGGACATTTTTAATTAAGAATTCTATAGCATTCATTTTACTGCTGTTCATGTTTCTCAAGGTTATTTGAAAATGACTAGTTGTCATAGCAACTGAACTTTCAACAACTCTGTCCTAATTTTCCATTAGGAGTATTAGTAGTCTAGCATGGAATTTGAGTAAGCAAAAAACAGTATCAGGGAATGTCTCAGGTTCAAATTTTCAAACATGAGGGTCTGGATGCTCAGCAAACCTTTGGCAAAATTCAAAATGTGAGGTGAAGATAGCATTGTTTTGCCTTGTTTTTGATTTTGGTGTTATCACAGGCTGTTTTGGAATCTTATTTCAGGAAATCTGATGCTTTCTGCAACTAAAACATTGAATCAAAAGCCCAAATTTTGAAAGGAAGGAACATTGACAAATTGAAGAAGGTTCTATCTCTTCTATTGAAGAAGGTTCTATCCAAGGAAAACATGCATGTGTTTAACATTAACATCTAAGGGAACACCAGAGAATTTAATACAGAGGAAACCAGAGTTGATTACAACATCAAGGGTCGTGACACACTTCAATACATATCAGTATCTCTCTTTAAAGAAAATAACAATTAAAATATTAGATAATGCCTCTTCTGCTACCTATATCTTCTCCCCCTGTATTTAATGCCAGAGGGCCACTCTTCGAGGAAGGTTTGTAATGGAGGTATTTAATTATCTAGAATTTATACAGGAGAATATTTTCACCATAAGAACAGAAAATAACTTTTGATAAATGACAGAATTCTGCCTTTTCATAACACAATGTTATTTCTTGTAAAACCTAGCTTGGTCTCCATTATCTTCATCTATATACTTTTAAACAGCTCACTTAATTCCCTCCCTTAGATTCACTTTTTTTGTACATGTCATCAAGGTTTTGGGCTGAATTCTTAAATTAGTTTGATTTTGCATTTGAGCAATTTGATGCAATTTTCCTGTCTCAAAGAACATTAAAGGAGCCACATTTTAAGTTCAGCTCAGAACAGAAAAAGAAATAAAGGAATTAGATCAATATTTAGTAAGTAATATAATGCTGTGCTAAACCAGAAAACAATCTTAGAAGCAATGAACAAAAGTCACTAGAAGTTTAAGTGCATGAAGATTAATAAATTTGGCTATGCATTGCCTGTTTTTATGAGAAGCGCTGAATGAGTGGCTGTATTGTACAGATAAATATCATAACTGGCTTTCCTCAGGACATGGAATTGCTGGAGCAAGTCCAGAGGAGGCCACCAGTTGATAAGAGGACTGGAGCATTTCCCCTGGGGCAACAGACTGAGAGAGATAGGACAAAAAAAAGGTTGAGTGGGAAGTTCTGAGCAATTTTCCAGTGTCTGAAGGGGCCTACAGTGAAGCTGACTTTTCATCTGTAGTGACAAGACAAGGGGAAATGTCTTTACACTGAAAGATGGGAAATTTAAGTTATATATACAGAAGGAAAAATTCTTCCCTGTGAAAGTGGTGAGGCACAAACATAGAGAAGTTGTGGATGTCCCATCCCTGGAAGTGTTCAAAGCCAGGCTGGATGAGACTCTGAGCAACCTGTTCTAGTGCAGGGTGTCCCTGCCACAGCAAGAACTGGATGACCTTAAAGATGCCTTCCAACCCAAACCTTTTTTGTGATTTTAAGGAGTGAAAGAAAAATTATATCCTGAAGTTACTGATTTCTTAGTCAAAATATTTAGTGATAAAAGTATTCATCCTCAGTTATATACCCAATCTAATTTTGGGTATATTCAAATTTTTTTGAGTAAAACTAAATTTTTTAGCATAGAAAACTCATTGCAGTAGTTAGAAGTTTCATCAGACAGCCAATTAATCAAATAGAATTCTAACTTACATTTCTCAAAAGATTCTTCTAGGATAATGCAATGTGTCTTTGGGTTTTTTAACCCAAAAAAGTGATATTTTTTCAAAAGTTCTTACTCATTTTTGATAGAAAAAGTCTCCTGGTATGTCTGCACTTCCCAAGAGAAAACCCCCTCTGGGTTGGCAGCAAACTGCACCCTTCCACCTCCTCCCTCTCCCAGCCACATCTTTCCATCAATTAGGTAAAAACATGGGAGAAAAATTATATGGGAGAAAGAAAAAAGTCAAAGAAAGGAAAAATCCTAACCTCCAAGAGGCAAGAAATAAGCAAACAGTGGAAATTATTTCATAATAGTAAAAAAAAACCTGCTGCATTTTACCTGACTGGTAAATTATTAAAGACAAAGAAGAGCCACAGAGAAGTCTTACATATTGTAAAGTTTGATGAACAGCCCAAATTGAGAAGACCACATGTCCTGGTGAACAGAACTGAACTCCACTAGATTTAAAATTTTAAACTTAAATAAACAGTGCATTTTATTTCATAGGGTAATATCATCTAGGCAGGACTCTCCTGCTAAATTTAAGATCATCTGCAATATTCATATTCATTTGAAAAAATGAGTAGAGCACATTCCCCAAGACTGTAATATGTGTGATTTTCCTTCTGAGTGCATAATAGCCATCCATTATATGTCAAGGAAACAATAAACATGGGAATAGCCAATGACCCTTAGCAACCTCAGATGTGTATATACTTTGTCATTAACTAGATATAATCCTGGAAAAATACAGCTACATGAAAACATTACTTATTTATAGCAGAAAGTAACTACAAGTCAATAGTCTGTAGAGAAGCAGCAAGACAAAAGATGGAAAGTAGAAAAAGAAAATTTTGAGGTAATAGAGAGCACATACGCTCACCAGGAGGAAAAAAAAATGTAGCATAGGTCAGGGACATCATAAAAAGGATCGAAATACATTGAAATATAGAGACAGCAAAATTTCCAACTTTTTTTCCATTCAGGTGTTTTCAGAGAGTTCTTTCCAAAAAAAAAAAAAAAAGAAAATATCATATTAGATGCCAAAATTAAACAATCACATGATGTACTCAGCTAATTAGAAACAAAAATTTTTAAATCACTTTGATAGGTTGCCTGGGTCAAGCCAGGATGCCAAATGTATACTTCTAGTTTTATATTCAGAAACATGAAGGAGAAGCATGAATGTCAGGTGAAATATGGACATGGCAATAGAAATTAGCAAATATACTTTAATAAAAAGACTTTTCATATACTATTCCAAGCACTTACCACTACAAAAGCTTTGTATAAACTGTTGAACAAATGTGCTCACATAACTAACATCACATTATAAGCAACAGATTTATCTGCTAGCAAAATGTTGAGCATATGAAGCTTGAGTGTCTCTTTTTAAAAAATTACTGTGGAAATTATTAACTTTCCAAAGAAACAACATCTGTTGATTGCATGATGGCATACAGAACAGTTAAAAAGTGAATTTATATTGGGCTTGCCTAGCAAGGTTTTGGTAGTGGGGGTGCTACGGGGCTTCTGTGAGAAAGTGCCAGAAGCTTCTCCCATGTCCAACAGAACCAGTGCCAGCTGGCTCCAGGGTGGACCCACCCCTGGCCAAAGCTGGGCACTGAGACAGTGAGTTATAGAAGGGAAGAAAAGTTACTGCACAGGAGCAACTTCAAGCAGAGAGCAGAACAGTGAGAATATGTGAGAGGAGCAACCCTGCAGACACCCAGGGCAGTGCAGGAGGAGAGGCAGGAGATGCTCCAGGAACAGAGCTGAGATTCCCCTGGTGCCCATGGGGTAGCACAGGGGAACTGAGACCCAGCTGCACCCCATGGAGGGTCCCACAGCAACAGGGAGATGCCAGCAGGAGGCTGTGACCCCACAGCAAGCCCATGCTGGAGCAGCCTCCTGGCAGAACCTGGAGCAGGTTCTGCTGCCTGAAGGACTGATCGCCTGAGAAGGACCCACACCAGAGAAGCTCGTGAGGAACTGCAGAAAGAACTCACACTGGAGAGGCTTATGAAGGAGTCTGTCATGGAGCTGGAGCAGGGCAAGAGGGTGAGGAAGAAGAGACAGAAACAAGGTGTGATGAACTGACTGCAATCCCCAGGAGGCAGAGAAAAACAGGGGTGAAGCTGAGCCTAAGAAAAAAGGAGGAGAAGCAGAAGAAGAAGAAGAGGAGAGGAGAGGAGAGGAAGAGAAGAGAAGAGAAGAGAAGAGAAGAGAAGAGAAGAGAAGAGAAGAGAAGAGAAGAGAAGAGAAGAGAAG
>PYHW01010764.1:1669714-1684854 GCA_013186435.1 Turdus rufiventris | reverse complement strand
GCAACTTTTCATTCTTTGTCCATATATAAACCGCACCTGATTATAAGCCTCACTTTGGGTTCAGACCAAAATTTTAGTCAAAATGGTGCGGCTTGTATTCGTGAAATTACTGTATATATATTATAAATTTGAAACTAAAATAATCACAGGCTATCATTTCCTCATTTATTCAGAATTTTAGAGCACCCTCAAAAAGTAAAATAAAGCAACATTAAAACTGGCTACCAAGCTAAAATTTCCCTATAATCTGTTTATATATTTTCTCACACCTTACAATATGCCTTTTACCTAATGGATCGAGTTAGGGATGAGTTATCAACCTTATAGAGTGGGCAATATTTCAGCAGAATTCAGGCAACTGTCTTTATAGATACATGTCTTGATTAATATATTTAAAAAATTGTAAAAATGAAATAAATATTCCTCAAAACCCACACATATTTTGTCTGTGTGACCAGAGATCAATGGTCTGGTGGTTTGTTCACCTGCCCATAGAAACTCTGGACAGAGTAGCTGCACAGGGGATAAAACATATACTCATGGACTCATTTTCTACTAAAAAGTAGTTCCTGTGTGGAAACCCCAGCAGAGAGGGACGTACACATTTAGAGGAAAAAGGTGTTCATGAGAACTCCACATTTTACAGCTTCCATCCTGCACAGGGTCTTCATCTTAAGCTGTAAAAGTTGTCCTGTTTCCAGGCATGGGAAGCAGAGTGAGTTTGAAGAAAAGGCAGATCCCTGAGGGCACTGATATCCTCCTGCCCTGTTCCTGAGTGCAGAAAAGCATCCTAACACCTGCACTTTCCTCTTCCCCCTCATGGGACCCAGGTGAGCAGTGAAGTTTGGGGGTCATAGGCTGAGCAGGGTGGCTGTTGTGGATCTCTTACCAACTTCTTGACAATATTTAGGGATATTTCTGTGCCTTTACTGGTGCAGCTTTAACAAACCACACTGGGATTGTATCAGAAGTGTTCAACTGCCAACAGAGCAATCAAACCACCTGTCTTTATGTGTCTACCAACCAAAACTTGCTTTTTATTTAACATAGCTCAGTACACTTATTTGTGAGCACCTACTTGTGTTGGTGTGCACCTAATCCAGAAGGTTCATATGTAGCTGAAGCAGCTTGGTCCCTTGAAAATTCATATGAGACTTCAAGTGCAAGATTGTAGGTCTGAGCCTCCTACAAGATCATTTTTATTGGCACTTCAGCTCTGAAAAGAATGCGACATTTCCAGCTCACTCTTAGAACAGCTTCAGGTTTTTCACTAGGAAATATGTTACAACTCCCAGGTACCCAGCAGTGCCCATGATTTAAGGACATTAAGGAGAAAGGAACACCTTGGCCAAAAAGCCCCTATACTGGACATAAATCTGACAAAGTCAGATAAAACGAATGGTTAAGGAAATGCTGGAGAGCTCTTTGGGGAGCCATGAGCTTTGTACACATTATCAAGGGCACCTGAATCATTGTGTTTCCATAAATTACCACCCTTCACCTAAGATTTGAGACTTGGTTATACACTTCTTTCTTAGAAAAGTGTAATGAATACAAACAGGAAAATTGCAATTGAGAGCAAATAGTTGAAATGGAATGAAAGATTTGTAGATGATTTAAAACATCTTTTCATTCTTCATTGTGCCACATTGAGACCTACAGGATTTTTTCATGATGTAAACCAGAAAACTGACACAGTACATGGTGCTAGACACTTTTAGAAAAAGACAAAAGTCCTGCCACTCAACAACTAAAGTAAATCATAATGCTACACAATGCTTATGAGCAATGGAAATATATGAACAACTGATTTTGGATTTAGTGGCTGATTTGACATGAAAAGTAGTATTTTTGTAGGTCTGGTTTTTAATACATTTAATTTTAATTTTGGTATTTGAATTTCAAAGACCAAATGTTATTCTGAAATTGAAAGGCTATATATTCTTTTAGGAAATAGTAAAAGTCAAAAAAAAAAAATTTAGCTTGTTTTGGATTTTTTTTTTTGTCAGAAAATACCAGCTGGATTTGAATTTAATTAATATGCTTTGGTTTATTCAAAATATTTTCAGCACATGAATTATTGAATATGTTGTTTATATTTAATTATATAAAAATGTCATTTAAACCACAAAAGTTTTAGTCCTTGAATGTAAACTCAATACTCTTCAAAGTTACTCCTTTGAAGCAACAGAAATAAGTGGCTTTTGGGAAAAACTCTATAAATATTTGCATGAATATTTTAAAATACATGCATGTAGCCTCTTCTTTATTCCTTCTTTGAGTTTTAGTTTTGGGGGAAAACCAGAGTGGGAGAATGTTGAGAGAAAAGAAAGCACTCTGAGAATATAGCACCCTTGATGTCTCAGTAGGATAAACGCTTTGTACAAATGCTCAGATATGTTCAGCTGCTATGGCCTCAAATTTTTCTGAAGAAGTCTTCTTAAAAAATAAGTTAAGCTCTAGTATTATTTTAGCACCTAGAATAGATTCAGACATAAAAAGCCCTGCAGTATCCTGGCAATAAAAAGTAACAAAAGAACAATCAATTCTTGAAGCCTGGCATTTGCAGCAAAACACAGAAAAGGCTTTATTCAAAAACAGAAAGATAGCAGTGATGGATAAAAAGCTGTTTCAACACGCAGAAAATTCAAGCTGATTTTCTCTGTGATCTGAGAAAGTAAGCCCAAACTCCAGCAGGACACAAGTCATATTAGACAACAGTTACTTTTCCTAGATTTGTATAACAGCTAATTTTTTAAAAAATATATATTATAAGGCTTATGCTGGGTTAATTATACAGTTTACAGTGTCCCTGTATTCATTCCCCTCTGCCCCCATATTCAATATTTTAAAAATATTCTAGAAAGTGCAATAGTTGGTCTTCACTTATTCAAGTCATTCAGGTTTTTCAAAATATCTCACTATCAACACAACTCTGTGCTTTTAGGTGGATTATATTTTGGCATGTTTTATTTCTACTTGTTTTCCTCTACTTTTATCTATTTATGTAACTTTTCCATTTCCCACACAATTTAAACTACTGTCTTATGAGAAATAAGGGACAGGAAAGAAAACGCTACTCTTTGTGACA
The DNA here is from genome assembly GCA_013186435.1 of Turdus rufiventris. Lineage (NCBI taxonomy): Eukaryota > Metazoa > Chordata > Aves > Passeriformes > Turdidae > Turdus > Turdus rufiventris. The sequence continues at coordinate 1,681,763 of PYHW01010764.1, read as the reverse complement.
TTTTCTCTACTAAATACCTCAGGCACTGATAATATCACTCATTACATTGATATTTGTGTCTTTCAAGAGTTCTTTCACTCTTTTAAGGCAAAGCCCATACATGAAAAAGAAGATGAGAAAGATACGGTATTATTCTGGTTGTTTAACAGATCAAGTTTTGCTATTTGATACTTTGTCTGCACTGAACTCGCTCCTTGTGTATAATAGTTCTAGTCCATGTTGCAATACAAGTCTATTTTGTTACAGAAAATAAAGTTCAGATCCAAAAATGATGCCTTTAAATTTCCAGAACTGAGGGAATTTATAGTAGTTCTAATGAATATTGAAGATAGTAGAATAGCTTTAAATTGTATGACTATTTAGACTCAGCCTAAAGTTGGTACTGGTTGAATCTATAAATGTCTACCTTTGGTCTAATTTGGTTGTCATTCCAAAAAAAAGTAGGATCCTATAAATCTATTTATTTTTCCTAATTTTTTATTAAATCCCCCAAAACTGATAAGAAAATGGAAACTTGTGGTCTTTCTTTAATAGTTTATCAATGTGATGTAGTGGTGGCCAACCCTGAAGGGAAAACAGAAGCAACCAGGTGTGCAGATACTTACGGCCAAAAAAGAGCAAGACAATTCAGGGAGTCCACAAAAAGTGCATAAAATTATATTAGTAAATTACATACAGGTGGAAACTGGTATGTTAGTCCCTTATAGCATAAACTCTTGGTAGTGTATTTTGAATGAGGGGTAGGGTGAAAAAGGAGAGAGAGACATTGAAGAGAGGGAGGGAGAGAGAAAAAAAAGGAACAATACAGGAAGAATAAAGGAAGAAAAAGGGAAGAAAGGAAGGAAGAAAGGAAGGAAGAAAGGAAGGAAGAAAGGAAGGAAGAAAAAAGGAAGAAAGGATGGGAGAAAGGACAGGAGAAAGGAAGGGAGGTGGGAAGAAAGCAAGCAGGGAAGATGGGAAAGGACAAAAGGAAGAATTCTCACCAGTCCTGGCTCCATCATTGTCCCAGACGGGGTGTCCAGAGTCCTGAGCTCCACACAAGCCTGGACTTTATGTGGGAAATTTTTTACCAACCCTGCTCTGGAGCTAAATTTCTCTTTTTCCATACAAAACCATTCTCATGCCCAGTTCACTCTTCCAGACATTTCTGGAGATGGGTGGAAGGACTTCTGGAGATTTTTGTGTAAAATTAACTTAAATAGTCATTTGCAAATAAAAAGGATGTATTTAACTAAACCACTAGCACATTGATAATATTCAGAAATATTACAAAATCTCAAGCTCCTAAATTCTAATGGCTAATTAAATGCTCAAACAATCTACTGGTTTATTTCAAAATAGAATCTTACATTTTTGGATACAGAGTGAAATATTTAGAAAGGTTAATACTTTATATTACAGCAGTACTTTTAAGATTACTACTGCTGTCTTTGTTCTCCCAGCAGCTAAAATACTCTAGAAGGCAATTAAGAAATGGTCTATAGAGATATGACATTAATGTAATATTTTGGTCTGCAAAATTTACATTTTTTTTAAAATCTCATCTTAAGGACAAAGATTGTCTTGTTCTATATTTATAAAGACGAAAAACAAAAAAAACCAAAAAAAACCAAAAAAAAAAAAAGAAAAACAACAACAACAAAAAACCCGCAACCCTGTTATCAAAGGAGGGAATAAAACAGTTTATTCTGTCTACTAATTACCTCGAAATGGTAGGGACTTTGTAAGTCTCTTTATTTTAAAATAACAATACTTCCATTGAAATAATCTGAAACACAAACAGAACAATATTTAAAAAATTAAAAATTGATTTTCAATAATTTTATTTTCATTCTCCAGCTTGATAAACTCTTTTATCTTACATCAGAGATTGTTCTAAATATCATCTAGCAATATTAGTGCCAAATGACTTCTTTGTGAAGGTATTGAGATAAATCATTACTTTAAATAACCAATTTTGGTATATTTCTGTATAGAAGGATTACTGTGCTTTGCCTGTCCTTAGTTTCCGCTGTTCACAGAAGCTGTGTTTCCCAAGGAAGAAACAAGATAGAAGTTTTGGTCGGTGTCTCATCATGCCACAGTGTTTTTTTTCCATGAGCCCTAGGAGACAGATTTCCTCCGCTTCTGCAAATTAGCAAGCCAGGCAGGGGGTCACAGTAAGACAACATGACAAGTAAGGCAACTTCTCCCCAGGATACTATCGAAATTAATTTACTGAAGTTCGCAAGGCAGATGGTTACATACTTTGGTAGGGAGGAGAAAAATAGCTGCATTTCAGGGGTGATCCTCCTGTTACCCACCCAGTGTGTGAGCAGGAGCATATGCTGCTCTAAACCCTGCTATCTTTGGATACGAACTGGGGCTGTCTGCGAACACAAGTCAGCAGCACAAAACCTACATCCATGGCAGCATTTTGTCATCTCCTTCCCAATGAGGAGGCATAGGGGACACTGAATAATGCAGAGGAGCTCAAAAAGGGGAAGGTCGAAGTGCTGCACCTGGGAAGGAAAGATGTCATGCATGAATATCTGCTGGGGACCACTCAGCTGTAAATGAGCTTGGCAGAAAAGGACCTGGGCCAGGTGAACACAAGCCATAATGTTCTCTTGCCATAAACAGGGATAATGGTGTCCTGGGATAAACCAGGAGTAGCGTCACCAGCAGGTGGAGGGAGGTAAGTATTCTCAGCCACACCTGGAGTGCTGTATCCACTTCTGGGCTCCTCATTGCGAGAGAGACATGGACATTCTGCAGAGAATCCAGCAAGGGGCCACAGAAATTATAAGAAACTGGAGCATCTTCCCTGTGAAGAAAGGCTGAGAGAGCTGGGGGTCCTTAGCCTTAGCAGAGAAGATTCTGGAGTGGAGGAACAAGTGTCTCTTACCAATGTCTATAAATAACAGAAAAGTAGGCCATAAAAATGCAACCAGGCATTTTTATTCTCCAGCTTAAACTTTTAAGTGTGCACTTGTTACCAGCTTTCCTTCAGCTATTTTCATGAGTGAAAAGACGCATATCAACTTTTCTAGAAGAAAAAAATGCAGTACAAGACAAATTTGGAAGTTCTCTGTATTAAAAATAGTCCTAATTAAAGAGGAGATTCTGCTCAGGATAGTCACCATGTTGCAGGCTGCCTTTCTTATACCTTTTCCCTTCACTTTCCTGTAATTCCTGCACCCCCTTCACAGTTTTCTGCAGACTGATTGCTCAACCCTCAGATTTATGAAACTACAGTAAAGTCACTAGATTCAAGGGTCTCGAGCTCAGCCATGTGTCTATACTGATAGCAGCCAAATGCAAATAATCAGAGATATAGAAGTCAATAAATTCTGCTTTTACATGAGTAAAATCAGATAATCTGCCTAGCAATATTACCAGTAGGTTATCATAGAACTGAATGAAAATTCCATGTTCTCTAAATCTTTCAAACTTCTTTCTGTGAAGAGGAAAAAAAATCTTGTTACTTATCCTCTTTAGCATATCTAGGCTCAGGTTTCAAGGAGACAAATGACTGGAAGTGACTTTTTCCTACTAAACCCCTTCTACAATCACAGAGTACCAAAAGATAATAAAATTTTTATTTTCATATCTGTAACAATCTTGACACTTTAGAGGGAGAAAATTCAAAGGCTCAGTTTCCATAGTATTTTTTTTCAATATTCTGCGTATGAAATATTGGTGAAAGAAGAAATTTTTCTTACACATCAAAAAATGCTTTAACTTCCAAACATAGACAGAAACACATTTACAAAAAGTCTGTCTCAGAAAAAGTTACTTTTAAATGTAACTATATATGTTTCTGTAAATGTATTTATATAAATGTAAATGTATATTTTCATGAAAATTCTTTTCACTCTTTCTGTGCAAAACAACTTCACATTGAGACACAATCTTATACTAAGGATTTTTTTTCACAGAGGTACCCATATAATGGCAAAAATACAATTTCATACAGAGATTTCTGATCTACAGAAAGTGAGACACCAGCTTTTCTCTTATTTTCCTTAAACCTAACAGAATGCAAACCTCTCCCTCTTTTAGGAGACTTAAGATAAGTGTAAATCCCTTCACTGTTACAGGGATCAAGAGCAACATGAATAGCAGGGATCAGGAAAGGGGAGGCCATAGGCTCAGGCATGTCTGAATTGTCTGTCCAAAGTATGGGGCACCAGGATTATTGTATTAGTATTGTGGGCTGAAGGACCTCTGCTCTGTTCACTCAGTGCTACCTTTCCGTAAGATAACTATTTCTGGATTAAGAACACAGAAGAATGGTGGGATGGAAGGGAAGATCATTGAGCTCCAACCCCCTGTCATGGGCAGGGACACTTCCACTAGACCAGGTTGCTCAGAACCCCATCCAACCTGGCCATGAACACTTCCAGGGATGGGACATCCACAGCTTTTCTGGAAAACTTGTTCTAGCACCTCACCACCCTCACAATATAGAACCTTTTCCTTTTATCAAATCTAGACCTAATCTCTTTCAGTTTGTGGCCATTCCCCCTTGTCCTGTCACTACATTCTCTTGCAAAATGGTCAAACTCATCAGTCTTTTCTCTTACAATGGCTTTCAGCTCTGGGGGAAATGGGAAAGCACCCAGAGCATGACCAAGCCTATCATCACAGCAACTGCTTAGTAAAGAATTATTTTCTCCACTTTTGTGTACCAGTAGTATAATTCAGTTGTATATGTACTACATAGAGATTAAGATCTATAATTAATGCAAATAAGCACTGCCTTTAAAGGAACAGAAATTATTGATGCAGAGAGAAAGAGGCAAAAATAAAAAACAATAAAACCCCTCCCACAACCATAATTTTTTCTTGGGCATTATTTAGTCCTTTGAAAGAGTATATTAAAAAATGGATTTTCATTTCTTGTTCTGAGAACTATGGAAACAAATTATGGATATTTTTATAATTTCATGTCATCTATGGATTTGACTCCGAAATGTAACTGTGATTATGGCTGTATTGTTCTTTCATTGCAGATCAATATTAATACCCTAGATATACAGAGCACATACTGAGAGGATAATTTTCCCCTTAAATGCACAAATCCTATTACAATATTTGTCTAAAAACTGGATTAATATTGAGTTGATAGTTTTGCTAGCTCATCATAATATTATCAGTTCATATACTTAAACTGTGAGAATGCTAATGACACACACATCAGGCATTTCATGTTTATAATGGAGTCCAATTGCTTCAGACTATTCAAACGTTGCAAATTTCAAAGACAGTTCCCATCTGACTACTGTCTTAATCTACTTTTGAAAGGAAAGTTTTAAAATGCTAAATAGTAAACCTTACCCCATTTAATATGTTCCTAATTGGACCATAATAATGCATCTTTAATTTTTCATATAAACTAACTCCTAAATGCATTTCTTCTAAAAAGAGGATCTAAAACTCCATGTTGATAATTTTGATAATGAATTCCACTTTTTCAACTTTGCTCCATGGATTAAAAAAGAACTTTCTCTACCACGAAAATTTTCTTGAAGATTCAGGATCTGTTTTGGCACTGTATCACTGGATTTATTTACGTATTTCATGTTATCTGTCTATACAACAAGATTAATTGTTGTTTTGGGATGGTATCAGATGGGTCAAGAACTCATCCAGTCTATGGATTTAAATTATCAGCTGCAATCCAATTTTGTAAACTACTGACCAATTATGTTTAGGATTAAAAATTGATAGGGACTTTTGTGAAAAGGTAAGGACACAGAGGATACAAAAGTTGTAATTCTAGTAACATTCTTAACATCTTGATGAAACTTGTGCTGAAGATGAATTATCAAAGATGACATTAGCTCTGAACTTCAAAAAAATATTTTAGTGAAAAAAAATTCATAATAACTGTATGGAGTAAAGCAGTTTCTGACATTGCCACAATAAAAATGCAAAATACCAAAGGTATCCATTTGTGTAAGTGACATTCAATATTACTGCAATTAATTTGGAACTGAATATCTCATCTGTCACTGTCAATAATACAGAAACACTGGAACACAGGGCAGAAGGTAGTCCTGGTGCTGGGCAAACACCTGACAATACAGTACTGCATATGAGCAATTGATCACAGTCCTTGCACTGAAGTTTACAGTAGTTTACAGTCCAGTAGCAGTGTCTTCACTACAATTTACTGCACATCATTATACACATGATGTTAAGACACCCTTAACTCTCCTTTAAGTATTCTCCAATTAACAACTCATTACTAAGCCAGATGGATCTGCATTGGCTGTTAACTCCCATCTGCTGGGAAGGCTCTTTCACATCAAGTCTGCCACAGCAATATATCTTTGCCTCCTGCACCTATCACAGTCATTCCTCTGTGTCCCTGTTTTGTGGATAGGTTACAAGCATGCATCCTTTAGGGATGGTACATATTCGTGTTACATAACAAATATGGATGGACCCACAGACCTCACCATTTATGCTTGGTTTGCTCATTTATTGATATGGTTGAAGTAAAGATAAATATCTTTTTGTAATTATGACTTGATGGATTGTTGGGAAATGGTTTGAGGAGTAGACCAAATATTTAAATATTTATTACCAGAGTATTAAATTAAGCCAGACACATTTCACTTGAAGCACAGAGCCTGACCAGTTATTTTGGCAGTGAGCAAAATTTTGTTATACTGCATAGAGCAAAAGCATGGCAAAAGGGGCAATGACTTCTGAAACGTGAGTAAAGGATACATGAATTGATACCTTCAATGAATAGCTGATAAGACAAGATCAATGGGTATGAACTGAAAGAAGGTTCAATATTGGGAGAGAGATTGTGAATGCTCCATTCCTGGCATTGTTCAAGGCAAATTTGGGTAGGGCCTTGAATAACCAGGTCTAGTGGGAGGTGTCCCTGCCCATGGCAGGGGGTTGGGAGTAGATGAACCTAAGGTTCATTCCAGCCCCTTAATATTCTATGATTCTAAGTTTCATGTGATACCCTCAGGCTTTCTTTAATAATTAGAGTATTGGGACTCTCCCTGGACTGTACCTTTTTCCCTCCTTCAGTGAGACTGGCACTATCACTAAAGGCTGTGAATCTCCACCAGAGATTCATCTTGTGGCTGACTTTCAGCCTCTGGCTCACTCTGGCAAGAGGCATGGCAGCACTGCTGAAACCTCAGGGGAGTCTGCTGCCAGGATCAAGGTCTGCTGAAGTAGGAGGAAAACCAAATTGCCCACTGGAATGTACACACAGCTACTCAGGACATTGAAAGGAAGACCATGGCAGCCAGCTGAGGGTAGAAGCCCTGTCTGCATTTGCTTGCAAGGATCAACCTCTTTCCAGTCCCCAGCTTTATTGCTAAACTTGAGAATGAGGTTCTATTAGTCTCATGTTTAGTTTGAAAGGTTAATTATAATTTGATTGGACTGTTTAAGGACTAAATGGCTGACTGATGAACGAGGATATAGTTCTAAAAATAGTTAAGGAAAAATACCCAGAGAAACAGTTCCTTAGTTACACATGTATTAGACTGATTAAAATTCCAGTCTGTGAAAGATGAAATCCCAGCATACTTAGATCTTCTTTGTTATTTCTGACAGCACAGAAGGATTGTATTCCTTCCCATTGTCCATGTAGAATACAAGCACAGAAATCTTTAGAGGAGACATGAGATGTGATCATCTCCATATCAGATGTGAGTACTAATTCTCTGAAATGGGATTTCAATGCCTATTTGCCATCTATGGAACTGACAGTATAATTAAAGTATTCCAAATAAACATGATATTTTTAAATATCAGCTTAGTATCTGCTTCATTTACTGGCTTGCTTTTGAGAAGAATTTTTTTTTAAAGAAAAAAAAAATTAGTTATTTCAGTTACTTTCCTGGCTTACATTTTCAGTAGTCTTATCAAAGGCATTTGAAAACAGTGGAGTGCCTACTCTCTGACTTCAGCATTTTTATATATAAAGAGGAATGTTTGTTTACACTATACAAAAAGATAAATGGGAGCAGGGAAATGTTTGTCAGTAGAATCCTCTGTACCTACTTTCCTTTATAGTGTGCAGAAGTTAACAGCAGCACTGATGGGTGAAACATTTTCTCTAGGGATGTCAGAGAACCATGTGCATTAAATAGACATGATAGAAATTTAATAAACATTGCCGTGCTATAAAGAGCCTATCTGCAATCTGTGTTGTTGAAGCTTAAAAAACAATTAATGAGATTCAAATCTAACTTACCTGCAAATCTAACTGTGCTGGGATAGGAAGCAAAACAAGCCTAGCAGCACATGCATAGAATTAAGCATGAAGTCATTGTCAGCTATTGAACCATTAGCATTAGACTTTGTAACTACATTAAGCAAGTATTAATTTAATACTCCAATAATTTCCCCATCATTCACCATCCCATCTCCATCTCATCCTCCAGAGTTCTAATTTCTTCCCTGATTAATTCTTACGTTGATAATAATGAAAAATCTTTTGAGTTACCATTTCCATTTCTATCTATAACAATTGACATTCTTCCTTCTACTTATTTCATATACCCTTTGATTAGTAACTTCTAATTTTTTATTATGTTTAGTTGTTTCAAACTTGACACAAATTGCCCTTTTTTAAAGTATATTCCATTCTTTTATTAATTATATTTAATTTATAGGACTTCTTAATTCTTTGATTCATTTTATATGCTAAGACTTATATTGCCTTGTTTTCTTCCCTTCCATCTTGAACGATTGTTTTCAATAAATATTATTTTCATAAAACTATGATTTAAGCTAAAAAGCAATAACTATCACATTTTTATTACTAAAAACATTTTTCCTGTTGGCTTTGTTATTTCTACCTCTAAATTCTTTAAATTATCTCACTTTAGAAGATACTGGGTAAAATGTTATATTAGATCAATAATAAAGGCCAAACAGATGAAAGCATTAATACTCACGTCATTAAATGCATTCCAAACAGTAAATCAAATCATATACATTTATTAAAGCAGATATTTCTCCTCACCCAGACATCTTTCTGTATCAAATAGTTATATCTGATGATATTGTTGCAGTTCCCCTGGTCAATGGCATTCCTTTCTTGGAATAAAAAGAATATAAGATCAGTGATTTTCTCTCTTTGAGTTTGGACACTGCTTACAACTCTGGATCTCCATTTTTTCTTAGCACACTGGGTAGAAGAGATACAATAATTGCTTTGAACAGCTTGAATTATTAATATTATGGAATAAGACTTCTTGTTTGCTCTGACACTGGGGTTTTTTTGATTTTTTTGTCTCTGGGTAAAATAATTGAGAGTGGTTTGTGTGTACTTTAACAGCAGTATTCAAAGCAATTATTTCTTTGCTCACTCTAAACTTGCTAGTTTTTTCTTGATTTTCCTGCCTTTTAAAATGGCAAGCGCACCTCTTGTCTCGTTATGGAAACCAACTCTGTATAAATTTTTGATTTTTGACTCTGATTTCTCATTACTGGTGTATTTACAAACACACTTACCATCTGTGTTCTCTGACTCTATCAAGAGATTCTGAGAGATTGTCAGAGCTTTCAGACAGAACACCTACAGAGTTTCTTTCCTCTACCTGACCACCTATTCTCATAAATTGTAGAGGAAATCAATTATCTCTAAGATTCCTGTATCCTATTTCAGACATATCTGAAAGGAACAGATTGAAAATCTAGGAGGGGGATAAGCAGGAAAGTGGCAGGAGATAGACAGTATGACCACATGCACTTCATTTCCTAAAGAAATTAAGAGGAACAGCAGTGAGTAAAGAAAAAGCACCTGATACCTCAATCAAATGTTTGAGTTATAGGACTTTGAACTTAAATTCAACATTAATTAATAATTCTCATGTGTAGACTGTATATCATGTATTTTCTGCTTTCTAATTTTTAATGTAAGTGCCATAAGATTGAGAGAAATTGCATCTCTTTGTAATTTTTATTTTCCAGCAGTCTAAACAGAGAATATAATTTGAATATCTCTTTTCCATCTGCAATTTCAGAATTCTTTCCCAATTGCTCTGTTCCATTTACAAAGACAAGAAACTTTAATCTGATGCCAGAAACAGAAAATTAACTAGATTATTGCCCTTTGGAAACATGGCTGAAAAATAATTTATTACAGTGTAACAAATTAAATTACCATTTGCTTTTCTCAGAAAGACATGAATTTACTATAAATGTAAAGTCCTGGCATATAAATTTACTGTAAATTTAAGCATCTGTTTTAGTGGTCAGTAGCCAAAGGAACTATTAATAGCTATAAACCATTCAACGCAGCTTCCAGTACCTACTAACTGGAATGGCCATTTTTTTGTTCCTGCTTTTGAAGCCATAATATACAGCTCAAAGTTCAAAGAAGTATTTTACTTAAAATGGCTCAGAAAGATGGGTACAACCATTTTAATAAACTGAACTCTCTATTTTAACTCTTCAACATGGCTGCAGGATTGCTGATACTTCTGTCTTCTATTTTATCTCCTGGAATGCAGAACATTACATGTTGGAAATATTCTTCCGACTAATACAAGAACTTGGATGTCATTCTCCAGGACACTATCCATGCATAAAATTTTCTATTTTATCTGGTTAGATTTTAGCTACTTTTCTTGTCCTTCCAGGAAAAAGTGTTTAATATCAATGCTGTTTAACAAGAATAAGCTCAGAACAGAGTTCATTTTGATTTAGCAGTCAGGAATTACTATTTTCAATTAAAAAGAAGTTCAAAAGAGTTTATAAGCGTACTGTGTTTCTCCAAGTTATTTTATAATTAAAATGCATGTTATTTTGTCTAGAGATTATTTTATCTTTCTAGAAATCCTATTGCTCAATGCTCTTACCAAGTTTAACGAAGTAGAAATTTGTGTTCTGTCTCAGACTGCTTTGCCCAGTCCTCCAAATGAGATCCCTTGAGAAAATGCTTTAGTGACAAACTCATTTAATCTTAATTATAGGTTCTTAAGAGGTCTGAGACTGAGATCATCAGCTGGGACAGTGGGCTGGAGTTTTCATTCCTCCTGTGGACAAGCTTAAGCTGCAGCAAATGTCCCTTACACTGAGCTGCTGCAGCCTCACCCTTCACCTTTGACTTGACACATCTTCCTGGCTCTCCTACCTCCTGCTGTCAGATGGTTATTTTGTTATCCACGTGCTACTACCAAATGTCTATCAGTAAAGTTCTGTCATAAAAAACTAAGATTTGGAGTCAGGTTTCACATTTCTAGAACAATCTTACTGATGGATGGAAAGTTTCCAGGAAGAATTGTTTATTTCCGGACATGTTAGGGATGCCTCTGCAGTTCCACTAAGACAGCAGTTCTCATTTCTGTATCTTTGCCTCCTTCTTTAATATGAAAAGGAAGGAGAAATAAGCTCAATTAGACTTACTAACTCTACTGATACAGTTTAAGGTGAAACTAGCCTCCATAAAACCCAACAGCATGGTGTGCTTCTATAAATAGAAAAATTATAATGTTATCCTTTTGATACAGCTTCAAGGGCAAATTTATGGCACACGCAAAACTGCAAAATGATCTTTTCAACATCAGCTTGCCAGGATATGCACTCTGGAATAGTTGTTCCCTTTATTCTGCAAGACCTGACTTCTGGGTATCCTTTCCTCACCACTCGAAGAGTGTGTTTGGACTTCCAAATAAAGAAAAAACACCAAAGCTATCTTATTGAGATCCACATATCAAAATATCTTCTAGTACCTGAGTGTCAGGGACTGAAGTGGGTTTTGCCTTTTTGTGATGGAGTTGTGCCCATTATAGCAAAAACTGTATAGAGAAGCTATAACCCACCAGAAACCCACACCTCCTTGGAGATGCCTGACTGGAACTTTGGACTTAGACAAGATAAAGGGGACACTCATTCAATCATCACAGGCTGAAGTAGAAGAATGCATCCACAAGAAAGCCAAACCCAGCAGCTGTGCTGAGAATCATCCCTGGCTGGGTTTGGTGGGGGGAGACCACAGCCCACAGAAGCCAGGTTTGCACAGACTGTCCCCAAAATGAGGAAGGGGGGAGGAGGTTTTGGATGTGTGGTGTGA
>PYHW01010764.1:1634876-1653542 GCA_013186435.1 Turdus rufiventris | reverse complement strand
ACTGCCTGTACATCAGCTGAAACTGAGAGGAACAACTCTTCATGATCAGTTGTATTGGGTTTGCATGCCAGGTTCTGGTAGCAGCAGGGGAGCTACAGGGGTAGCTTCAGTGAGAAGTTGCCAGAAGCTTCCCCGTGTCCAACAGAGCCAATGGCAGGCAGCTGCAGGATGGACCCACCACTGGCCAAGGCTGAGCCCATCAACAATAGTGACGACACCTTGGGATGAGCAGATTTAAGAAGGGAAAAAGTTCCTGTGCAGAAAGTAGGCAGAAGTGAAGAATCTGTGTAAGGGTGTCAAAATATGCTTAAAAATAAAGGCTAAGACCAAGACCTGGAAAGCAGCAGACAACGAGACAGCACAAAGCCACAGATGAATGAAGGGGATGGCAGAGCTGCCAAATATGAAACTAGAACTGGATGGTTAGAAAGTCTGGAGCAAGAAGAGTGGGCAGGGGAGGGAAGTTGCACTGAAATATTAAAAAATAAAGAAGCAGAACTGATTGGGCTGAGGTCATCTAGCCAAGAAACAGGTTATGAAATGGAGGAGTAACAAAGTCATAATCAGAAAGTGTCGTAAACAGGTACTGGATTGAGGAAGATTTGACTCTAGTCAAATTGGAGTGCCAAAGAGAGTATAAAGAGCTGGAGGAACAGGCAGACTTTGCCTTTCCTGCAGTGTACACCCTCGGGAACCAAGACTGGGACTGGATCCTCCCCCCTCAGTTCCACCTCCAGCCAGTGGAGGAGACTTGGACAGGAGCATTCTACAGCCTCTGGGTGGTGACCTGCTATGGAGTTACCACATTGAATCACATCCTCCTCTGGGAATCATTGAAAACTGAGATCAAATTTCAGCAGTGAACCACATTCATGAGCTAATAAATTATTTTATTAATACAATTTCACCTAGCTGTCAGCTATGAGTGCAATGTGTTCTGCATTGGTGTCTCCTATTTGTTGTACCACCAAGCCTCATCCTACAAAGAGTTACAGAAAAAAATAGTGGAAAGTAGCAACCTGTGAGAGTGCAATTACTGAAAGACATGTTTATAGAGATATGTTTCACGGTAGAGAATGATGGACAATGAAAAAGCTGGATTTTAAAGCATCTAGGAAAAAATGGAGAATGCATATTGGAATGGAGTATGAACTACAGGATCTTCTACAAATTTTGAAACAAAATAATTTTTTTGTATAATTTGAATTGGGGAAAGAATATGCAGTTTAAAATACAGCCCCATACAAGATATTATAAAGAAAATCAACTGTATCCCACCCATAAGCAACATATTCTTCCATCTTTTTCTTTATATTTAAAAAAAAAATTAATTTCTATGTCACACTAGCATCCAGCAGAGTGAGAAGACAAAGAAGAGGAAGAAAGGTGCTAAGCCATTTTTTTTGCTGTAGAACTGAAATTAAAGTGTGCAGAATATGTATTAATTGCTCAAAGGGACTCAGAGGTTTCCCTTAGGTTTTTTTTTGGCAAATATTGAGAGCTGAAATAGAGAAATTTACAGAGTACAGGACTGATGTAATTAAAGATAATATAAAGTTGATGGGGAATGCTCAGGCATGACTTCTTGCTTACATTTTTTTAATCACTTGAGTCGCCAGTGCATGCCTCCTTTAAATATTTAAAATTAAAAGTACCCCATTTTTAAATATTTGATCATAATAGAATATATCAAATGATGACTTACTTTACATTCAAATAAGAAAGAGCTACTAGATTATTTTTTATTCTGTTGTGGAACTTTGTTTAAATAAAACACTAACAAAATTTCACTGCCGTTGCTCTTCTCAATGAAAAATATTTCACACAATTTCTCAATTTTTGCAAGTTCTCAGCTAAACAAAGTCTCTATAACCAGGATGACATATTAAAAAAACACAAAGTCATCAGTTGTGTCTTTAAATTTTTTTTCATGGGGTCCTGTATTTTCTTATTTTAGTGTCATCTTCTCAAGAATGTGATGCACAGTTTAAGACTGACTAAGACTGAAACCAATATAGTTTTATCCACAGCCCTGTTTTGTGTGAGACAGGAAATGTTTTGGGTTTTTTTTCCATGGCACCATCTCATCCAGAGCTGGACTCAAGATCTCACCAACTCAGAATATTCTGTGATTCTGTGTAGCACAAAAAAGGGCAGAGGGGAGAGGAAGATTGCAGTGTGCCTGGTAAAAAAGCTCATAGTCAAGTGATTTCACTACAAGTGTAGATGTCCAGGATGTGCTGTCCTATATTGCTTATAAAAGAAGCTGCAATACTAGCATAATCCCAAACTGATTCTGGTTTTTCCCTTGAAACCAAAATAATTGCAGAGGGATTTCACCAACATTTAAAAGGCAACGATTTTTCAGATGGGCTTTTGAAACTTAAGTAGTCCCAATTCTATCGTGATTTAACTAAGCATAACACCTTTGTAGACAATAGGCTGTTTGATTTACATCGCTGCCCCATGTTTTGTCTCTCTCAGTTTAAGATCAATTTGCATATACTTGCAAATAAAGTATCAAACCTATTTATGCTTGTCAAGCCTGGCTGAAAATTTACAGATTTACTGAATTTATACATATAGGTATACACATATATACATGCAGTTTCAATTACCACTGTCTTATCTGGGGTGAAAAAATCTCCAACAATTAGGGATTCAAGTTTCAGGAACAGAAGCAGTAAAACCAGGAGTCTATAAATTTTTTTTGTTATTATTCTCTTTGCTCTATGCCATATGACCTTTTTCTCCATTTCTCTCTACATTGGCTACACCTACAATTGGCATGCAGGATCTTGACCTACTTTTGCAAAGATCCTGCTATCAAGCAAAAAAGTGTGTGTCTCTGTGAGGAAAGAAATGGAAATAATTGAAATAATTTAGCAGAACAAGGCAATTTAATATTCAAAAAGCTAAAATTATTTCATTTTGCATTCTGCAGCTCTAGCAGTTCTCTCATGGGCAGCCCTTGTGATTCTGCACTGGCCAGAGCAGCCAGGGCTTTGTTGTCTCAGGTTTAATTTATGGTTAATCTTCCTTCCCCCGAGGCACACCCTTTGCTTTCAATTTGGTTAAACCCTCAGATGAGCCTCCCATCATAGACAAATAAATTAATTGCTGTTCACAGAACAGGCAGTTGCTGCCACTGTGTTGCTTTCAGTGTGTCCATTAACTCATTAAGTAGTTTATTTGTCTTTTGTTTTGTTGTGGTTTTTGGTTTTTTTTTTTAATCTTGAAATAATATTGGACAGAAGGTGTTCATTACTGTGTATTCCTACTTCCAATACATTTCTGCACACTGGTCCTTAAGCACATGTGTAATAACTGAAATTTATAATCACATTTAGCATTGAAAAATGCTCTCTGCACCTTACTGTTGTTTTGTCTCCTAATTCTCCTTTTTTTTCATAGATACCATAGTTCTTGCTGTCTTATATAATTTAAAACATATTATTCATATCCAAAACCATATGGGAAAAAGTTTAAACATCAATGTTCCCAATAGTACAGTTACAATATTTCACTGATTCACCAAATGAGCAATGTTCCAAGTAGCCTACAGATCCATTGCTGCAGAGAAGTTACTTTCCTTTTCACTCCAGAAGAAATCAGAGAGGTTTAATTAATCAAAACTCAGCCATTTTTTTCTTTGAAAGTAAATAATCAGAAAATTAAATGTAAGAGTTAATAAGATGGACTTTTCCTCACAAGGCCAGTATATTCTTCATTAATTACATGATTTGCTTCTTAAAAGGAATAATATTCTCAAAGCATTTCTACAGGAATAGGAAATAATTTTCTGTATCATACAGTGATTTCCACAAGAGTCCTCTTCCCTTGGTACGAGAAAATCTTAGAGTTCTTGAGTGCTGTTATTTCATTATAAGTACCTGTAAGATTGTACCAGATCCTTATTTTATTAACAGCTACCTAAATATAAAATTATATAATTACTTATATTACCATCTGATAGGTACTTTCCAGACACAGAAAACTTCTAACTCTGGTACAAGGACCACATTCAATAAGTGTAGAAAATTAGTGCAGACACAGCAAAAAACTCCAAAGACACTCAAAATATAAATCCTTTGTATGTATAGCCATTGTCTTAAACGGCTTTTCAAAAGAACAGTATCTTTTAAAAGGACAGCCTTTTTCAAAGGATTGAGTCTGTGCTCAGAGATCAAAGAGATATTTTTATATATTGTGTATGATAAAACTATGGAAAAATACATTTTCTTCATTACTTTTACAGCAGTAAAAAGGGATTTTTTTTACCTTTTGCGCCTATTTTTTAATAGGCAAAGTATGGAGAGATACTGAAGTGGTAAAATATTGCTGTGAAGACAGGAAGGCCAGTAGTTTAAGATACAAAAGAAGAAACAAAACTGAAAAGTACATGAGCTAAGCAAACATTGGCAATGGAACTGAAATGTAGCAATAAAATAAAATAAAATAAAATAAAATAAAATAAAATAAAATAAAATAAAAAGACAAATCTGAATAGTAAACCTAAAAGTAAAACACAAAATTAATTCAAAGGGTTAGAAAAGCATTCCTTCTAAGAAAGAGATACTCATATTTGGAAAGCTAAGAAAAGTAGGATTTGTCAGGAATCAAAGCAGAATAAAAGAAAAAAAAAAAAAAAAAANAACAAAAACAAAAAAAAAACCAAAAAAAGCAACAAAAAAAAAACCTTTTTGAGATATACTGAAACTTTGATAACAGCACAAAAACTCCAGACATTGAGATTTTCCTTTTCTTCAAATAGGTCTGAAAAAACACATTTCACTGTTTTTCTGCAGAACATGGTTGTATATAATTATTTAATATATGGTATTTTTTCAGTTACAGAATCAAGCAAACAGAACAAAACAAACAAAATCAAGCCCCCAGAAGAGGTATGAAAGAAATAAAACCACAAAATATAGTTTTAGGTAGACCACTTCAGATCTTTCTTCTTTTTCAGTTTCATAAATTATTACTTTTATTAGTTATTTTCTTATAAAAATAACTCTTTCATTTAGTTAACAAAAATTTAGAAACTACTTTCACCAAGTGGAGATAGGAAATTAGCTGAAATTGATTCCACTCCATGAGGAGTTTCAATGACTCAGAAAATTCCACTAAGAACTGTTAAGTCCTTATCAGCTCTCCTGCCAAACCTTAACAGCAATATTCTCACTTCATATTAAACTATTGATTCCCCTGCATTGAAAGGCTGCTAATGACCCCTATAATTATGAAGAAAGACTCTCCTCGTATTTTTGCCCAAAGAAAATATGAAAATAGGTTTTAAGAGAATAACCTGGCTTCTGTACAAATCATCATTGATTTGTGTGTATTCAGAATATTTAATTTCTGACAGAATGATGTAAGAATAGGTCAACTTTGAATTGAACATTACAAAGTGTATGTATAATTTTTATTATCTTTCTCATTTGAAGATAATAATACTCTCACAACACTCAGGAATGAAAGTTTCTTAAATTTGTTCAGTTTGGTATGACTGAAGCATACTGGTTGGGGATTTTAAATTTTTTTGGGCTAGCAGGATACTGTGTACTGTGCCATGGATAGAAAAAGACAAAGGAACCTCAATAGCTCAATTAGATGACTCTTCTCTTCTAGATTAGTAACAGAGCCACTGCTGCCAAGAACAGTTATGGGGAAGACCCAGTTCCCAGAGGTAAGCAGTGGGGAAAAAAATTGACATCAATTTTGGTCAAAAACTAACCAGATATGTTTCTGGAAAAAAGGTGTTTTAACATTTAGGGAAAAGAAAAAAGAGAACAAGAGACTTACAAATTAATGTTAATCTAGTTTCCCTTCAATCAATAGGATTCTTACCCTAGTAGGGAATTAAGTGAAACATGTTCTAAATTCCAGCACACTATACAGATAATTCCTGGGGAAAAAATAAAACAGTCTTGCAACAAAATTCAGCTTCACCAAAAGCATCTCATCACTCCACTTCAGTTCTTTTACTGATTGCCAAAGTCAAATCCCATTTATGCA
Source organism: Turdus rufiventris (assembly GCA_013186435.1). Classification (NCBI taxonomy): domain Eukaryota; kingdom Metazoa; phylum Chordata; class Aves; order Passeriformes; family Turdidae; genus Turdus; species Turdus rufiventris. Next base: position 1,647,521 of record PYHW01010764.1, on the reverse strand, counting down.
TATTCCTTTGCATAAAATGTATAGTTAAACCAGAAGATACTGAAACAAAAAAAAACCAGATATCCATCAGCTTCAAAAACTTTGAGTAAGATCTGTACACAAGTTCTCCATTTGCTATTTACAGCATTTACGAGAGAATAAAGTGGTGTTGTTTGCTTTTTTTCTTTCTTTTCCAGAAAAATAAATAATGTTTTTATGAAGGGAAGACATATGAGAGAAAGAAAATAACAACAATATATAGTCAAATGTTTTTTGCTGTTGCTGAACAAAAAGTTCACAATTCTGGGAGGCAGTTAACAGAATCTCAGGTACCAAATTGTCTTGTATGTTATTTCTGCTGGAGATATTTTATGCATTTTGTTACTATATGAATATTTTGGTGTGATTTTTTTTCTCCTTGATAATGTGTTTTAGAACAATCTGTAAATATTATTTCAATCACATTTGACTTCATTAAAACCCTGAGAGATGAAAATGAGTATAAAACATTAATTTATACTTAAGAAAAGACCAAAAGGTCCCTTTGCAAAAGCCACTTGGATTTTTTAGATTAGAGAAAGCTTATAGAGTTCATCATGAATCTCCTGCAATTCAAGAGCAAAATATTTATTTAGTATTTCAACAAACAAAAATCTTTATTATCTTTATAATATTAAATATTATATAAATCCATAATCTTATATTATATGAAACTCACTGTTGCTTTTACAAGAAAAATAACAATCATCATTGTCAGACTTCCAGAGAAGAAAAGGAATGTATAAACATACCAACTAGTTGTCAAGTAGATATGAAGCGTGCTAATTAAAGTTAGGATTACTTACAAACCACTTTTATTATTTAATATTTTATTCTATTAACGAAAAAGAATTAGAAATTATTAGGCAGCATTATTTGTCTGAATTTCTGGTGGGGAACAGAGAACGACAGGAAAATCCTCATGATAAGGTGAAAAAATAGAATTTAGCAGTTAAAACACTGATATTTCTCATAGAATACCTTCATAAAGATGATATTTTCTTTCCTTTGTAGGAAAGCTAACAGCATTTGAAATAATAAATATTCAAATATAATTTAAGATGCCCAAAATTCCTTTTGGGATTTATAGAGTGCTATAGATTTCATTAGTGGTCATTGAGCAATAGCTGTTGTGGAGACGGAGCTATTCTGTGTCTTTGTTATAAATAACACTAAAAGAAAGTCATTGAGGGGCTGGAGCGAGTCCAGAGAAGGGCAACAGAGCTGGGGGAAGGTTTGGAGCACAAGTCTGATGAGGAGCAGCTGAGGGAGATGAGCATGGAGAAAAGGAGGCTCAGAGGTGATCTTGTCACTCCCTAAAACTCCCTGAGAGGAGAGAGTAGCCAGGTGAGGGTTGGGCTCTTCTGAGAAGTAGCAAGGGATAGGTCAGGAAAAAAAGGTCTCAAGTTGCACCAGAAGAGACTTAGACTGGACATTAGGAAATTTTTTCACTCAAAGGACTGTCAAGCCCTGGAACAGCCTGCCCAGAAAATGGTGTCGTCATCATACCTGGAGGTATTTTAAAAGACATGTGGATGTGGCACTTGGGGACATGATTTAGTGGTGGCCATGCCAGTGCTGGGGTAATGGTTGCCCTTGATGGTTGTAAGGGTCTTTTCCAACCTAAATCATTCTATGATAAGAAACAGGACTAGATCATCTTCTTTATCTCTATATCAATATATCTATAGCTCTCTAAGATGTCAAAGAAATTTAAGAAAGAGAGAGAGTGAGAAGGGCGCAATGATGAACAAAGCAGAATTCCATGGAAAATAGGAGGTTTGACACAGTACAGAAATTCCTGGTGCTGGAGTTTGCAAATCATATAGCAAAAAAAGAACCCACCACAGAACAAGGAAGACATTCTGGATAATGGCAGCACAAACACAGACAAAAACTGGCAGTAAATACGGACAGAGTTTGTTTTAGCAGTGCCCCAGTGGAGATTTTACTTCAAGCACCAGTTTCACAGCAGCAGTTTCAGGATTTAATAACCTAGAGCCAAAAGGAGAAGGAATCATATTAACCTTTCCTCAGCAATAAAAGCTGGACTGAAAAGAATGTGCAGGTGCAACTTATTTGTAGATTTAACTTTTCGTTGTTTTGGATTTGGAGTTTTTTTTCTGATAGAAACTATCAATATCTAGTGCTCAAAGTAAAAAGATGTGAGCTCTAGTTCTCTGTTTCAAATTATCAATGTGGATGCTTTGATATTTTTCTAATATTTTAGGTCTGAAAATCATGTTTGTTCCTTTCTACCACCAAAACAGTAAAGCAAAACCTTATAGATAGATATTGCACCCTATTTCACAAAACCCCAAAAGCCTATTTACAGTCTCTCTACAGGACAGCATCATATCACACCTGACAGCAACAGAACAGTTACAAAACTCCTTCAGACACAACTGGTTAGTGAAAAGTGTCAAGATGGTCTTGACAAAAATGCACAACATATTACAACATTTTCATATTTATTGTCAAATACCCCGCAATATTGTTATTAAATGAATACAGATATAAATAGCTGAAATTAAAATAAGGATACTTCATGTTTTTCACAGGTTGACATGCAACATGGGTAAAATCAAAGAGAATTTTTTTGGTCAAGGACAGTATAATAGAATGTACAGCTCACAACACTAGCCATACGTTCTAGTTCTTGACATTACAGTTTGCTCAGCTACAGACTCTTCAACACAGTTGTGTATAAAAGTCAACATCATGATGGTTCCTTGAAATTTTAAACCAATAGTTTATGCACATTTTTACCTTTTAGAGGCTTTTTTCCTATTGTTCTCATTCTGTATCTGTCATAAACTGTGTTCCAGATCTAGCCTTTGCTAGGTTGAGAGGAATCCCTAATAGTCTTGAACAAAGTTCAAGGAGGAAAGAAATGTTTTGCAAATGGCATGTTCATAATAATCGCTATCAGTCAAATTTCTATAAATGACTGTTGTCAGCACATATCTGATTCACATTTATTTTAGATAATCACCTAAAATCGTGACAACAGAATAAAACACTTCCCCCACATTAGAATTCCCCCAACATTAAAATCAACTCTATACCTCCAAGAATATTAGGAAATCTTTTAGTCATTCGAGGAGCTACCTGATTAATATCCTGGCCAGATTAAATAATTTATTTCAAGTTCTACTTGTCACTGTACTAATTACTTCCTTTAAATCATGGAGAGCAAAAATAATACAGCTATAAATGTATCTGTGTCACAAAACACGAAGAATTTAATAAAATAATAGAAACTTTAAAAGGAAGAAGAAAATGTTTGACCTTTCATTTCAAATTTTTTGATAACGTAATTCAATTTATTTTCATAAGCACGATTTGGCTTCAGCTACAGCAAGGATCTGAACACCATGTAACATCTCCAATTTAAGTGTAAGACAGGGAAGAAACAGTAATTTGACACATACTTTCTTTTAAAGTAAGTTTCTTTAAAAGTCATGAATTTAGGAGGCAGAGAAAATAGAAGTTAAAGTAGTTGAAAGCACACAGTGCCCTAGTTTTGAAGCTTGTTCAGAAATCTTCACAAAATATTGTAGTCAAAGGAAAGGCATTACTGTATATTGCATGTATTTTTTTTTATTTCTCCATTATTGATTTTAATAATTGGAAAATAAAAATACTATATTTCAAAAAGGTTTCAAGAAACAAAAACTAGTGCATTAGTCCATAATAGATTAATCTTTTCTGTTAAAACAACCAACCACCCACAAACACTTCCTTGGAAAGCCACAGAATTACTCTTTGTCTTGAAATTAGGATACACAGATCACCCTGAAATCTTATTCAAAATCAACTATTCATGTGCTGCCATAGAATCTTGCCAGAGATTGCCTTCAAAACGGTGTGTGAGGAAGGCAATAAAAAATGGCAATTGAAGGCAGCCTCTGGCCAATTAAAACACCCATTTCCAGCTTCTCATAAGAGTGAGATAACATAATTTTTTGTTGAATCTGCAGCCAGTTCAAGACTCTTCTCATATATTTAGAAAAAAAAAAATCAGTACTGTGATATATAAGCACACCTTATGACATAGGCCAAAAAATATTAAAATAGAAATATTTCTCTCAGGACTGGGCAGGTTTCTAATATTTCCCCCATCAAAACAGCATTAACATTTCTGTTGTGCTTCGGTTAACTATTTAACTTTACTGTCTGTGATGAAATTACATTTTCTGCTTTGCAAGAGGTGTCTGTTGGTTACTTAATCAAGTATTTTCAATTTGCTTTGGGATTTTTGTGTGTGAGAAGTTAAATTTTTGAGTAATGCAATCAAGTGATAACATTAGATTTATCTTTATTCTCACCTTCACCAAAAAAAAAAATCTGGAGATCTATTTTTTTTTGCCTTTCACCATGGTTTTCATATGTAAAGGTTTCAGGATTGTGGGCATCAGGTAAACATATAGCAACTGCACAGGAGAACACAAAAGCAATGTATCTTTTCAGTTGCTGTCTATCAAAATAGGATTTATTTAGCTCCATAAACATACCTGTATCTATATAGTATTTTTTGCCTCAGTATTCACTACAACGTATCTCTACAGCATTTTCTTCCATGGTCATTTAATGATTATTATTTATTATTTATGTTGTGTGAAACAAATGAATGGAAAAGATAGAATTATATGCTTTCCAAACTCTACAGTTAACAAGCATGAGAGCCCTATGCTCACAATTTTGCCAATCAACCAGTGTTTAAACTCTGAATTTATCTTAAGAAAGACAAATGTGCGATATGTTGAATAATAAATAGCATTTTAAATTCCTCAATATTCAACTTTGTTCCAAATTTTAGCCTCATTTCATTCTATTTACCATAGATTATGTGGACAGATTATTCTCCAGTTTTATCTACAAACACAAAAATTCTTCAGGTTGGATTATATTCATATACAGAAGCAAAGTTAAAATCAGCTTCGATATCAGTCCTAAAAAGCCAAGAATTTTTATCAAGAAACTTACAGAGAAAAGAAATTATAACAACTTTGTAGCTTCTTTTCAAGATAACAAATGCAGAAGATTGATAAAACAGTGCTTTCCCATTTTATCTGCACATGAATTAAGCTGTGTGAATCCAAAGAAGCCAAGTAATATAAACAGAAACTGTAAAAACCAAACAAGCACACAGGATGTACGATCAATGCCGTAAACTGCTGTAAAAACAAAGGCCTTATAACCAAGAAAAAGAACACTTTTATTCCCCAGAGTATTCACTGCAGAATCGTGTATCTTGTCTCGTACTTGATCTCATGTATCTTTAGGCTTAGGGACATATCAAATACCAGTTTAAGAATTTTATTCCAAATATGCTTAATTATATTTAAAAATTCTGACTTCTTTGACAAGCAGCTCTAAAACTAAGAATGCTGACAGTTGCAGGGTAAGTATTAACCACAAAACTTTGAGCCACCTATCTCAAGGGAATCTTGTATTAGGATACACAGGTTTAAGGAAAAAGGCTTTTAATGTGGAGTCTTGCTATGAAGAGTCAATTCACACCAGTGGATATCTAAAGGGTAACAGCAGAAGAAGATATTGGCCCACTTAAAGAACTCAGAGGCCAATCTCTGCCTTCACTGCTGCTGCCACAACCCCAAAAACCCCACCAGGCTTTACGAAAGGATTGTCTGGGCTATTACTAGTAGGATGTGGAATTTCTCCCTTTAGTTCATTGTTTCCCAAGGCATTCAAGATATTGCTACATAAAATTCATGTTCCACAAAATGTGAGGACTTTCCTGGTAGCTTACATGTGCAGGCTTGATAGGCTGTCTCCTGCTCAAGTGAGCTGCAGCTTACAACTTGTATTTCTGTGAGCAGCAGAGGAAGGAAAAGCTGAATATTACAGGAGGTTTTTTTTCATGCAGTTGGAGTAAACTGAGAGAGTCTTGTACCACCACTTTCTGTGCTACTGCCTTTCCAGGAAAGTGTGGATTGCAGAACCACTTTCTCCAAACTGAATTTTTTTTTTTTTTTTTTTTAACAATAGGCAGAGAAGGAAAGGAAATGGACTTCTAAAGCAAAAGAAAGGAAATAAATAACTTCTAAATGCCTTTCCTCAACTCCTTTCCTTTTTTTTTTTTTTTTTTTTCATTAATAAGTTGTTTAATTAAACTTTTGCTTTGTTCTCTGCACAGCCATTTTGTTGCTAGGACTCTTTTAGAATTAAGATTTACTTTGGACAAGAGGCTAATGAGGCTGGCAGCAATATTGTAATTCTGTGTGGAAAAGACAGAAGACATTGCTTCCACCATTAAACAGACCACATTTCAATACCTGTTTACACACTCACTTTCATTACACACTGAAGAAATTTGGTTCCCTATGTCCATATGAACAAACCTCATTTTCTGGATATAGAGAAGTTCAGTACGCCCCAAGGAGTAGCTATCAGGTACATCCATCCCCTGCTGAATTAAAGATCTCACAGACAAGAGCACAGTGTCAATATAGGGAAGAAGGAACTTTAGGACAAGGTGTTGATAGGAAGAAGGAGGAAAGGGAGAAACATGTCCCTGTATTTTTTTTTTTTTGGGCAGAAATAAATAAAATCACTCAGGATGTTGAAATAAGTCAATTATGTAGGCGCACACTTGGCAAGTATCACTATTTGAAAAGGTCAATAAAATAAATAGTTAGCTTCAAATCAGCCAGGGCTTAGTCAGAGTCTTTAAAGTAAAAGATGTATTTAATTCTCTTATTCCATTAATAAACTGTGATGATACTTTTTTAGTTTTCCTGCTCTGTAAGAGAGGACAGTACAGAACCATGGACATCTCCTGACATGTGAGATCATCCCTACTGATTCATGTGAGTTACTGCAAAGCTGGTTTTTTAATGCTAATATCCTTAGTGCATTCCAAAAAACAGCAGTAATCGGCTTAATTTTTTATCATTTTACCATTTTCAACCGAACATGTTGTTTCACAGATTTCCTCTTTGAACCCAAAAATCAATCATCTATGTAGCATGTTAAAGTTAACATGATGTTCCTTAGGTCAGTACAATTCTGACAACAATTAAGTAACAGCAATGTTGGCTTTTTCATTGCCTGTTGTTTTTACTAAGTAGCATATTCAGAGGGCATTTATTACATTTAAATTCATTGGCTCAAAATGCTCTCTAGAGACTGAATTTTAAAATAATATGCATGTTTCCCATGCACAATTGAAAAGAAACACTGCCCTCTTCTGTCAAACCTGGATGAATTTTCATAGACACTTGCTTTAATTTGGAAAATCGAACTTAATTAGAATTAAAATGAATTAGATTAAAAATGTTATTTTTCATAGAAATAAGACTATATGCTATGTTCAAATATGTTTGAAAATGTTTGTTTCCTTTTTTGTTCTTTCTACTCAATCAGTAAAATTTCTCTTTTCCCCAGTTCAATAAGCATTTAAGAGCCCCTAAAAATGGAGATATATTTCAAGTTTTGCGTCCTAAACAAGCACATCAAATTCTACAGTTACTTTCTTGTGTGAATAGATCTGCTTATGATAGAAATTTCACAAACCTAAGTTCTAATTTTTCCTTCTTTAGAGGTTTATGTATTGCCATCTCTGATTATTATTGTCATGTTATTTTGGCACCTTTAATAATTTACCTACATTTTCTAATATTTTTGTTTTTTCAGAGCAGAAGAGTACTTAATACCTGATGCAAATCTAATAGCTTTACCAACATTTGAAAAATTAACAATATTATTTTTTCAATAAAAAAACGTATTTAATTTTTTAAAAAGTATCCTTTACCCAGCCTGTCTTGAATATTCACTGTCTAAAGTGTGCTTCTGAGATCAAAATAAAAAAACATAGTCTGTGGGCCTACTAGATCATTTCACTAACATAATTACCATCAAAGTGATCAACACAGAGAGTAAAAAACATTCTCACTGCTTTTGCCAAGGAAAACTGAATGTCCATTTAAGTACATAGCTTCAAACTGGTCTAAGATGAACGCACAAAAAACCTATTTCAAATGTGTTTGGCTTTTAGTCTCATATTTACTTCTAGAAGTTTTTAGATAAGCAATTCTGACCTACCTAAAGCAGATGAAAAAAAGTGACAGAATTTTCCTCCTACACTTTTGTCTCTATATAATAGAAAAAGCTGCATCTTTTGGTCACCTCCAAGCCCCCTGCAGATGGCAAATTGCAGACTCTCAGAGAACTCTACAGAGAATGAATACAGGACAAAGGGTGTCTTATTTTTCTGGTCTTTCTCTTGTTGCTCTCAGCAGGTAGTGGGACTGTATTTCACCTCTTGTAGTTTCATACTGGCATTCAATGCTGCATGTAAACACTCCTTCCCTCCCCTGCATCATCGGATTATAGTGTTACAGAACATCATAAAACTTCATAAAATAATGCTGAAAATAATTGCATGTAATGTTTGAAGGTTTCTGAAATCGAAAACCAAGAGTATTCCAGTCAATATTCCTATTGTCATCTTTCACTTAGCACATGTCAGCATTTTTAAGCTTTAAAAAATTCTAGAATTGTAATTTTATGAAAAGCTATTCTTTTAAACATACTCCATAAGGAGTATATTCAGATCCAGAAGAAGAAGGGGATTAAAACAAAAAACAAAAACAAAAACAAAAACAAAAACAAAAACAAAAACAACAAAACAAAACAAAAAAAAAAACTACAAAAAACATATGTAGACAACGCAAATTTTTTTAGACATTTTTATGGATCAAGAATGTGGAATTTTTATACTTGCTAGTAATAAGTAATAAAATAAGTGGATTTGAAATAACCAGAAAAATATATATATGGTCAGAGAAATAGGGAAAACTAATATTGAAACAGTGAGATGAGACAGCTGCCAGTAAATTCGTAAAGCCTTAGACTCCAAGATGAAAAACTATGTATTTAGATATTTGAGGGGTTAGAGAGCTATAACACTTTAAATAGATAGTTAGGGATTAAAAAAAACCAAAACCACCCAAAACAAAACCAATTATGCAATCATGCTTCCAGGTTAAAAAAGCAAGCAAACAAGGGTGCATCCAACTTCTATTATTTAACCAAATCCTATCCATTGGAGGGAAGGCCAACAGAGTAAAAAAATGCATGAAAGTTAGGCACAAAAAAAAAAAAACCAAAAAAACCAAACCAAACCAAACCAACCAAACAAACAAAAACAAAACAAAACAAAACAAAAAAAATCAGAACAAGAGATCATGCCCTTGTCAGATTTAATAAAATGCCTGCTGTGAGTTTCAGTAAAGTTGCTCTCCACTGTGATAAGATTTGAGGTGTGATTGAAGTTTTTGTTGTTTCCCTGCTCTTAAATGTCAGACTAAGGCAACAGAGAGGCCTTTTTTTCCTGTTTTATTTCACTACTCTTTCTTCCCCCCTACAATAGCTTTCAAAAATAATTTTTTACTAATAGCATAGCTGAATAGAATCCAACATGTGTTCCTTGTTTTTGTATTCAGACAAAATAAAAGTAATTGTTATTTTCTTCAGAGTTTGCTGAGAGACTGTCATATACAATCCTTACCCTCAAAGAAAGGTGGTAAAAATTTAATAAGAATAATTTCAAAAAAAGTAAGCAGTGCATGCACTGCAAGTACATATGCAAAATAGCTGACTTTTTTACACAAGATAAAAGCAATTTTCACTCATAATCAATAGCTAAAATTTTCAGCTTAAAAATCTAAACTTCAACCTCTCACTGAGATGGAAAGGTAGAAGTATGTTTGTGATTAGACTGTTTTAAGTAAATTGTTGCAATTTTCTTATTCTCTACTTCAGAGATTAAAATTATTTTTATGGCTTTAAAAGCAGAGGCAATCTGAATATGATGTCTTACAATACACATAATTAATCAAAAAGAAATGATTTATGCAACATTTACTTGTTTACAACGTGTTCTTGTAATAGTTCCACAGAGTGAAAGAAACGCAAACAGGCTCAAAGAGACAAAATGTAGGGTTTGGGATCTGCTTTGTTCATCACTCAAGTACCTTTAAAGAATGTATGCCCAGTCCTGTATGAGATTGGAGTACTGCCTATCTTGAGGCTTGCTAGAGTGAGTCCTAAATTCTAATTTGAAATGTTTCTGACCGAGTGCTTTAGTCTGAAATGTTAGCTGAACGTTCACAGTCAAACTCAACAGCTGTTAAATGCTTTTTATGGCAAAACTTCCTAATTTCAGACGTCTGTCCCTGTCTTTGGTCATTAGGTTTCTTCTCCTTGGGAAACTTGCACAGCTCCCCATAGGAGGAGCTGGACCACAGCAGCAGTCACAGTGTCCCTGAAATTCCCATCTGGAAGGGGACAGTTCCTGATCCTCAAGTAGCACAAATTTTCTGGACTAAAATTTTGTAAGTAAATATGCAGTTTGGGAATAAGTAGAGATTCTTCCCTCTTGTGCTGTGAAGGGTTGGTTGAAAAGCTTTCTATGGTATTCAAAGGATTTTCTTGTCAAAGATGATGAATGATGCTAAACAGAGGGTGAGACATGCCTCAGGTGAGACTGTGTCCTCCAGTTTCCTTGTGAAGGAGACTTCATTCTCTCCAAGATGCCTTTTAGACTATCACAATTAGATTTAAAAACAATTTGAATGCATAAATTGAAAATACTACTTCAAATTAACTTCCAGAGGCACCAACAACAGGGTACTAGACTGGGGCACACAGACCAGTTCAGTTCTGGTTTTGCTACTGGCCTGATGGGTAACCTTGAGCAAGACACTTCACATCTCTGTTTTCCTGTTAATCTTTTAATCTATTTATACAGTAAGGGCTTGAGGAGGGCATTGTTCCTTGATTTGTCCTTGTATGGTGTTTAGAACAGTAGGACCTACTGTAATCTGCTGCTGATATAATTCATAAAACTAAGCAGCTAATACAAAAAGCAAATAGTCTGAGTTAAAAGATCAGATCCAAAGGATTATCAGGTTTTGTTATGCCATGAGATTCAAACCAGATATTTTATAGGCAAAGTTAAACCCATCTGCAAATTAATTTACAAACATGCAGTCTTCCAATGACCATACTATTAAGAATTTTTTTTTTTAAATCATAAAAGCAGTCTAATGCTTGTCCACTCCCCTTTTGTGTTCTTATCTAACAAACCAAGAGATTTGTTCTTCCTCCTGGCTCAGCCACCAACCTTGAAAAATAAAGGTGGAACCTGAGTTTAGATTCTTTGTGTTTAAAAGAGGATCAATAGATTTAACAACTGTATTTTCAGTACACTTGCATGCAGTCTACCACTGGTAATCATGCAAGAGCTAGAAAATTAATTGGGGATCCTGCCATAACAACCCTGTGCTACTGATGGAGAGGACCCAATCATTCCTTTGCATACACACTCAGCATCTCTGCAAGGGTATGCAAGGTAAGCTGTTGGCCCACATGACAGAAATATATTGACAGTGACAGGCTGCCAATTTTTATATATAGGCAAGCCACTTTTCTCACATATCCACAGATAAAATTAGCATGCTCAACACCATATAGCACAGGTTGAATGTCAATGATTGCAGAGAAGTCCCTCAGGTTAGGCTTGCTTCAAGCAGAAAGCACAGAAATCATTCCCAACATACCTTCAAAGTCTGTCTGCCTAATTGCAAGTATGAAGCCACACTATAAAACTGAGTAGACAAGAAAACTATATGTAAAGCTATAGAAATGTGTTTATTTAGCACAAATTTTCTATTTTTGTTATTCTTTCATCACAGTACAGAAATCCTGCCAATTTGTTCAATGGGCAGTCTTCTCTGAAGTATCTATTCTAGCCCAAGACAATTAGTATTTCTACTCAGTTTGTAACAAAAACAAAGATGAGCTTATCTGAACAGATTGGATGGCCTTGCTAAATGGAAAAAGTACTTACTGAAAAACAAGAGAACAAAAAGGATAAAAATTAACATATTTCAAGATTACAAAATCAATTTCTAGGAATCCAGCTCCTTTCCCGCAAAGCCACTTTTCAGTCACTTGGCCCCAGCATATACATGGAGCTGTTCTTTACAGTAGAGGAAACCAAGCACATTAAGACTTTTATCAGACATGGAATAGGCGCTCTGAATTTCTAGCATACCTGACCTTAAACCAGGTGAGCTCTGTTTTAAATGTAACAGAATTACAGAATCACAGGATTTGCTGAGTTGGAAAAGACCCTCAATGATCATCAAGTCCAACTCTTGGCCCTGCACAGCACCATCCCAAGAACCTCCCCCCATGTGCCTGAGAGCATTGTCCAAAAACTCGAACTTCATCAGGCTGGTGCTGCCACCACTGCCCTGGGGAGCTGTGCCCACCCACCCTCTGGGGGAAGAATATTTTTTAATATCAAACTTAAACCTCACATTTTTGTGAAGAGTAAAAAAACAAACAAACAAAAACAAAACAAAACAAAACAGAACAGAACAAAACAAAACAAAACAAACAGAAAAAAACAACAACTTTGCAGGTATCCACCTAGTATATGAGCAAACTTTGTCAGCCAGAAGCAGAAAACCTCAGAGCAATCAAATCTCTATGAGATCCATGGTGCCATTTTTTCCAGGATAGAAAAATTATTAGCTTCACTGTGTTGGATATTTTGGGAGCTGATATCTATTTGAGTTTTTAAATGCT
>PYHW01010764.1:1590677-1633941 GCA_013186435.1 Turdus rufiventris | reverse complement strand
GGGGGTGCGCCTTATAGTCAGGTGCACCTTATGGTCGTGAAATTACTGTACTGCAATACATAGTCACTTAATGAAGATAAGATTTTTCTCTTAGCCAAACATATTGTTTGTTACTGGTGGAAATTCTTCCCCAAAGGAACAAAAATTAAATGCAGTTTTTGCCTGTTTGCATTACTAGTTTTGTGATTTTATCCATTCTCAAACAGTAACTGTTTGAAGGAATAAATTATATTCTGCTAAACTTTCTAAATTTTCTCAATGTAGTTATCTTGCAAGCTAAGACTGGGACATGTTTTATAAGTTTTAGATAATTTTGGAGTCGAAATCTCTGCTTTATGCAAGTTCTATATTTATAAACAGTGTATATTTACTGAAAAGAGTATTAAAACATACTTTTCAACACAGAAACAAGATCACCTCCATGTAGACGCACTACAACAGAGTCCCTATTTCTATGCTCTAATTTCATAAAATATGAGCACACCTGTTCTAAGAACAGGGAGCACAAACAGCCTGAAGTATTAGAAGTGTTATTATTGTGTAGCACATAATCTAAACCCTAAGGAAAAACAGCCACCAAAAAAGCATATTCATGGTAAAGAAATAATTGATTGTTCATACTAAATTTTATATTTAGGCTGGAATTTGAATTGAAAGCATTACAGTAGCACCCCAAGTACTATACTTACTGATAAGTAAAAATACTGAGTACATCTTCAAAAAAACCCTTTTTTAAAAAAAGCTACTCTTTATGATAGTAAAACAATTTTGAAAACCCAAAAAGACTCCAAAAAGTCATGGGTAAACTTCAGAAGAGCATCTGACTAGTTGGGTACTTATGCACTCTAAGTATTTGACCTTAAACCTGTCATTAGTTTTTTTCCATCTTCCCCCACCATGGGGAACAGCAGTATGCCTATAAAACTTTCCATCAGCAGCACTGAAGTCATTCCCTTCCCCTCCACCTCCCTCATGATTTCTCTGATTTAACAGCCGTGGAAAGTTCCATAAGATCATTAAACCCCTGTAGTTCATAGCATCCTTCAAATGCCATAGGAAACCAAGCTTCTATGGACCAGTAACAAAGTAACCCATTATCCTCAACTTCTCTTCTAGTCATGTCTTGATTTTGACATTGCTGGGGTGATGGAAAATATTTTTCCCGCCCAAAATCAACTTTTTGTACCTGTCACTGAAAGTTTTATGAAGCCATCTATTGCCATCAACTCATGGCAGAGAAAGAGAAGTGACTCAAATAATGTGATTTGGGTCATGAAACATCTGCAAAATGGTCACATTATTCCCCCTTCATGTTCAGAATTACATCTGTTTAATTTCCTTAGGAGAAATGGCAGCGAGTATTATTTGGTTGTTTTTACTACTATTACCTGTTTTGTGGAGGCTATATAAACTTGAAATTGAACCACTATGCTATAAAATAGCAAGTCCAGTTCTTTTTTATAGGCAGATCTGTGAAGGAAAACTTTGCTCAGACTAAACTAGATGGAGAATAATTTCAGTTGTACAGGAGCAACATTTAGCAGCTAAAACTGCACAACTTCTTCCCATCATCTCTGTATGATCATTCCATCACACCTCTTATAAAGGGAATATTGTATAGTTAATGTGAAATATTTTGCAAGGCATTTAGAGCTGGAAATTCTCTAGTACTAAGACAATTCTTTAGCCACATCACATTTACTGTCTTTTAAGAGAGAAATCATAAGACAGAGCTCTATAAGAATTCTCAGAACTATATATTCATATAGATGAAAAATATATACATTTTCCTTACATACATATATGTGTGTTTGTGTGTGCAGGTGCAAGAATTCTCATTTTCATTGGGCTTGAAAAGGCATACATGTGGTGGGCAGCTGCTTTTAAAAGGGCTATTGACATAAGAGTATCAAATTCAGACCCTGGAACAACAAGAACCTTCAAAACCATTTGGCTGTGCATCATAGTGCTGCATTTTTAAGAATACTCACAGAGAAAACATCAGATTTGTCAAATACAGGCTATCATTCTTCCTTTTAAAAGTGGACCTAAACTGCAAAACCTGAATGTAAAACATCTAACAAATTCCAGAATATTAGACTTGAAAAGGCAAGCATGTCACTTCATTCATTCAAATGTTTTAGTAGGTGGGAAGATGAGACAGGCCTCATAAAACAGTACTTTCTTTGTACTGATCCCCTTTGATAACATTATTAAAGAAAGCATGTGGGTTTTCTTTATTAAAAGCCCACAGCAATAAATTGTTTCTCTTTTATTAATAAAACTTCAAGCAATAGTCTTATTTCAAGAAAGAACAAAAATTTAGGACCAGATAAAAATATTTTAAAATATAATAATTAAAAAACAGCAAAAAATATGTGTTACTGCTGCAACCTTTTACTGGAGACTTTTTCCTCTCTTTTACAAGACCATCACCCTTGCTTCATCTTTCAGAAAATTAAAGAGTCAAAATGCACAAACACATGTGAGAATTGTTATACAAACTAAAGTTATGCAAGTATCTTCATCATGGTAGAAAAATTTAGATAAACCTTCATTCTCCCATTCTTTCATTATGCCCTATCAGGCTCCAATTCTCTCTGAGCAGGTTCTTTGACATATTCCACGCAGGGAGGGTGTAACATTTAAAATCAAATTTACTTATTTGAAGATCTTTTGCATTCTATGAGATTTCTGGTTTAGCAAAGATATTAAAAAAATAAAAAATAAAGACACAATAAAAATGTAAGTTACACAGAACAAAATACAGCAATTCCAGCACACAATTCAATCAGAATACCAACATGATTCTCAGTAACATGCTCATTTGCCATGATACTGGGTGTTTCCAATCTCCAGGAAAGAATAAGGGGGTTGAAGCCAGTCACATCTGTTACACTCTTCAAAATTATTTTGCTAGTTATCTAGTTTTAGAGAGATTTTCTTGTCTCACAACATAATAAAAAACCCCATCACAAACTGCATGGAGCTCATTAGATAACTAATAGGAAACACTGATCACACACCTACATCTGAAAGCTGGATTTCCCTACAGAGCTTGTGAAGGACTGTAGAAGCCTAAGCCCATATATTAAGAAAAGAAATAGCTACAAGAGAAAGAGACTCAATACTAATGTGGTAAAATAAGTTGGGTTTTGCTATGGATACTTGTTGCAAATGCATCCTCTTATACAGTTGACTGAAAGATTTTTCTGTGATTTCTCACAGACAAGTTTAGAATCTGTGTGTATTTTTCCTGCATTTAGTTTCTGTCTCTATTACACATTCTAAATGTGTTAAAAGCACATTAAAAATTGCCATTGAGCAGCAGAATATTAAGAAACTCTGTGAAGGACCTGGGGTCCTGGTGGACAAGAAGCTGCTCCTGAGCCAGCAGTGCCCTTGTGGCCAAAGAGGCCAATGGGATCCTGGGATGAAATGAGAATAGCATTGTGGGCAGGTGGAAGGAGGTGATCCTGCCCCTCTACTCAGTGCTGGGTCCAGTTTTGGGCTCCTAAGTCCAAGAGAGACATGGAGCTCCTGGAGTGGGTCCAGTGAGTCCTATGAAAACAGCTGGAAAAAAAATATTAAAAAGTAAATTAACCTTTTTCATTAATTCCTAGGAGTAACAGAGACTATTTAAAGTTCTCAGAATTAAGAGACTGACTGAAAATTTTCATGTTATAGAGAAGTATCAATGTGTAAATGACGTAGTGAACTCTCGTCTTTGATCTCCATAAAGGTCTTGGCATGCAGACAGATTTGCAGACTGGTATTGTGACATAACAATATATTTCTCATTAGAGCACTTGTTCACCACTTGGCTTTTGTAAGTCTCCCAAGATGTTTTTGCACAGTACATATAAAAAGCTTTAAAGTACTCATAATATCCATCATTTGTATTTTACATTATACAATGCTGGTAGAGCGTTTTTGTTATGCATATTAGAGATTCAATATCATACTTGATGTCTTTAATGTTAGAAGAAATAGAGGTAAAGGCCACTTTACTGCAGCTTGCAGAACAACTTTTTATTTCAAGTACTTAAATTTATCACCCTTATTCCAACACACATACCAGTCTTTCTCCCAGTGGCGTAAACTTAAGTTTGAGATCCAAACTTTAGTTTATAGATCCAAACTACAACACAGATTATTTTTTACATTTGAGAAGCAAAAATCTGGCAGAGCTAAACTTAAAAAATAGTCTGCTGTGTTTGTCCTATGCAAAATCTATCACTATGATAATACTAAAAGTCTATACATTTCTGTCATATCACCAAATCCAGAAGTATGTATACCAATGGTGAAGGCACATACCTTGCTGCTTCAGCCTGCCAGTCATCTAACAATGGATAAATAGTTAGTTATGCTCTTCTGTATATTACTCCTTGAGGCTTTAAATTCACGGTTTTTTTTTACAATGGAAGTACATAAACAAAAAAAATTTCAAAATTTAAAAATACCCATTACACATCACTGTCTTGATATATCAAAACGCTGTTTATAGGAGAGCACTTTTAACTTATTCTTTATTGTTCTGCAGTCTTTGCAGAATTCTGGCCTTTAAGCATCTTTATCTCTTCTCATATGCCCACCTACTTTCTATTTTCAAAAACATGGAAGCATCCCTTATTTGTTATCTTTATGGTGAACAAGGTAAGTGTCAAGGCATTCTTAGTAAAGAAAGTATTAAGTTGATCTTGTTCTTTTCCTCTCTTTCACATTTTTCCTGGTGTAGGGCAGCAGTTACTGAAATCCCTAAGTGACAGCAGCCTGTACGGTTAAAATCAAAGTTCAAGGTGGCAAAGGTCCTAGTGCTGATCAATTGAAGTTAATCCACCTCATCTCCATAGTGTTCATAAAACATGCTGTGACCAGCAAATACCTTTGCTGACATTCACTCAGCAATGCATTAAGATTATTGAACTGTTAGCTTTGAAGTTCAAACAGAAGATTGCACTCAATGTCATGACCACATTACCTTCCCACCCACTAAGAATTCCTAAACAGGCAGCTGCAAAACTACAGAATATATCAATTAATATAGAAAGCAAACATTTTGTTTGAACAGAAGCCAGTTCACCAAGGGCAAGATGACGATGATGATGTTGCACTCCTCAGCTTCTGGAAAAATTGTACTGCCTACCAGCAGCTTCAAGGGCCATTTGTCCTGCAGGAGATTCCCTTTCTTCCAGTGATGTGATCTAACACAGTTGGCTGACAAGACCATTTAGCCCCTCCAGTTTACTCAGAAGTACATCAGGTCAAAAGAACTACATGCACTGGGTTTTCTCATCTGTTATTTTATGGGAGGGGTCCACCATTTAATGTGAGAGAAGTGTCATTTGTGTTAATCATCCTTCTCTCCTTTGGCTCACAGCTTTCTTGATGTCATCATGCTCTCATGCTCTCATGGTCCCAAAGCCCCCAGAAGAACATCAGAAAGGGAAGCCCCCTGTCATTACATGCACAGAGGACCCTCCTTTTCAAAGAGACATTCCTTGCAGGTTTTCGTGCTGTGTTGTGACTGACTGACATAAATTTCTTGACACTGCCATAGCCACATGTTCTCACAGGCAGTCCTGCCATTTACTGCCCCTTCCTTTGGGCCAAGAAATATTCAAATAGGAAAATAGAATCATACAGTGAATCACAGAATTATTTGGGTGAAAGGGACATCTCATTCCTTTCCCCTTCCTTGGGCAGGGATACCTTCCACTAGACCACATTCCTCCAAGCCCTGTCCAACCTGGCCTTGAATACTTCCAGGGATGATGTCAGAGACTGAAATATTATGGTTAATGTCTTAAACATTGCTATGAAAGATTTTTTGCCCATTATAGCAAAACTGCATGAAGAAGCTGGGACTGTAGAAGCCCACCCCTCCCTTAAGATGCATGACTGGAACTTTCCACTCTGAGTTAAGGTGCCTAAGGGAACTTGAAATAAGATAAAGATGACACTTGTATCAGGCCAAATGTCCAATTATCTCAGGTCTAGGAAGAAGTAAACAAGGCTAAGGGAGAAGAATAGCCACTAGAAAGTCAAACCCAGCAGCTGTCCTGAAAATTATCTCTGGCTGGGTTTGAGGTGGGGGAGGCTATAGCACATAGGCTCATCTGCTGAGGGCAGGTTTGCACAGACTCCCCCAAAACCAAGGCAGGGGAGGAGGTTTTAGATGTGTGGTGTGACCTCTGGTCAGAGGCAGTGAACACCCATCCTCCCTCACACAAACCAGCCCAGCTGTGAAACCCACATCACCACAGGCCACATCCACGGGACACTCACATGAGAGGCAGCTGAGGGGGTGTCACAATCCATCAAAGACCCCTGAAGGTCCCTCCAAATTTCTTCCTGAGGCCTTGCACCAGAGCACTGCATGTGATGCAAAGTGATGCAACAGATCCAGAGTCTGCTGCAAGACACTGTGTCAAACTTGTCCACCCTCCAGGGGAGGCACCTTACCAAATGTATATTAATCCATGGACCCTCACCATCAAGCAGATTCTGATGGAGAGGGTCGACAGCACACTATTGGGATCCATGAAGCGGTGATATTTTCTCTTCCCTCACCTCTTTTCTATTTCTTTTTCTCTCTTTCTTTCTCGCTCTTTCTCTCTCTCTCTCATTTACTGCTAAATAAAATCCATACTATTGACTTTGGCATATGGTCTCATTTGTACCTTAGCTCTGGCAGAGGCATTGCTCTAAAACTTTTAATAACCTGATCATAAGGGATAGGGCAACCACAAATCTTGGCAACTCATTCCAGTGCCTCAGCACCCTCACAGTAAAGAATTTCTTCCATATAGCTAACCTTCATTTCCTGATAAAGAATCTGTCTCTGGCTGCCCTGTAGGCCCTCTTCAGATATTGGAGGGTTGCTGTGAGGTCTCCATGCAGCCTTCTTTTCTCCAAGCTGAACAGTTCCAACTTTCTCTGCCTGGCCCCAATTTTTCTGTCCTGTATGTATACATAGTATGAAGGACTATACAAAGATGTATGAATACATATTTTTCTCCTTTATACATAGATACATAGATTATTACATCTACATATATATTATATAGATATGTATATTATGTATATTATGTATGCATAGATTATTTAATCTATTAGCATAACATCTGTATAATATATAATTTTTACATTTTATATGATTACACATTAATATGAGAATAATTTATATAATACTTAAATCCTTTTATCAGCACTATCCTGCCTGCTGCACCTCAAGGGAAGTCATGACTTTTGAAGGCAAATCACATTTAATTAATGTTGCACCCCTCAATAAAGTTTCTTAGGTGTATTAATTAATAACCTTTTTTGTAAGAATGTGGTAGCTCCATTCCCTGTGAATGTCCACAGCCTTCCCAGCACTTCTCTTTCCACACTCACAAGTCTTTGCCATAACACAACTGGCAGTCCTTTCATCACTGGCCTCCTGCTGACTACTCCTCTGCACCAGGTAATAATCACGCTCTTTCAAGAGCAGTACCCCATTGCTTTTACTGGTGGTGTTGTTCTTCATGCAGTGGCTGTGATCTCTAAGAGCATGAGGCACATGCAGCCTATGCTCCAAAACCTGGGTCTTGCAGCTTTTGCAGCAATCAGGACAGTCTGAAAGGACAGTCTTGATTTCACACTGCACTTATTTTCAGCATTGACCTAAGGACAAGGAAACATATAGCACCAGCCTGTGCCAACAGACTTAGAGTAGCTCTAAGATCCTCCAAAACCATGAGGAAATGGAGCTCCCAGCCCTGAGCTCCCATTCAGAAAGAATAACATTCATTCTGCTGAGAAACTATAAAGGGCTCTGTACAGAGTTCTCTACAGGTCAGTTCCCACCTGCCATAAGCATCTTTCATCATACATTTATACTACTAGCTTACATGAGAGTGCAGAATCACTAATCAAAACTCAAACCTGAGCAGCACAGAGCTGCTCTAAAGGACTATAGAAAAACAATAGACTGCCTGAATATTTACAGTAGTCTTCCTGAATATTTCCAATAAGCATTAAAAGATCTTGAGGTCTTCAAACAGCATTTAAACAAAACTCTCCAGATATTAAAATTATCTGCAAATTTTTAACCTCCCACATTTTAAAGCCTTATACAAAAGCCCTAAGGACTTACACAAAATAGGCCTAAAGAAATGAAAGGTAAAACTATAGTTCTTGTGCAGCTAGAAAAGCAGAGATAACCTTCTCCTAGCAAAATGACAAAACTACAGGGCCTTGAAGAAGTTTCTTGTTAGAGACATATGAACAGCTTTTGAATTTATATGTCACTTGTACTCTTAAAAAAAAAAAAAAAAATACTACAGTAGTAGTAGAATGTAATCAGGTTGTCAGTTCTTTCCTCAAAAAACTGTTCCAAAGCTCCAAAGTATTTGCAATCAGTTGTAGATTCTGGAATGTAGCAAGAGCTCTTTCAAAGCCAGCAGATTAATTACATGATTGTTTTGCATCTCCCAAGAACTACCTCCTCCCAGAAATACCCCTCATAGTTTGTAGACAGAAAATAATCACCTAAGAAAAGAGACAACACATTTTTTAAAAATCTGATTTAGTAAACTGTGGTCTCAAATACATAGCTTGCTTTCTTCAAAAGCTACTTATTTTTAGGGTGCTACAGCTGTCACCTTTTATCTGGACTTTTCAAAACATCCAATGCCAACAGAGGTAGCAATATCTAAGTCCTTACAGATTCTGTACTAATGTTCCAGGTCACAGTGGCAATCAAATACAGTCAATGTGAAATTGCTGAACTTAACCTTTTGACTTCTTTGCACAGTATTTTTTGAACTCTGCAATTTTGGGGTAAGTTTGGGGTTTTTTGAGTTTTCTTCCTCTCCTGTCACTAACATGAAGAGCTTATCATATTACCTTTGCTAGGCTGTTCTGCAGCAATTTTACAGAGTGACATACATGATGAAAGCACTAGATTCAGAAAAAGTCCTTTTCTAATCACACAGTTTACTCTGTGTGTTCTCCTTTGTTTATCAGAATACTTCTAAAACTGTGGAACAGTAATACCATCTAATTAATTAAACATCTATTGGAAAAGCAGAAAAGAGACTTGGGTCCAAGCTTTGTGGGTGAGAAGGAAAGCAGAAGGAGGAGGAGATGAATTATATTCTTAAAAAGACACATCATACCTGGGAATTCATTTCCTATACCAATACATTTTGAAACATAACTTGTCTGCAGAATTCATCAGAACAAAAGCAGATTTTTTGTAACTAAGTGCTATAAAATTGTTTTTCAATCAGTTATTTCAATTCCTTCTTGAATACCTTGCATGAAAAAGTAAGACAATTTAACAAAAAACATTTCCACTTTAGTGTTATTCAAGCCCAAAATATGAAATGCTTATTTCCTCAGAGAAATGAAGTTATTACTGTCCCCAAAGCCATATTTTTGTGTGAATTCAAATGTAAGTCAGTTAATATTTGAAAACACAAAGGTGTTTTTCTAATGTTTTTACTATCTACCTTCAAATTTCACATGGAGATTTTGTGAGAAGGTTTTTATTGACATAATAACACAGTAATATTTTTCTAATGAAAACATGTATTTCTGGTCTTCCATTAAATACTACAATGTTTAATATTAACAGTATTTTTAATAACATCCTTGCTCATGTTTTTTTCCTTCCATCAGGATCCCAGAATACCAGCGTTTGCCTACACTTAAATTATAATAATCACAGGTTGCAACTCTTGGCCAAAAGCTTATTTGATGAGGTTAAAGGTGATGCTCATGTTATAGTTACATAATCTATTAATAACTGTACTTGATTGTTTCTTCCCTGCTAGCAAACTTCAAAGAAATCACCACCCAAACCATGGTGGGCTGACATTGGCCAGCTGACTCCCACCCAAACACCCTCTCGCTCCTCCTCCTCAGAGAGAGAAAATAAATGAAAAAGCCTGTGGGTTGACAGAGAAAGGGAAATCCCTTAACAATTAGCCATTACAAGAAAAACAGGTTTGACCGAGGGAAATTTAATTTGTTGCAAATTTAAAATAAAGTGGCTGGTGAGAAACAACATTCTTCACCCTTCCTCTTCCCAGGCTCAATTTCACTTGTTCATTCCCGACTCCTTTACCTCCTCTACTCCAAGCCCTGAAGGGATCAGTCCATGGCAGCTGCTGTAACAGACCAAGTGGTGATTGTATTTCATTGGGAGGAGCAATTCCTCTGTGCAGAGATTATCTTTGAGGGTCTAAATTTAATTTTTGAAATAAAAAATCAATATAGTTGAACAATGTTTTCCTTGAACTAGCTTAATCTTTTAAAATTTGCAGCTGTGGTTGGAAGAGACAGTCTAATGCATTGTGTCAAAATGGTGAATTATGACTAAACCAAGAGAAGAAAAACCTTTAAAATAAACACCTTCCCTTCACCCCAATTCCACATCTCTCCAAAACAAGTGACTATTTTAATATTTATTTTATTTAAAGAAACTTGATACCTCGTTTAACTTTTCTAAAAAAATGGCAGAGGAAATGGCATGGTATCTTCCCATCCCCAGGCCTCTGGGGCAGCAGTTTTAAGAAGTTACCTGAGATGCAGCAGGATAGCAGGATCCACTCTTGTCTTTTCTCAATTCATTGCAAGCATCTGAATCTGTATCTTTCATGCCTAAAAAAAATAAATCTAAAGATATTTTATTAATCTTCAATAATTTCACAACTGTTTATTATCTTAATGAAGTACCTTTAAAATCAAAAAGTCTAGAAAAATCTCAAGTATTTATCTTCACCAACCCCAAAGATTCAACTTTTTTTTAAACACAAAATGAATCCTTATTCTCACATGACTTCATGTTCTTTGTTCTGTTAGTTTTGGGGTTTTCATTTATGGTCAAAATCTCTTGGGTATCTGATTCTCGCAACAAAAACTTGTAGCTTTAAATTAGATTCTGAGGATACACCAAACAAATAAAAACTTCACCTTTTTTCAGCAAACATGCGCCTTACCACAATTAAATACCAGATTCAATCCACAAAAACACAGTTCAAATCCTTATGAATGGGATCCCTTTGCACCCAAATATTGATATTGACTTCTTGCAAAGGAGTTTTAATTGTATTTACTGAAAAATGGACCTTTAACCTCATTTTTAATCCCCAAAAAACATAGCACAATATTTTACTGCTCATACACTTCTTGCTGGAGTCACTTCTCTATAATGCCATATTCCAGCAAGCTTCTACCATCTGCAAGATATTTTTTCAAACATATTTTAGTCTTTGTTACTTTGTGGTGGTTGGTGTGGATTTGAATATTCAGAAACCCTGGTAACATCATTAATTTGAAGATGTCCACCACTGGTCAGCTTCTTCCCCAGCACCTGTTTTTCCTCAACATTCACTACCTTCACACAACACTGCTGGTGAATTACAGACCTGGCTGCAGGCAGTTTGTCATTTGCATACGATCCCCTGAAGGGCAGAAACAAAAACATGAATCAGTTTTCACCTTGTCTCAAGCTGTCAGCCTCAAAGCCTGAGCAAAAATACTGAAGCTGGCATATACAAGAAGTGAAATCATTGCAATAATTGCTATCAACTCAAGCTACCTCACATTTAGAATACTAAGTAGAAGTATTTATATGCAAAAATGTGTAGTCTGCACCAGCCAGATTGATTGACATTGGAAGCTTCTTTATTTAGCATGAATAAGAGAAGCTTTAAAAAATGGCATTAAAAATCAGAATAGGTCTACTAGACTGCCACACTTAGCTTTAATAATGCATCTCTTTCACTTGCATATTCAGGACAGCCTTCACGGTCATAAGTATTTTCTCAGTATGAAAATTTTGATTCATCACAACTTTTAGAGATGTGGGACACTTCTGATGTTCCTGTTCAGGAACAAATGTCTAGAACATGAAATCTATATTAGTGTTTAGTCATAAGAGAGTCACAAGGTTTGAGGCTGTGAACTTCCAGGTTACCATCTTCTCTCCTGGGACTGAAATTTCTTCAGTGGTCATTAAAACAACCAAGATATTACTACTCATACTGAAGCTCTTCTTCCCAGAAGTGGCCGGACTTTGCCTGTTGATGAGAAGCAGAGAATAAATCCTCTGTTTTCCTTTGCTTTCATGCTCAGTCTTTCCTTTTGCTTTATTAAGCTGTCCTTTTCTTGACACACAAATGTTGGATTTTTTTTTCCATCTTATTTTCTCCACCCTGTGTCCTGATGAAGAGAAGAGACACAGAGTGGCTTGGTGGCCAATTGGCATCCAGTCAAGATAATCCACCACACTCTTAACACACTATTTATCTCCTTTATTAACTCATCATTTTCTCAGTACCTGGTTTGGTTACAAAGACAGGGTGAGAAAGAACTATTTTGTCAGAGGAGAGCTAGGCGGAGTTCATTAACTTGGGGATTTTACTGCTAAAGGAAGATCAGGTGGATTTTTGAACATTTGAATGCATAGTTCGATAAAGAAAACAAAGCAAAGTATAAACAAATAGACTACAAGTTTTGATATCTATGCTAAGACGTGAATGATAGGTTAAAAAAAGAGACTAAAGTTTGTTATTCATCAGCAGACTCTATTGCTTACTGCTTGATCACTGTGCCATAATGCAAAGTTCATCTGTAAGAAATTATGAGCCAGACAATGAAAACTTTGCATCTCACCACAGCTCTGTTGATTTACAATGTCCAAATATAATCAAACACACCCATAAACCCTAAACTCCAAAGCCACCCAAATCAAACCACAACAAAAAAGCCCCTCCAATTCTCCCCTCATCCACGCTCCCTAAATACCCAAACCCTTGAAATAACCATTGGATATTAACATATTAGTAACCACTGGATACTATTTCCTGAATTTGTCTTGACAACTGTGCAAACTAAATGAATTTCTCCTGACACTTTGTCATCATCAAATAAGTCTTGATTTCACGCCCAGAGGCTGGGATTTATTTTATAAAAAGAATCTTTGACACTAAAATCTTTCACACATAAACCCCAAAGGACATTTAATTAATGATTCTAATAACTGATGAGGCAAACGATGAGCTCTGAAGCTAACTATCTTCTTCAGAATTTATGTAGGTGATTAGAAAAAAATCCCCTATGGGCAGAGGTATTACCAGTATGACTGGTGATAGGCTATTTATCATAAGCCTGAACACTGCAGAATGTAACACATGTGGTTTTAAAAAACATATTGTGCAGGGATAAGCTGGTACAGTTGAACCATGAATTCAAGGAATTAAAAATTTCCAACATGGAAAGACATAACCAGCACCACTAATGTAGGACAAATAACATGAGAAATAATTTAATGTATTAAAAATGAGATTTTTAATGTGAATTTGCTACAAAACTTATGTATTATGTATTATGTATTTTTGATCTGTTATGATGTGAAAGATAACTTATATTATATTACATTATATTACAAGGGGGACAATGTTAGGAGGGAAGACAAGAACTCATTTTTCAGATGTATAGACAGAATTTCCAGCACAGAGCTGTTTATTTCTTTGAGCAATAAGAGCAGAAGATTTTTGAGACCACTTAAAATAAGTTAATCAAAAATTAATGACTTTTCAGGTAAAATTAATTCAGATCTGTGAGCGTATTCTGAAATAGCAGAGAATCATCCTATAGAAACACCAAATACAATCTCCTTGATGGTTGAAAATAATGGAAGTTTTATAAAACAAAGCAGATCAAGTAAATTGAGGAACATGCACAATATAACTTTATATATTTATTTAAAAGAAAACCTTTTTCCCCATCTGAAATTTATATTATCACTAAAGTGAACATGCATATATATATATATATATATATATAAATTCTAACTCATCACACATTGCTTGCCATGTACTCTGGTAAAAGTAAAGGCATTTCCTGGAGGCATACAAGACATAAATTACTGATAGTTCTGCAAAGCATTTAAAGGAAAAAGAAAATCTTAGTTTTGCCAATAGTTTGGTCCCTCACTCCAAGCAACGCATGGATGCGCTGGTGTGTGTCCAGAGAAGGGCAACAGAGCTGGGGAAGGGTCTGAAGTGCAAGTTTGATGAAGAGCATCTGAGCGTAATGCCCACTGAGCAGATTTTTAGGGATTTTTAGTAGAGGATTTATTGTGGATGGTGCATGGGAGAAACAACAAAATTCCCAGTAGGTTCAATAGCAAGCAACTTTTACTTATAAACTTTAGAACACTCAGACATAATAAGACACTTTGCAAACTTTCACTTGTCAAATTTAAAAGACCCAAATAGAACAAGGCACTTAGCAAGGCATTGATTGGAATTTTTGGTCTGAATTACAGGTATTTCTAGAAGAAGTAGGTAGGGGAAGAAAGACTCCCTCCTACACTGAGCGAGCTAGGAGTCTTCATCCTGGAAAAAAAGGACATGTAGCTTTTTGCTACATTAGTGGACAAAATTGACCAATTGACTAATATCTGCAAGTTTTTGATGATCACAAAAAGTGGTCATCAAAAACTTACAGATATCACAGCTATCAGCACTGATTCCCTCCGCACGTACCTTCAACACAATTAGATTTCAAGTGAAAGATGAAGAATACTTGAAGTTTCACAGAAATTAGCCTTTTATAATTAAGAAACAGATTTATATCTTATTAGGACTACAAGAACATTGAAAGTTGCCCATGATTTCATATATATGTGATGCAAAACATCTTTCCATACTCTCTATGTGAATACAAAATTTTAGTGGGAGCATACTTTAGCAAGGATAATTTAAGCAGATATTTCTGAAGGGATAAACTGAGTTACAACCAGTACATCTCGAAACCAAGGTAAAGTGAAAGAGTAACCATTGGCTTACAAGGACAGATTTTAACAGGTCTCCTACAGTTTTCTTTAGCCTTCACATTTTCTGGTGTACATAATTTATAAAGTGGCCTTACTATAGCAGGTAGTGAAGATTCAGAGCTTGAAAAACAATTTTGGGAATTCATTATATTGCTTTTACTTGCACACACATCTTTCGAAAATGTAAGCATATATGGCTAAATCAACTGCTTGTTCCTCAAAGTGGCACTGAGAGAATATTCACACATCAAACTTTGGCACAAACAACAGCACTACATAGTGCTGGAGATACATATCTACATTATAGGTCAATTATACCGATATGTATACCCAATCAATTATATATATCAAATATATACATCAGTTATATACATCAATTATGTATAATTGATCCTCTCTCCAGGATCAATTGGCATTTCACAAGCCTGCTGAAGGAAGGGTTTATATTCACAAATTCAAATACATTTCCACCAGCCAAACTCACATGAATAAAGATATTCATCACAATTAGACTGATAAAAACAAGCACAGTGCATTTATTTTTCCCAAAGAGAAAGACTTATTGATTCACTGTAAAGATGGTTGGCTTGGAATTTTTAAAATGTAGTGGAGCTTCCAAAGAATAATACAAAAATAAAAGAATAAAACTAAAATTAATGTGCATATTTATTAACTACTACAATGAACTATTAAACACTAATTTTACTGTGACTGAATGCTTTGTGTGAAGTGTCAGTTCTGGCTTCTGACATTAAGAAATAGGAAAACAATCGTCTAAAAATAAAAACTTAACACTTCATCTTAGCTAGTTAAGCTTAAAAATCTCCTCCCTGACCCCTATTCTGTCATTGTACAGGTATTTTGACACAAACACAATATCTAATGAATCTCTTCAAGATCACACAACACAGGATCTCTTTTGATCTTTTGAACTGAAAGAGCCATACTAAGTGAAGATCTCAATAATAAAAAGTTTAAACATAGCTACTCTATGATCTGTAAAGAGGATCCCAGTCAATGAAGTGTTCTAATTAAATAAAATTTTTATAAAGGGAGACTTAATTGATACTTATTTTATCTCTCCATTGGCTAATTCTCATAAAAATGGAACATAACTCATTGTTAGGATATTTGGATTCCATGGCAAACAAAGGTGACTCCTAAGACACAGTGATGTATGCAAAAATTAGCCTCATTGCTATTTAGGGAGATTGGAAATTGTATTTGAATTGTTGAAATTGTATTCTTGTTCTGGTTTTTCGAGAATAATTTTCTGGTATTTCAATGGTAAGCCTACTCAATAAACAAATTGGAAAAAATTATATAGACAGGCTTATGTAATTGATGCAATAACTTTTAATTAATAATTAAAAACACTGTGTTATGAAGCATGTCCTAAAAGCCTTCATAAATCTTTTCCCAGACAACATTGCATTATAAAAATTTTCTTCGTTACTTATCACAGAATTGTACATTTGGAAGGAACAGATAAAGAATCAACAGTAACAGATTTAGTTCTCTGGAGATTCCTGGTATGGTGTCTCTACTATTGCCCTAAAGAACAGAGCAACAAGCCCAGTCTCCTCTGCTGTGTTTTTGCACTGGTAGCATGAGATTTCTACCAGGTTTTACCCAACATGGCAATTGGTTGAGAAATAGTTTTACTTTTATTGCTGCTGCTGAGAAATGGATATTTTGAGAGTGGGCTTAGCCTAGACTGTTAAATTGCAATATTTAGAGCCTTAGCGGTCATTTGGAGACTCAGCTGTTTTGTTCAGCAGCTACCAAAGCCAGCGTGTTGTTTACCCTTCTGTCACCAAGCAGCAAGCTAGGAAATTAACAGCCGATGAGGAAGTTGACATATTGATGGAAGTATCAGCAAGTGAACAGAGAAAACTATTTATGACAATGACCCACACTCAGAAGAATTCTACTGTGAGGAAATATGTACTGTGTAAAAGGCCTACTAAACTTTTTCTGCCACAGTTAGGGACCACTTGCTAAATATATAAATCAATGATGAAAGAGTTTTCACAATCTAAAAGAGAAAAAAGTCACATTCTGAAACAACAGCAATTTAAGTAAAATAAACTCTTCTGTTTTCTTTAGACAACTGCAGTATTTCATCTTCATGCATAATTAGTTTCATTTTAATTGAAATAGAGAAGTTAGCATACACTAAGTACTGCACAGAAAATCCCAAACTGTGAAAGTTCACAGTGTTTATTACTATTTTCAATAGTTTGGTTCTGATCAGTTTCTAAAGTATGACAACACAAACTCTATTCTCAAGTTATTAAATTTATCTTTTATTCTTCGATTACAGTAGATGTGCTCCAACATTATTAATTTTCTTTTCAACAGTGTATGTAAAATTACATTCTATACATCACCTTTTGAACCTTTCCAGTTGTAACATTGGTTTAAATCTTTTGTAGTATCTCCATTAAAAAGGCAAAGTATGGAAAAAAGACTGGTTAGCACTTTTTTTACTCCAAGGAAGAGATAAAATTTCTTTTAAAAGTGTTGAACTCATGCAATTTTTGTTTTTCTTGCTTATATAGTGTGGATTTCTTATGTTTTTTGTTCTTTTTCTTTTTTTTTTTTTTCTGGGGACGGGGTGGGCGAGGGATTGTTTGGTTTGGTTGGGTTTTTTTGTTTGGAAATTCATTCAAGATTCTCTTGAGATAATGAACTGAAGATTTAACCAAGCATAACATTTACTTGCTGGACTAATATTTGAATCTTTACTGACGCAGAAACAAGAAAATTTGAATTTCAATATGTGAAAAAAGGCTTTTTACCTGCAAAAATTTAAGTTGAAGTTTTCTTGCTGCAGAGGAGGAAGACATTTCTAAAGAAATGTTTTTTAATTACATACTTTGAAAAATAAGATTTTTGTCCATAAAGAAGCAATAAAGTCCAGATATAATATACTGTAATATATTTCAATTTTTATAAGGCTATAGCAACCTTGAACAGCCTTAAATGAAATTGCTGAATATTTTCAGTATCTTGGATAAGACAGTTCTTATTCACCCAAAATAACATTAAAACATACAGAATTTGAGAACAGAAAGTCCCTTGTATCTATTGCCTATATGAAGACCTTATTAGCATATAACTCTCCTTGACAATCCCACAGAAAAAGTCAGGTTGTATTTTGAGCTATTTTGAATCTTTCTTTGATTCATCACTTGGAAGACTGTCTTACAAGAGTTATTTTCTAATTGTATATTTACCTAATTTAACATTGCTTCAAGATTTTAGGTGTTACTAGAAAAAGTCCCTTCCTTCTGTGTTGCTATTGTTGTACAGGAATAGAAGCAGGAGGCAGCAACAGAAAAAAAACTTTATTTTATGAAAGACGGTCTACAATGCAAAGATCCTGAGTACTACCATGGCTTGCCTGGTCCATTAAACATGATGTAAGTCTGCTTGAGTTTGCTTTGCTTTTAAGTAAGTTTAATCAATCAAAACTAAGTTGTTCTCAAAGATAAAATGATTGACTTTATGAGTAGAAAGTCTATATTCTAGGTTCCCAGAAATTAGTACATCAGGCATGACTGGAAAGGAATTACAAGAGCTCTGATTAAAGACTACTTTCTGTCTAAAGAAGCCTAACAAGCACAAAATGGTTTGTTAATCTTACCACTTACCTTTTCCATATCTAGGTTTTGAGGTTGTTTTTCAAAGGTTCAAAATACAATATGAAGTAAATAATTGATGTCTGTCTAATCATCATATCTCTACACCATGATTTTAACATAAGATATAACATACTACTTACAACTTTGTGTTGTACTTTATCATGTAATGTAATTTCTGTCAAATTAAAAATAAATAATACAGAGTAGGTGGACATGATGCTTGACAGTTGCAGTAACTACTGTATTTTCTCCCAGTACACAACCACTCCTCCAAAGTTTCCAAAAATTTTTATATTCCAAAATATGAAAAAGACTTAATGGGACTTATGGTACTTTCAGAAATTTATTGACATTTACAGAGCAGTACACAATTATACCCTTCAAGCATCATTTGCCTTAAAATTCTATAAATTCAGAACTTTCAGTTTCACTGTGATAAAATTGATATGCCATTGTGTTTTGATAGAAAGGCTCTTAGAGAAAATTATTTATTTTTCTGTTTACCTCATGCATAGTTTCGGTATCAGTTCAGGGTCTACATAAGAATAAAAAATTCAGTCACTGAAAAAGCTGTGCAGGAGAAAATTTACTCCAGCATATTGTAAAGAGTGACAGCGTGAACCATGGAAAATATTAATTATGTAGAAATCACAGGCTCTGCCTAGGAGCTAAGAAGAGATTAACCCATTGGATTTACAGGTATCTATAATGACACCACTGGGGTAATCTTCCCACAGGGACCACACCTGGGTTTGTAGAGATAGGTACACATAACAAATACCAGACTGAAACTGTCAATATGCCATTTGATACTTCCATTAGTATCCCAAAGACTGAAACTAATGAGGTGTGGGGAAAGAACTACCACTGCCCTGTATGTGCTCTGTAATCCCCACAACACTGCCAATATTTTCAAAGGACATGATGACACACCAAAAGCAAAGATATTCACAAGATTTACTTTTCCAGAAACCTCTCTGGTTGAAGGTGTTTGAACAGATCAGGTCATCTTAATAGGCATTTAAAAAGCAAAGCATCCTTTTTAAGACAGGAAGATTATGTCTCAGACAGCTAGTCTTTTATTACATCATTTATTCTACACTGAATGGTTCTAGTAATTTGCTGAAGAATCTTATGGGTTTTTCTTGAAGATAAAAGCAAGTACTCATCTAAAAAACATATACATCAACCACACTCAATCTAAGTGGAAAGTGATAAAAACTAACCTACACATATTATTTGAGTTACAGTTAGAACATTTAAATAGAAAAATAATTGTGATTGAGAAGCTATGATCATTTATTTTTATAAATACAGAAGATTCAAACAAAAAGTGAGGGAAATAGATTTATTTATATATCATTTATAATGCACCAACCATTGTCTGTAAGTCTAGTTGTTAAAGATATGAGTATGAATAACAGTAAAAAACCAGAAATATATCATACTTCAAATAATAAATATTCACATGAATTATGTAGTTCTTAGTATTGGAACAACAAATACTTGATTTTTTTTCTGTAGAAAATTAAGATATATGGAGTAATTGCATTCATTTACTATGAAAGTGAATAATTTATGACACTCTGTTACTCAAATGTAAGATGCCAAGAAATTGTTACAGTCAGCTTTTTGATGTGGTAGCATATGCCCCTCTTTATTAGCAAGAGAAAACTTCCCATCAAACTCATTTTTGCACTAATAAAATATTAATTTTTAGAGTCTCTCAGAAGCAGGATGAAATCCCTGATACAGTGATGAGCATCATACCATCATCACAACCACACTTAATCTTTAAACTGAAATCCACCTTGAATTTCCTAATCACCGAATGAGATCTGCTTTTCTCTCCATTGCTGCCAGTCACAGGCAGAGGTTTGCAGGTATGGACACTCAGACATTCAGCAGGAACCTGACCTGTAATTCAGTTTTATTTTCACGGCTCTTTTTGGCTATGCAGAGATAATCTGTGGGATAATCAAAAGGGTTGTGCCTCTGACTTAAGCACAGCTGCAAGGAACAGTCATCCCAGAGAACAGAAGAGTAACCTTAGGACTCTGAGCTGCTTGACTCTTCTTTTGGTTTTGGTGAGGAGACCTAAAAGAACTCCTAAAGCTGAAGTTAAAACATGAGAAGAGTCTGTCACGGAAGTGCACTTGCCTCATGTGGAAAAAGAACTAGAGTTATCCCCTTACTCAAAGCAAGTTCTCAAAGAAAAACACCACCAAGTCATGCTCATACTGCAGGTTCACTGGTAAGTTCCTACAGAAAGCAAACCTCAAAGGCTTGACAAATTTTTCTGTTGAAGTTATTTGCACATTTAGGTCTTCATTGCATCATTAAAATTCTAAAAGGCCCAAAGATTTTTGTTTTGAATACATTTAGTTGTTTAAATGTCATGTTTTCATTTTGTTTTTAAAATAATTAAATATATGGTCCCTAAGCACACCCAGAAATAATCATGTTCACATATGTTTGGTAAGACTGAAAAATTATTTGAAGTTTTCACCACACAACCGTCTTTACTAACCTGATTGCAATAGCAGCTTTAAACATTTCTTTCTGTTTTACCATAAAGCCATATGCATTGCAGTTTTGAGCTGCATGCACATCTGAAATTCAATAAACTGATTCTACCGGATATGTAAGAATTCTATGGATCAGACCTTCAAGAGTAACAGACAAAGTTTTTTCCTTTAATAAATTCTCCTTATTTTTTTCATCTCCCCCTTATTTCCCTTATATTAAACATTTCTCCCCCTCTGCCATATATAAATCTGACTCCTTCCTACAGTTCCATTTCTTTATGGCATAAAAAATTTGCGTTTATTGTGGGCAAACTCTGGTTTGGTTTCCCTTGTGTCAAGTTATCCCTGTCTGAAGTTTATTTGAGACCACGACTGTTTTGGTTGCCCCCCTGTTCTTTACCTGCCCAAGAGTTCAATACATTCTATCCCACAGCATCTTACTGAGGTCATGCATTCCAGAGACTTCCATTTTAATTCCAAATAAAACAACATTTCACTGAATAAAAAGATAGAGCAAACATATTTTATTCCTTGCTTTTCTAGCTATCGAGTATTCTTATACATATCTTAATATTCAAACATTAAAATGAAGAATTTGGAATTCAAATTGCAGATTTCAAGCCTAAAAATTGTGTTCAAGTGTAGAATTTTAATTTGAACAGTTTACACACTTCTATTAAATTATTCTTCTTGGGCTGCAATTACTTTAACTGTGTCAGCTCTGTTTTTCTCTTAGTTTGTTCTGAATTAATTCTATTGTTGACATGTACCAATGAATTGTTGTGTGGTTAAAGGTTGTCCAGGAGCAACTCATAGCATGCTTTCACACAACCAAGTACATTTCTTTCTAAATTTATGTAGGTTTTTTTGATCCTCATTGTTTTAAATCTATATCCTGAAGCAAAGTCTATTGCTGACTTAACTCTCCTCAGTGCAATATTTAATTTCTCTAAAACATTATTTTCAATATGTTTAGAGTTTGTAGACAGATATCAACCTGATGTGCTGATGTCTTCAGTTTTGGGGAACAAACTGGCTCCAGCCATTTAACCTTAAAGCATTAAAAGGAAAAAGGAAAGTAATCATTCTAAATGAAGAAACAACCAATTTATATTTTAAAAACTTTCTATTTTAAAATAATATATTCAAGTTAAAAAGGAAAATTTGTATGTGCTGGATAAAAGGGTCAACATAATTTTCTTCACAAGGTAGAAAAATTTCTGTATGGCACCAACATCTAGAAAAATATGATCAAAATATGCACACTGCTTTTGAAGGTTCTAAACCTTCTTGAGCTCTCTAAACCTTCTTGAGCTCAAAGTAGAAAGAGAAAGAGATTTTACACATTCATAGCCTTCAGTAAGCACTGCAGCTCTTAATAAGGTTTGAAACAAATAGCATTGAAACCTCAGAATCTATTTCACACTTACATTAGTGCAAATTAAAATATATTTCACAGAAAATATTTAGCAGTAGCAACAGGTAAGGATCAAGGAAAGCCAGTCCCTAAAGACTTTGGTTAATCTAATGGAAGATCTCTGAAAGCTCAGAAAAGTGAATGCCTCTGCCCTCTGAGTAAATTCATTACCATACATTTAGTGATCATTAACAGTTCAACTGCTCAGACAGTGCTTGTATACAACTTCAGTAAATAAAAGATTGCAGAAATTTTGGTAGTTTAATTTAGAGTGAAGAATCAGATTTAAAAAGTAGCATAGTTTATCAGTGCCAGTACTACAAGATTGTGATTTTATTTATTCTAGGTAGCAAAGTGTACTGGCTCCATTAAAAATAGAAAGACAGGTCATTTACTTTCTCCATGGAATGGCAAAGCAAGAAACAAGTAAATGAGTGTGTTATGGGAATGCAATTTGTCTTTCAGTAGGAAATCTTGTGGAGCAAGAGATGGCTGAGAAAATACTGTTTGCAGAAAGAAGCACCAGAATAAATTGTAAGAATAAAAATTATGTTCTATTTACAATTAGTGCTATACACTTTGCCTAAACTCACATCCTCTGAGTAGCTATTAACAGCTCAGATCAGACTTGGAAAACTCTTTTTTTCTTTCTTTAAATCAGAGACAAACACTGAATATGCAGGGATGAAAAAAAAAATAAAGAAAAAAGTTCCTTAGGTGAAACATTTATTTTATTTTTACTTAATTTAATTTCCATTTTCATTCATTGCTATGAATGTCATACTGTTTTTTTAACTGACACAGTAATTATTTGTTTAAATATTACACCTCCACATGGAAGAAGATAATGTCTTTATGAGGAAGTGCTTTAGTAAATTAATGAGACTATGATCCACCTGAATTATAAAATAATTTTCTCAAGAGCAGGAATATTCATAGATCAGAGATTACATAGATCCACATAGAGGTTAACTGCAAATGTATACAACTCTGTTTCTGATAAGAAGGAGAATGGACCAGGGAAGTGAAGACTTATGACAACATACAAACTTTTTAACCATTCATCAGTCATTCGACAGTTTTGAAAGGGATACTTTGAATATTCAGTTGCTCCAATGACATGATTATTTGCTGCCAATATCTTTGTTCTGTGTCTTTGTAGTCGGTGTATACATACACATATATAAAGTAATGCATGCTATAGATACATGTATACATATATATATATGTATATGTGTGTATATATATACACACACATAGAGAGGGAAAGTATATTTATACTTAATGAACTACAAATCTTTTAAAAAACAAGCACAAGCCATCAGATTCACACAAACAAGTACTATCAAAACAAGCAGAGC
The DNA here is from genome assembly GCA_013186435.1 of Turdus rufiventris. Taxonomy (NCBI): domain Eukaryota; kingdom Metazoa; phylum Chordata; class Aves; order Passeriformes; family Turdidae; genus Turdus; species Turdus rufiventris. The sequence continues at coordinate 1,610,146 of PYHW01010764.1, read as the reverse complement.
TTTGGTTCTTCATGATCTTAAGCCAGCATAACTTCTGAAAACATATGGCAGAAACATAAGGCCAAAATTTTAATGGGTTACACAATGGAGTGCCACTTCAACTATCAAAGTTGCAAAGAGGTGTGGAATTTAGCCAGTTTTATGTCTAATTTTAGGGCAGGAATGTAGAATGGGGGCAAGTGCGTTTCTGAGGTAACACGCAAGTACAGATTTTTAGTGCATGTTCATGATAATCCCAAATTACTTTTTAAAATAAGACTTGTGAATTTGAAGCTGAGCATCATATTTCACCTGCCATTCATTTTGTCCCCTCACATTTTCCCCTCTCTGTTATCCATGGCCTAATTAGAAGCAGAACGCACTGGAGTGTGAACAAGCACAGATGGTAAATCAAGTACAACAAAAACTTGAAAGACTGCCCATGCAAAGGAAACCATATTAGCTCATGTTTACAAATTGTAAAAGAACATCTACATAAATGGTACTCTCCCCCTACTCCTATCTCCATAACTAACTCAGTAAAATGAAGTTTTATAAATATTCTAGATTATAAGTGAGAAAGTTGAAGCTTGTAAAAGAGGACTTAGACACGATTTATAAGGCAAGTTCGTTCTCTGCAAGAGAGTTCTTGAAAAAGTCCTAGAGAATACTCAGAAGCAAGAGGGCCCAAAAATTATTTAATATTTACTTTAGGAATCTATGGTTCAGTTCCAGTACAGACCAATGTAGCATATAAATGCAGGTGGTTTTCTCTGGAGTTAGATGAAAACAAAAACATTTTCACTAGGATATTATTTGTCAAAGTAGAGCACTGTTTAAGAAAGGATACAGCAGGAAGCATTGAAAAGGACAGTTTTGGCTCAAAGGTCATCCTTCAACTCTAATAATCTGGGCAAAAGTAGGGCTCTCTTTTTCAGTAGTGTTTCATTTTAGTTAAGGTCAGAGATGCTGCAAGGAGCAGACAGGTGTTTTTGCAGCAACATTACTGGATTCCACCAGTGATCTTTGTGCTAGGTAAGGCTTTAGTTGTGAATGACAGGAATGATGCCTAGACCTAAAACATTTGAGATTTCTCAGTTAAAAAAGAGAGCAGACAAGTCCTTAGGTCTTGAGATGATAAAGAAATAGAGTTTTAATTAAACATCTTTTTATAACTTGATGTCAGTTCAGTTTTAAATTCAGATTGCTGTAGTTGGTAAAAACTGAAAAAATGATAGAGGTGCAAAAACGTGCTTAGGAATACGCAGTTCCTTGTAAATCCTTCCACAGTAGTCTCTGTATACTGCAGGCTGTCACAGAGACTTCAGCAGTTCATGAAAAACAGGAATATAATGAAATCTTGAAAAAGCTGGAAGCTGAGCACATCCACAATGTCTTCTGCTCCTATCCTTAAACCATGTGTCTGTTTAGACTAATGCTTCTTTGGAAGCAAAGCTGAACTGGTTGTTCCACATCCACATGGTGGATAGGATGCAAAAAACTAAGAAAGTTATGACCTCCAGGACCTACAGTAAACAAACAAAAATAATACATCCCACAAAAATAATGTTAATATGGTTTCCCTTAGGAATCCATTCTAGTATTTGTTGAGATGGTATAAAAAATATAAACATGACAGAAACTGCCCAGATAATTAATGATTTTATATTTAATGATTATAACATGAAAAATGACTCTTACACGAAGTCTTTCATATCCAATTTGCATGGTATAGGACAATTTCAACAGCCTCTCAATTTTTTAAGGATGACAAATGATGAACTTGCATTGATGATGGGAGCAATAGACACTTCCATAACTTTTGTTTTTTCATGCCCCTGAAGTGCCACACTCCTTCTTTGTTTAATGCATAGATTAGCCACCGATATTTGTGTTATTTCTGAACATAACCTTCAAACAGACTGCAAGCTTTCTTGGCCTAATTGTCACTGATTGTATCCAGTAGCTGTAGTGTCAGGCTTCTTCCTCAGACAGGTTTCTATGAATAGAAATAAACAATACTACCATCTCTCAAGAAATTGCATTCATATTGTCAACAATTTATTGCCACCAGAATTCCCTTATTCTGCACCATATCCCAATGCAGAATGGTCAAAAAACCCCTTCAGAAGTCACTTTCCTACATTGTATTTAATAAAAGTTTTTAATGGTTATATTACCTTCAAGATAATAATGTGGTTTAGAGTAGTCATTGCATGAAGTTTATATAAAAGAAAAGTAAATTAAGTAAGACCCTATGGAGGAGATCATGTACTTGTCAATAAAAACCCTTTATCTATCTCATAGAAAACAATTGTGCAATCATACAGTACATGCAATATCAAGAAAATTAGTAACATCTTATCCAATTTAAATGGGACAAGGATTTAAACAGGATTGATAGCATATATGTTTTATGTACCATAACCTAGGCTGCAGAATCTCATAGTTCTGTGACCAGAAAAGTTGTAACACCAGAAAAGATACCGAATTTTACTTAATTAATAAAGATTATATAAGCATAACATAAGTTAATTCATCTCAATACCTTTTAAAAAGATGAGTTTTCACTCAAACTCCAGCAGGAAATATTGGAAGAGTGGGAGGGGAACAGGCTGCCCAGGAAGTGGAGGGATGGGGCCAGAACCATAACAGCAATTTCTCTGTATGCAGTATATATCTACATACAACTTCTAAAGCTATTCTCATATCTAGTCTATAGTATTTAAGGACACACAAACTGAACTGGAATCTTCTATGAACATTATGACAATATTCAAAATTATCACCTCATCCCCAATTTTAAAAAATGGTTGAAAACCCGCAGAGATTAAAATCAAAAGTTAAAGAAGTAGAGTGAGTAGATATTTTTAATCCAACTATCAGGCTTCAAAATAACTGCAGGGGAAGAGAGAAGAATTGTTCAAAATTTCCTTTCCTGCGTTCAAATCCTTCTAACACCCACACACAGTTTAGAAGTATGCTGGTAAAAGTAGCAACCATTTACATGGCAGCTTAAGAAAGGAAAATTGTCCATTCTTCTCCCCCAAATTAAGAAAGAAAAAAGACCTATTTAGTTTTAAGGCCATTCAAAAATTGCAGGCCTTCTTGCTAAAGTTTCAATTCCTCAATACAAACTTTTAGATCCTTTAAAAACCTTGATTTTCTTCTTGGTCTATAAATGAAAACATTTTCTATTTACATTTCTCCTGTCATTTTCTTTTCTAAATTAGCTAAACTCCATATTACATAAAACAATAGCATGATTTGTGAATTTTTTAATTTATTTATTACTTATTTGTCACTTACAACTCTGAGTGATTAGGGGATTCCAACTGCTGTCTGGGTTACAAATGGGGAAATCTCAAGAGTGGACAAGGGACAGAAGCTATTGTGGCCAGCTTGGAAACACAGTGTCTCCTGGGTTACAGATTCCACCATACTCACCACACAGCTACACTCAGAGTAGTTTGAAATTAAAGTTTTAGCTAGAAGACACTTCTGAGGAAAAAAAAGTATCCCTTGAAACTAAAGAAACTTTAGTTTCTTCAACAACAATAGCTTTAACTGATTGAAGACTGTTTAGTGACCAAATTATTTATATTTCAGTACCAGTAGAAGTTTCCTGGATAAAACTTACTTGAGATATGACAAAGTAAGCCATTAAGAGTGCTTAAACCAGAAATTTCACTTTGTTGTTGGATTTTATTTTTCTCCTTTGCCAGTACTTTCAGACATCCAAGTCATTATGCCAGCTAGCTATTGCATGTAAGTTGCTACTTACATGGATAAATCAGTTGAGAGCCAGAAGAATTAATGGAATTCTGTTTTACTGGGAGAAGTAAATATGCAGAGCGTTCACTGTCATTCAACACACACCTGGATAACATTGATTAGTCTTCCCATAAATACAGCTGCAAGTGCCTTTAAATATAATAGTATAATTGCATGTTTAATGAGAGCAGAGGAAGCAAAAATATTGTGGTTTACACTCCTGTCTATTTAGATTCATCAGCAACATGCTCAGTCTCTGGGAACACCAAGCAAGATCCACAAAACCACATGGTCTTTTTTTCCCTTGAGAAGTTGTTAACATTTCAGTGAGAACTTGGTCTCAGATTGCTTATGCCAATGTTAACCTTGCACATTGAGGGTAGCCTTCTCTAATGGCTATTTAAATGTTGCATGCCCTTTTTCTTGCTTTTATTTTATAAAATAAAATACAATACAAACAGAGATGTGTGTGTGTATTCTTAGTGGGCTACTAAATGCCATCCCAAGGTTTTATTCCTGGAAACAGTTAATTACCAAGCTCATCAGAAACATTTGGTGATGTATGAAAAACTTTAATTTTTTCCCAAATCAAAGAACTCTCCATTATTTACCAGTACAGTAAGATAATGGTGTCTGTAGAAACACATCAAATGTCAGCATTGAGAAAATTTTATTTTCACAGTCAACATTTTTGTGACTATAGCAAACTCATTAAATAGTTTTCAAGATGATCTCTGCTTAATCTGAATTTGTTTTATTGTTTGTTGTAATATCATGAAGTTATCTATTTATATTAAGGAATTGCAGTTGCATACCCTTGTCATCCATATACAATATATGTGCTCTCTAACAAATTGAGTGATCTTTTGAAAAATGGGAAAATTGCTGATTTAAAATATTTATGCCGCAGAGAGAGCACAAATCTTAGAACAACTTACGTAAATTCCCTGCCACAGCAGTCAGGTTGAACAAAAGATACATATGAACATAAGGAAATATCACTAACATAACAATCCCAAATTATGGAGAAGGGAAGAAATGTTCTGAGTGGTTTTGTCACAGATTGGCAGGTGAAAGGAGAAAGCTGGAGTGAACTGTGTTACACATAGAACAAAATAGAAACACTGACTCAATCACAGCACTCTACTCCTGCGTGCAAAATGACTGTCATATTAAACCAGACATCAAGAGAAAGTCAAAGATTAGATTGCATTTAGGTGCTAGAAAAAAAATTAGACCTGCGCAGGGGGTGGTACAAAACTCTTCCCACAATAAAAAGAGATCAAAGAAACCACATACATAGTAAATAAAGGGGACCAATTTACTAGTATAGACATGAAGGAATTAAAAATTCCAGTGTTGAAGAAGAACTTCAAGAGAGATGGAGGTGACATGGACTCTCTATGATGATCCCTTCCTGTGATAAAAGGTCCAAGTACAACCGTGCATGTGGAACTGGACAAAATGTGGAGAAGAGAGGAAAAAATTCTTCAAAATGACTATAAGTATAGGAGTCCATCAAATTTAAAAATTAAAAATAAAACAAGTCTCTTTCAAACACACGTCCAATTTTCATTATGTTCCTCCAAAAATCAGAATATGTAGGAAGGTTGGGTTTAGTTGTGGTTTGGGTTTTTTATCTCTTTTTACCATATGATAAGGATAATTTGTAATTCAACTCCATCAAGAACTTAAAATTTCACAGTCTTATAGTGAGTCCTCTAAGTCTCCAAAGTGTTCAACAGAAATTTTCATTTTGGGTTATAACATTACTATGCTCTCTCTGTTTCCTCTTGCAAAGGCTGACTTTGAATCACCCTTCTTATGTCTCTTGACAAAGTAATTTAAAGTCTCTTCTGAAATTCTATATACAAGCATAATTACTATCAATGATTCCAACAATTTGGGTAACTATTTTCATTATATGGAATGAGCTTACATACCTATGGTAAACCTTCAAGAACATAGTCAAAACAGTTGAACACACCATACTATCCTTTACCTACTTTTTACTTTATTAAGACAACCAGTTGTTGATTTGCAAACATGATTTAGCCCCATACAGATATTTCTCAGTCCCCATAATCCATTCTTGAGTCCTCAACTTGAATGAACAGCAAAAGGTTCTCCTGCAGGAATTGCTGAATTACCTCTCTGTTTTGTTTGCAAGCAGGTGGCACCTCTCATAGACCTAACCAACTCAGCCCCAGTTAAGAACAAGCTGTAGATCTAGATAATCCTCCTTTGTTGTTTTTTTTTTTTTTTTAACAAGCAGCTTAGTGCTGAAGAAATTTTTCTTCATTTGAACAAATTTAATTCTCCTCGTGTCACCTCACTTTAAAGCTGCCATTTCAAATGCTAATTGCCTAAGGACACAGTGGAACAGGTGCTCGTATGTGCCCACTGTTCCCTACTAAAAATCATTGCCTCTGATCTTCACCCAAATCCTCAAACTGTAGAATTTCCATGGAATACTCCTTTGACTGATGAAGAATGACAATTCATTAACCTTGCAAAAACCTTCTAACAGAATGTGATTAACCCAATTTTGCCATGCATTGCTCCACACCTGCCATTTTTTAGCGAATCCAGGTTGCAGGGAATTTGTCACTTGGTCGTTGCTTTGTTTCTTAATTGTTTTTTGGGCTTTTTTATTCATGGGATGTCTGTTTCTGAAAAGCACTGACTGTTCCTTGCCCTGGTGGAAATCCAGCCTCTCATTAGCATGAACTTTTAGGCATACCTGTGAAAATCTCTTCCCCTAGAATACCAGTCCTGTGAAGTCCCTGTATTCCCAGACATGGACTTGTTCGGTTTAATTTTGCAGGCAATGCTCTTTTCAAGCCATGAAATTAATACTAGTTATGCCAGGCCATCTGTGCCTACCAAATGCACGTGACACCAGCCATCTTGATGTTTCTAGAAACTGAAGAAGCTGAGCACACATATGAATTGTACCATCACTGACAAATATGTTTATCTGGAACAGCTCTTTGAATAAGTCTTTTGTCTAACATGTTCTCCATCTCTTGATGTTTCTACTGAGCTTGTCTTTCGCAATGAATAATGGCATTGACAAATTAAATTACAATCATGGAGTTAATTTTCTTTGACACAAGTGTTAGAATGAAGTTGATATCTTTTCTATGAACCAGTTGCAGCCAGTAGCCCTATATTTTACAATTGTTACTACTCTAAATTTGGTGTAAACAGTCAATTGAGCGTATTTTATCTGTCACATTTATTTAAAATGATCACACTTCATTGAGTGCACCCCACAGTCTAATATAACAAAGTGAAGAATTTCAAAGACAACATTTTTATTAGATGCCAAATATTTCTTCTTTTTTTGTAACTAAGATTTTTTTTCCTATATAATTTATAATAACCATATAATTAACAATTTCTATGCGTATTTTCACCCTTTTCTTCACTCCCACAAAATTACTAAAGTCATTAAGATTATAACTGTTAAAAAACTCTGTGAGCACTTACTGCTATGAGTTTGTTAAAACTCCAAAATACTAAAGGGACCTAAGCTAATAAACTCATTATTATGGAACTACTGCCAAGAGACAAGGTCCATAAAGGTACATTTTCTTTGATTCTTCCTTGTATTGTGATAATATGAAGTTGAATTTATTCCTTGTATTCTTGATAGAAAGGAGTAGCAACTTTGCAATCTATTCACATGAAAAATACATAATTCTTTTCCTTGCAAGGGTTATTGCGATTTCTTATCTATAGTATGAGCAATATCATTCAGTTATATAATTAGACTATAAAGGTATTTTTATTCTTAATCTAATTTTACTGACATTGAAACTATTGGCCATGAATAAATTGGAGAACTCCTACATGTAAACCAATTTTTCAGATACAGTAAACAGTGGTTTCAGTGGCTTTCTAAATAATGCTTTGTGAGTTTCAGATTAATTGCTCAGATTAGTTGCATATTTCATACCACATGTTCCATGATCTGTTCCTGATATATTTTACACACATCCCATCTGAATTATAGGATTGTGCTTAAGAATCAGTTTTCACATCAAAAGGGCATGAAAGAAGGATGTATATCCAAATCAAATATGCAATCACACAAATAGCCTAAGATTGCACATAACTTGCCAAAAAAAATTAATAAATCTTGTGGCAATGTGGGCTGCCATATTCCATACTGTCTACTCATTACATTTTATATTAGATGTTTCAGTCAGCCAGTCACAGTCAGCCTCTAAGATCATGGAGCATGTCCTTCTGGAAGATGTCCAAACATATGAGAGACAGGGAGGTGACTAGAGATAGGAAACACGGCTTCACCAAGAGGAATTCATGCCTGACTCATTAGTGGTCCTCCACACTGGAGCAACTTCATCAATGGACAAGGGAAGACCTGCAGGTGTCACCTACACAGACTTCTGCAAGGCCTTTAACGTGGTCCCATGCAGTATTCTTGTACCTAAATTGAAAAGATATGGATTTAAAGAGTAGACTCTTTAATATGTGAGGAATTATCTGGCTAGCTGTCTCCAAAGATTGATAGTTCAATGTCTAAGTGGAAATCAGTAAGGACTGGTGTCCTCTAAGGGTCCATACTGGGACCAATAGTACTTCATATCTTCACCAGTGATATGGACAATGGCGTTGAGTACATTCTCAGCCAGTCTCTAGATGATACAAGCTGAGTGCTGCAGCTGGTTTGCTCTAGGGAAGGGATGCCATCCCAAGTTACCTTGACAGACTTGAGGAGTGGGCTCATGCAAACCTTGTGAAATTCAGAAAAGCCAAGCATAATCTCCTGCATCTGGGTTGAGGAAACCCCCCTCATCCACAAAGACTGAAGGATGAATGAGCCCTGGGGAGAAGGACCTGGGGATATTGCTGGACAGAGAACAGGACATGAGTCACTAATGTGCACTTGAAGTCCAGAAAGCAAACCGCATCGTGGGCTGCATAAAAAGAGGTGCTGTCAGCAGGTCAAGGGAGGTGATTCCCCCCCTCCATCTGCTCTTGCAAGAGCCCATATGAAGTGCTTGACACTTGAAGAGGTTGCTCAGAGCTGTGGGTACCTCTGCCCTGGAAGTGTTCAAGGTCAGGCTGGCAGGAGCTTTGATCCTGATCTGGTGAAAGATGCTCTTGTCCACTCTATGACTCTATGAAATGGTGAGAAACATTGTCTAATAAGACCTCATTACAAAGTAAAAGGTTTATATTTGAATATTCCCTAATAAAAATTTTGAACTCCTCATTCTATATAAACCTGTAATGCTTCAATAGTGTTAACAAAGACTGCAGAAAAAAAATCTGAATAAATGTTTTCCAAATAATGGTTAATTCTGACGAAATTTTTGTTAACTTGTAGGATATATGGCAAACAGTCATAATGTATAAGTAAACAAGTAAAAAGACCAAATTAAGTGGGAGTTTGCATCATATCAACAAGTTAATATATTTTTGTTCACATATTCTTATATTTTAATGCTGACATAAGTGGAGGAGAGCTCACTCCAGAGGTTACCTCAGTTTAGATTAGTCACGATTTGCAAAGAGTATCATTAGAATTGCTATTATATCCTGCCTTTCAAGTCTGTGGTAAAGTGCAAGGCACCTTAGCTAGCACATTATAAACTACTTATTTAGCAATAAAAGGCATTCTTAATGACAGGCTTAGTTAACTGCATGTTTTACACATCAGCTTGCAGAAATTAGCATGCCAGAGACTTTTGAACTACTATCAATCTTACCAGGACCAAAATGAAATTTTAGTTTATAATGTGAAATTTCTCGGTTAGAGGATGGATAACAGGAAAAAAAAGTGACTTTATCCTGGAAAAAAGGTATCAGTCTTCTGCAGATATTGGCTGACATTTGAGTACACAGATAATATGCATCCATACATGGATAGCTACACATCAGTACATTTATTGGAGGGCATTAAAATTTAGCTTCTAAAGTCATGATCAAGCTAAATTTAGCAACAACTCAATAAGAGAAAGTAGTTCTTAAAACCCTGGAAAATTACTGAAAAGATAACCAGTTACTGCACTAAGGATCCAACACTTCACTTCTGCAAATGAGCAAAATTATTATCAGTTTATCAGAGTTTAGAAGTTTGGTGTACACTCAACTGAAGTGCAACAACAAACCCTAATATTAAGCAATCCACTGACTATGATAGTCATGTAACTCAGTAAACACAGTAATAATATTGCTGATAACAGGCTGCTGGTCTTGTACTGATTTTACAAATAGTCAGTACTGACTTCAGTGAGGAGGGAATTCATCCACAGCATAAGAATCTTGGGGTTTGAATTCTGCCTAATCTACCAGTGATGACATTGGTCTCTCTCATATACTGTTTTAATCTGAAGATTTATTGATCCATAAAGAAAGGAACAGAAAGAACAATCCTAAACATTAAACACAATTAAGTATAAGGATGTTGTGGATTTGATTCTCTGCTTCTTATAGGTTTTGCACAAAATGGTATTTGGATGAAAAATATGCAAATACTGAAAGGTTGGGAAGACTACAATAGCTTTAACTGATAACTGGAAAGAAAATTCTTCATTGTAACAATCTTCACACATAAGATGACATGCAAGCCCATGGTATGTGACACAATGGCTATTTTGGAAAACAGATTTGATTATTTTTAAGTTGGAAGGAACATAAAAACTATTGCCATGATTTCTGACTGCAGTTGATGAACAATAATAAAAGATATACTGTATGCTAGCTCACTTCTTCCTGCTTTTCAGTCGGACAGGAGGAGAAAATAAAATTAGGCTCATGGACTGACACAAAGAAAGGGAGATCATACACCATGGGCAAAACAGACACAGCTGTAAACGTAACTTCACTTTTTGTCAATTAAGATATACCTGAATGGAAAGAAGAAAATTAATAAAAACACCACCTTCCCCTAGTCATCCTCTTCCCAGGCTCAACTTCACTCCTGATTCCTCCCTCTCCTACCTCCTCTGAGCAGTGCAGGTGGGATGGGGAATAGGCAGATAAGTCTGTATCTGCTCCTTTCTACTGTTCTTTCCCTTGAACTCTTTTCATCAAGGTCTAGTGAAGTTCCTTATCATGAGCTGCAGTCCTTTCATATAAGCCTGCTCCAGCACGGACTGTCAAGTGTCCTGCTCATGATCCAGCTTCAGGATGGAGTTCCCCACAGGCTGCAGTGCTGAGATCTGCTCTGCTGCAATCTCTCTGTAGGTTACTAATCCACACCTGATGTCCTCCAGAGATTTCAGAGAAATCCCTGCTGGGACACCTGTAGCACATCCTTGCCTACTCCTCCTTCTCCCCTGATCCAAGCCAGGGTTCCCCAGCAGCAGTCTCACTGCCAAAACCTTGACACCTACACACTATAGAGGTAACCAACACCTTCACTGCTGGTAAAATGTCTGTACCTTCACTGAACTGAAGGAGTGCAACAACAAACTCGTTTTTCATTGGGCAAAGTACTGTGATTGGGCATTTTTTCCCCCTGCATACCCATATCTTCTATGTTAAGAGACAGTGAGAGAAAATAATTGGTTCCTACTAGGAATAGACCCAGTAAATGACTGGAGAATCCAGTCAATTTGTTCCCCCTTATGTCTTACTTCCTTTTAAGAGAGATGCTGTATCTTATACTAATTACCAGCACTTTCACCTTGGTTCCTAAATTAATAATGTGGTGCTTCTACTTCCAGAGTCATCTGTTGAACCTTATCTCCTGAATGAAAATTCACCTAAAGTGAGTAATTTTAAAGAGAACAATAAATACTTCCTTGTACTTCTGTTGTAATAAGTGAAAAAAACTCTTCTGTAGTTTAGATTCTAATACAGACAACATCTTCAGAATTAACCATATGTGAAAAAAACGCAGTTGTAAAAGTTTTGGGAAGACACTTTGGCACTAGCTGAGAAAGACCTGAGTTCCAGTGAGCCCTTTAAATTAAATTAATGCTCATAAATTCAGGAGGGTCAAAAGACCAAAAAAGAATGTTGGTTATTAAAACCAGATACAACAATATAAATTATTTTTTCTTAGACTGAACAAGTCACTCAGACTGCTAGAACAGGTCCACATTTGCTATTTGAAGGTGTGATGTAATGTAATTTCCAGACATATGCTCTATTTTTAAATTTTAATTTTTGTTTTTAAATTTACATTAAACCAATGCAATTTTTTTATTTAAATGGTTTAAGAGTGGGAACTATGGGAATGGAGCTGGAGAATATGACTCAGAGCACTGATCAACTCATGACTGAAGTGCTAAATCTAGTGGACTGCAAGCCCTGGCAAGTCAAGGCAGAACCCTGGATGAGGAAGCAAAGGTCTGTACAGGTCTGTGCAAAACTCTGTGCAGGGCTCTGATTAAGTAATGTTACTCAGAAACACCAATTGTGCAATTGTTGCTATTTTTAGGGAAAGTAGCTGGGAAAGTATAAAAACTGATTTGTAAAATCAATAAATTGGCTTTTTGCATCCATGCAATGAGCCCCGTCTTGTCAGTAATTGATAGGGAACAATGAATTTTCTTTTAGTGGGCTTTTTTGGCACTGTAACTAGATTTTTTTTTTCTTGATGTGAAGTTTTATGACCTGACTGCAATAATTTCGCTCTTGATGACTGTAACTGATACTCCTTTTATTTTTTCAATGTAAAAACTAAAAGTAACATGATGATGACTTTTTCTCCATTCCACAAACCAAGAAAAATTATAATTTATTTTACAATTTGCACACCCAAGAAAATACAAGATAAGCTGATCTGTTTAAAGTGATTTAGTGAGTCTTCTAGCAATTTTCAATCTTACAATTCTAGAGTCCTGTTCACTTCATGTGATTTTGTTTTTCTCTTGAGTAATTAGTTTTCCAAAGCAATGACTGTATTTTCCAAATCCACCCAATCTAGATTTCTCTCTCTTATTTTTTTTTAAGTTTTAGTGGAAATTTTCTATTACTTTGTTAGTGTTTATTATTCTTCTATCATATTTTTATAATGAGATTATAAAAATGTTCCACTTAAAAGTAATGGAAAAATAACTCTTTCTACAGAGTAAGGAGCTCAAAAATCATGATAAAACTGGAATTCTTTCAATGACTTAAAAGCAAGCTTTTCTTGCAGCTTTGTAGGCAGGAATAGCTAGCACATCATAGAAATTATGCTGTTTTTACTCAGGAGGTTCAACCTATAAAACCATAAAGTTCTCATCCCTCAGTTATTTTAAGGTTCTACAGTATTTAATGTAATCTGATTCAAATGATATTACATTGCCTCATGGAAATTAAAGATACAATGAAATAGAAAAATAGAGGACTAGAACTTTACTATAATTCATCTGATCATAAATGTCAGAATCAGTCTTCTAACTACTCAATTTCTTGTCCTAGACATGCTTCTTAAAGAAAATAACTTTTGCCATTCATTTGTTAACCTGAATTTTATCAAATTTCAGGGTTTTTTTTCGTTTTAACAGTTAAATTGGTCCATTTTTTCTCATGTCAGTAACATAATTTTGTTCTTATCTGCTAGATGAACTGCAATCCCATATGTAAACTGCAATCACATCCTCCTCAGCTGAAATTATTTTGTGTGAGAGAAAGATATCAAGATGCCCAAACTAATTCTGAGTGCTCTGGAACATTTATCCAGTATTATATGGAAAGATAGAACCAATATGTCTGTGCTGGCACCATCTAACACACAGTATAATCAGTCTTGCTTGTCATCAGTTAAATAGAAAAGGTACAAATGAATCCCACAGTCGGTGACATGTAACTATATCTCTTTCCTCCTGTCACTTTTTGAAAAAGAACACAGCGCTGTACATTAAAAACTTGAGGTTTCGGTCTCTATGATTTCTGTTTTATAAATTTTATTTCCTTCCTGCTGAATTACTTTAATACATTTTTTGTCACTTGCTAATTTTTTTTTTCAGCTTGTGTGCCAAATTTTTAAAGGGAAATATTAAATACAAACAGTTGAGGAGCTGTCTGTGGTGCCCAACTTACAAAGCTCTCCAGGTTGTTTATCTGTCAGTACAAATATTATTCTCTGTCTTGCTGTGAAACTATTTTAGTCAGTTTATAAATCTGCCTTATCCATCCCACCCTTCTAAAACTGTATCACATTCTCCTCCATTTTGATTTAATAATTTCACACGAGGTCTTATGGAAAATTAAGCTTGGATAAATTTGAGCTCTTCCATGTCCTTTTCTACAGAATTTTTTTTTTTTTTGCATTTTTTAAAGTAACATATTTCTTTGGAATGCTCTACGCTTTTTAAAATCAAGTTGTACCTTTTTTCCCAGTTTTCAAATATATAAAATGAAAGATAAATGTAAGGACTGTCATAGAAATTAAGTGAAACACTGTTAAAACAAAAGCTGCACTCTTTTAAGAACGTCTGTAGAAACATGTAGGATGCTGTAAACTTTTAACACTGAAGTGACAAAACTAACAGTATTTTTGGAAATATTATCAAAACTAGGAAGATAGCGGGAATAAGAAATTATCTCAAATGTTTCATAAGATTGGCCCATCATTTCATAATGCAAAAAACTTTCTGCATAAACTGCATAAAAAAATCTTTCTTTTAAACTCTATCGATCCTGTTCAGATTTTCCAAGATACTTTGATTTCTGGTTCAAGAATTTGGATTAGGCATTTTTAACAATTTAGGAAATAGCATATGCTCATTTCTAAAAGTCCAAAATGGATTTTGCCTTCAAGATAAATATAAATAATCAAAAGCATTAAACTAAAAAATATTTTTTGAATTCTCTAATTTATTAATTTTAAAAAATGGAAACAGATTTCAGAATTGTTAAAGTGACTTTTCAATTTATTGTGTTTTGCATCAATTCAAATTGATGTGGACTAATAAGTGTTCAGAGTACCAGTAGATTACAGAATCAAATATTTTGTTCCAGAGAACCAAAAATAGGAAATGGATAACCAATCCCTCCAGTATGTTGATGTGGGGGTTTTAAATTTTAATGTATTTTATTCACAATTATTTTTATTAGTTCCTATGTGTTGACATATTAAAAAAAAAATCTACAAAGTGAAAATATAAATGAAATTCAACAGTTTTTTTGGTTTTATTTTTTTCCCTGGGACTAGAAGATAGACAACTCATGCACTGGAAACAGTAACTACCTGATCTTCATAAGATTCATGTAAGACCTTTGTTCGGACATCTGGTGTCTTGTTGTACTATTTCAGAGGTTAAATTCCCTGCAGAGTTAAGCAGGTCGTCCCATGTCTTACTGTCAGTCCTCACTGGCATCCAAGGCAGCTCTGCCTCATGCTGCTACAGCCATGCTACAAAGACTGGTGATTAAGTGTTTGAAACATCTCAATTGCTGTTCTTGGCACAAACCCAGGCTCATAAATCAAGAGGACCTGAAAGGGGTTTTTTGGATGTTCCGTTATCATCCGTGAATTTCAAAACTTTCCACGTTATTTTTCTACTGCTCTACATGAATAGCACACAGTGCAAAATAAAAATTCATCAAGACGCTGCTTTTATGGCCTTTGTGCTCCTACCAAAGCTGCTTCAAATAGTTCAGCATATTTAAAAAAAAACATTATAAAGAAAAGCAGCTGGGCATACATACTGAAAGATCTTGAAAAGATATAAGGAAAAGTAATTTCTTTTTCAAGTGATTGACAGTGAAATGTATTGGTTGCTTGTTTTGCTAGCAATCCAAAGAACTTAGCAGGGAAATAAGAATGAGAATTATACCTTACCCATGTCCCACTTGGATTTGCTGCTGGATCAGAATGTTATTTCCATTTTGAAATCTTGTAGAAATACGCCTAACAAATCAGTACCTTGTGTTTTAGGAGTAGAGCAATAACTACAATACCAAGGAAAAGTCGAAGACTCTTGTTTTTCAGAACTGAATGCTACTTATTTCACTGCTGAAATTTTATTCCCAGCCACTGAATATCACAGGTTTTACCTGGGTATAGGACTCCATCTAGGGCTGAGTCATCTTTCTTTCTAGATTTATCCATCAAATAAGCCCAAAGGTAAGAATCTCATCATATAGACTGATTTGATACCTCATAAGGTATCAAGCCCTTCTCTGCATTAAACAGAAAAGAAAGTAAAGGGTATCTAGGTATTAAGTTATATTTATCAGTCAGGTAATTAATGTTTAAGCAGATTTGTCCATATATCTCTTATAACATTTTAAAAATGCATTTTTCAAGATTTTCAGCACTGTTATTGCTAGTATACTACAACATTGTACTCTCTTCTGTAAGCAGGTAAGAGATGAAGAGGTAACATAACTTGCAGTGCTTCGTAAGGCACAGAAAAAAATGAGTTTAAGGAACTGTCATAGAAAAACACTGAGAAAATGATCAAAATTATTATATCAGGAAGTATTGGCTCTAACTGTTGAAAATCTACTTCATGAAGGACACTTTCAGGAACTAGGAGTAATATCCTGAAATTATTGCATTTTCCCCCTTTATTCGTACAGTAACTATATTTCAGCTCAGATGAAACCAACAAAGTTCTATAAACTTTCAGAGAAAATGGAAAGATGTCCTTACTTTCAAATCACCCAGAATATCCCTTGGGGTTTGTGCATGTATCTGTGAAGGTAACTGGAAATTAAAAATTAGCTCAGTAGGAAAGGCTAGTGAAGCTCTTTTCTTTTATCCAAAACCTGTAAAGTGAAAATTTGAAGTGAATACTTCCATCTTGGGAGTTATTTAATTTCCTGGGAGATGTGACCTCTGCAAGGAATAATGGCCTAATGGCCATAATTAAGGGTACACTTAAGTGAAGCACTACCCATCAATCCTTTTGATGCTCTACAAAATTATATAAATTGTTAATCAAACCTTAAAGTGGCGGACTGAATTCAGCACCCCACATCAAAAGGTTTTCTTGGTTTTGTCACTGCAAGAAGATAGAAATCCACAAAGAATAAAAAAAATACTAGATTAGGAAGATAGACCACTAGCTCATGGGTGATAGTCTCCTAGGTGGAAGAAAGAAAATTTGATTCGTATTATTTCAAAAGGAAAGAAAAGGGGTTTGAATTAGAACTTCAAAATTTTGAGTGTGAACAGCAAAAACAATGGGTAGGAAAGTTCTCAATGTCACTTTAGAAAAAAAATTAGGTCCTAAAGAATTTATTTCCAGATCAAATTATTTAATTAATTTGGTTTGAATTGAAAAACAACTTCAGAGCAATTTCCATCACATTTTTGGGTGTAACACCTGACTGTTCCAGACTGAAATGCTATAGTTTATGACTTAAACATTTTCATGAAGGACTTTTAAAACTGTAATACAAAAGCTGCAGAGAAGACCACCATAACCTGGATAGGCCTCCTGACTGAGGCTTTATGCTGATGAAGATAAAGTAACAGCTCAGGGGATGGGGACATTCACAAAGCACAAGCCAAATACCAAGCTCATCCACAGCACAGGGCTGTCATGGCCCATGGAAGGTCCCCCCAAAGGAGTCCCAGACCCTACACCAGAGATGATGCAGCCAACAACATCTAACTTAGTTTGGTTTGAATCTCTTTTTTGGCTATATTTTGAGCCTTCAAAATTCTTCCTGTTTTATACACAGAGACTTAATTTTCTTTGCTCATCTGGGTTTAAACCAGATCATAACACCTGACCCACCTAAGAAATTTCTAATAACAACAGTACATGTTCTTATTGCAATTATAGTGCTGTGGATTTCATTATAGAATGGTTTTGGTTTCAACACAGAGTCAAATTAGACTGCTGTCCTGGTTTGAGGCAAATTTAGGAGAAAATGTACCAAAGGGGTGTCTCCTCTCGAAGAAAGCAGATTCCAGCAGCAACTCACCACCGGTTTGGAAAAGACTCCTGTGGAGAAAGTGAAAAAAGAGCTGTTTATTTGACAAGCAGGATGCCACAGGCATGAAAAAAGTGAACTGTGCTAAATAATGAAACCTCTGGCTGCTCTGCTCTGAAGAGATGGCAAATTCAGGGTCCTTCTGTAGGTGTGGCTCAGTTTCTCCAAGTCCAGAGCTTGGGGTCACGGCGGGCCCTGGTGATGTTCGGAGAGCTTTTTTTATGAGTTTTTTGAACACAGGCCATGAAAAATTCCATCTCTTCACCACTTCTCTGGGTCTTATTTAAGGTACAAGACCCATTTCTGGTCACAGAACAGACAAGGATACACAGCATCATAAAGTTACCCTAAGACAACTACCACAACTACCTTTTTTCCCCTTTATTTTATTTTATTTTATTTTATTTTTTGTTTTTGCTTTTTTAAATATTATTTTTGTTTTTCTGGATGAATCTATGAGGGATGCAAAGATAGATGGAGTTTTTAACCCTCTAAATCATTCTAATTACAGTCATCAATACACCCACAGACCCTGGACACCACAGCACTGTAGTTACCTCAGTAGTTTCCAGGTTTTTGGTAGATACTGACAGATTTTCCCAGTTTCATTGTCTATCCCTTCATTTTCTCTCACAACAGCACTCAGGAACTGTAAGGGCAGAGAATTGCAGTCATGGGATGCAGGCACACACTGGTGCTGTGTTTTGCACAGGTAACAGTAAAAGAACCACTGAGGAGTGACCTTCCTGTTCTATTTGAACTGTGCTAATTTTTTCTGAGATCTCTCAAGAACGTCTTTGGAACATGACTCTACTCCTTCCAGTGCCTAGTCGAGGGTTTGGCTTTAGTGTTGCATTCTTCAGCATTGACAGAATAATTTTTTCATCTTACATGAGAGAAATCCACATTTCTGCTTAAATTGTAACAGGTTTTTTTTTTCCTCACAATGGAAAACAATAATATTCAACTTGCTTAATGTCATGTTGTATGTCCCTCTATATTTTGTGGAAGGAAGAGACCATGAAAACGTATTTCAAAGTGGTGTTTGTTCTGAGAAGCACAAATCTTGTAAACTGAGATATCTTATAAACTTTCTTATCTGGCATTATAAAAACACACTCTTGGAGATCAGCAATCTCTATGCTTTGCATTCAACCTTTCAGAAACTTCCAGAGAAGATTTTGGATGCAGGTAATACTGATATCAAGTATTTCTCACCTGGTCTACCTAGACTGTATTTCCTTTTAAGAATTCTTTAGAGTTTGAACTATTATGATGAGAATTATCAAACTGAAAAAAAACCCAAACTATTTTGTTAAAATGCTTGCCTCAACTAAAAGAGTACTTATTTGTAAAGGTGACCTTTAAGCAAAAACACTTCCAAGTGTTAAATGTCAGTGGCAACTTTATTTCTACAATGAATTATGAAACATGAATTATGAATCATGATAAATTCATGAGTTTTATGAGCTAAATAAATCTATTGCACATGAAAATTTAAGAGATGTAGGAGGCTGTTCAGGTGAAGAAGAATAAATGCACTGTGCAATTCACCTTAGAAGTTCATCTACTTATCCAGGGCCCCGGTAGGTTGTTGAATCTACCAGGCAGGGCCCATCCCTGTGGACATACACAGAGACTTTGTAACTTTGCAACTCTCCACATCCTTAGTTTTAATCAGGGTGGAGTCCTGCTTATGGGAATATTCATGGATAATTATTAGGGTTATGCTTATGGACATTAAAAAGCACTATGTGTTTCTATGCTTATAAATGTTGCCAAAACCCACCAATGTATCCCTACTAATTACTAATATTCCCTGGTTTATTTTAGTCCATTAGATGGGCCGA
>PYHW01010764.1:1538828-1559366 GCA_013186435.1 Turdus rufiventris | reverse complement strand
TATGTTTTCATTTTTTATGAACTCTTTTTCCACATTAGAACACTCCTTCTTTTCTTCTGTCAACTTTCTTTTGGTGAGAGATGCTGCTGGGATCTTACAGGGACCTGCCCCACCAGAACCCCCTCTCATTTACACCTTTGCTGGTGGAAGCCTCCAAAGACCATATCTCCCTGAATTTTGCTAAGCCTGTTTTTATTTTCCCCTAGTCCTATTTAGCCAAGTGATTGTTATTTACATTCTTTATAACATCTGTCACCAATTCACTGATATTGGTGAGTTTTTCACAATTCCCTCAATCTATCCTTGGGCTCACTTTAAATAATCATGTAATTATATGAAAATAATAATGTTTTCTTCCTCATTAAACCACCTGCCCTTTCAGTCCAGAAGGCATCTAAGTTATGTGTTGACATGATGGCTGTGTTATTGCAACATATAACGTTACACCACACTAATGGTTCACTACAATAAAAATTAAAACATAAAGTATACACAGGCTATAAATTCATAGATTAATATGTGTTATCTCAAATAGCAAAATATATTTTAATTTTCAGGAGAAATTCATACTGTATCTGCTTCACAGTCACTGTGAAATCTTGGTGGAGTTGTGTTCTTCCCCTTTACTTCTCAGACTTCCAGTTTGTGTGTAAAATAATTTGACTAGAACTGTATGTCTTAGAGCATATGTTACAATATTTTTTCCCTCTTGAACCAAAGAAATGCTCATCTCACTCAGGAAGGTGGAATGTGCTCCAATCTGAGCTTTGTCTATGTCAGCAGATTCTTTCAGTGTAACAACAAACAAAACTCCCTAGTGTATGCAGCCTTCAATAGGTGGGTAACACCAAGTGGACTCACGTGTTTTTTGAAGCAGAGTATGTATTTTGTTGTACAAGGACAGCAGTGATTTGTTCCCTGCTTTAAGATGAGACTAATAATATTTCCAATCTACCAAGCTTTTATGTCACAGTAAATAAATCAATGTTTAATGCACTCAGATGCCATAGTAAAATATTCTCATCTTCTGCCTGCAAATAACCTGACTTGGAAAATACAATTTGCTAATTAGGTGAAATTATACTTCCCCTAGGAAATTTGTACAACAAATCTTGCTTGATGCCACTGTGTGGCAAAAAGTGCTGATCTCTTGCCCATGACTTTTTACATCATTAAAAGAAATAATCATAAAGTACACGGTCAGGTTGAGTATTTTGGGATGGATTTCTGGGTGCAAATGTCTCCAGTTCTGACAGCTTTAAATCTCTGTACTGGTTTTAACTGTGGTTTAATTTTCTTCAGAGCAGCTTATATGGTGCTTTGTTTCAGATCTGCGACTAAAACAGTGTTGATAACACAAAGGGTTTTAGATGCTACTGAGCAGAGCTAATGTGGAATCAAGGGCTTTTCTGCTTTTCACACCACCCTGGCAGCAAGTAGGCTGAGTGGTGTGCTGGAATTTGGGAGGGGACACAGCCAGGACAACTGCCCCAAGTGATCAAAGAGGTATTCCACAGCATTTGACATCATGCTCAGTATGGAAAGCAGGTGGAAGGAGGAGGAAGGGAGGTTGTTTGGAATCATGGTGTTTGTCTTCCCAAGTCACAGTTGTATGTGATGGGGCCCTGCTCCCCCAGGGATGCTGAAAACCTGCCTGTCCATGGGAAACAGTGAATTAATTCCTTGTTTCACTTTGCTTGTGTGCACAGCTTTTGATTTCTCTATTAAATTGTCTTTTTCTCAATCCACTAGTTTTCACACTCCTGCCCTTCTGGTTCTCTCCTTGATCTCACTTGTGTAGTGGTGGTAGCTGAACAAGCAAAGGGCTGAAATACCTGCATGGGTTAAACAAAGATGGTCTATTTAAAAGAAAGTGAGGAGCAGAAACACTAATTTTCTCTACTTCTTTGATATCACAGTGCTCCTATAGAATATGCAAAACTCAGCAAGCGATGAATTTATAGGGGTTTTTTGCCAGCAGTTATCCTGTTGAAATATTGAGAAAACAATCTGTGATATTTTTTAAAGAATTATGTGTCATCCACAGCTCTATGGCTTAATTTTTGTAGGTCAACTTTGTAAAGGAAAGCCATTCTTACAATGTCATGGAAAATGTAGGAAATATTGGTGGAATCAAATGTCAGAGGTTAGTCCTGAGCCCATTTTTTTTAAACTCTGTACTCAGAGATAATCAAAAGCCCAGATCTGTTCCAGTGACTCATAAACTGAAAGTATAATTTAGAATAAGGAATCTGAAATATAATTTAAACTTTTTAAATCTTATAGTTTACAATAAAGCCTCTTCAAATACTCAGTATTCTGGATTCTGCAGTCTTTTTTTTAATGCAAAAGCTTTGAAGTTTAGATAAAAGATTCCCTTCCAAAGAACAGACTTATTTCTCTTCATGAACTATATAGCATTGGACACTGTACAAAGTAGCTTCTGTATAAATAACAGCAGTGAAAGCTAGAGTCCTTTTCTTAATGAAAAAAAATAATTCACATCCATGATAAAAGTGTGCATGAGTTGCACCCTTTGAGCTATATTCAGCAGAGAGAGGGAATTTTTAATTCTATTGTATTAAGCACTGGTTGACCTAATTTTGAACCATGCAGAGTTTTGATTGGCTCTTTTCACGAATAAACAACTCTTACTGATGACTTCATAACATAGCATAGATAAAGCTAAATTACTTCTATGAGACAGCTCCTATTCTTAAAACACAGGTGCAGGTGTCTGAAAGGTACCACTACTGATGTGAAGAAAATAACAGTTTGGTTTTAACGGTGTGGAAATTCTTTTGAGAAAGTAAGTCTGAGATGTAAATTAGACACAGAATTAAATCAAAATTCTGTCAAACTGATTATGATTACTACCTGTCTCAGTTCTTCTTTGGACAAAATTATATCAAAAAAGACAACACTGATGGATTTTTTTTTAATGAATTTGCTAGTGTGTCTGTGATTCTGAAAAGAATTATATGTTCATTTTAAAAGGAAATCCTACCACTAAGGATGATTTGTTTTGAACAAAGTAGAATTTAAAAAAACACGATTTATATGATGCAAATTCAATAAGAATAAATATTGATTTTTAAAAGTTAGTGGATTCCAGTTTGAGCAGGCAATCTTTATTTTGTAGACTGTGTGCTTTATCATGTTTGCTGTTGATAGCACACAGTCAGCTACTGCAGAAGTAAACCCTGCACTGGCACAACAAACAGTAATGATCAAAGGACACTGTGAAGGTGCTACTAATATTGGGATGTTTCTTGTGGGCTCACACTGCCACCTTTCCTTTCATGAGCCCACAATGTGGCCAGTTTTTCAGCAGACCAAAGAAGTATTGAGAACACCTTTACATCTATAGCTCTTCTCTAAGGCTATCAGTGTCACTGAGCCACAGTGGCTGCTTATTTACATGACAACAAGCTCATCTAGAAAAGCCAAGAGTAGCTAATCACAAACATGTAATTTGGGTCTTCTTACCCCTATCTATTGCATTCAAGTGTTAACTTCACATGAACAGGAAGGACAGTGTGTTTTTCAAGTCAGATTTCTTTATTCAAACCATGCAAAGGGAACCTCAGTGAACATGCTCCCAGAAAACGTGCAAATATAAATGCTGGGGAAATTTTGTTAAACATTTCAAGTATTTCTAGGTTGCACTGTTGAAAGAGTTATATGGTTCACATACAGGATGCATTTTTACAGTTTCTTTTCTTGAGTACCTTCTAAAGCATTTTCATGCTGTGAGTTCAGCAGAAAAGGTGAATGTTTCATAAATGCAATATGTAGAGTAGGATAGTTCATAATTTGAGACCTTTTCTTTGAGTTGACTATGGTGCTGCTCGTGTGCTTCACATACTCTCTTTTGAAACATTAGTTTACGAAATTCAATATTCTAAAATGAATGTTAATATTTATAAAATATGATGAATACATTAGACCATGTATTCAGATGGTCTGTATTGACAGAGCTGCCCTGAGCTCTAGGTAAAACAGTCGTCTAAAATAAGTTAGTTCATAAAAGATAAAAGTATTTACTGACATGTCTTTTGTCTACAAATTAGTACTTTTCTGCAATAAGGATATCAACTCATCCAGACCATTTGAATTTTTCAAGAGCTGAATCTCATTGAGGTTTCATTTTATAGATCACTGACTAAGCAAGCACCTTTTCTCCTGTGGTGTATAGATGATAATGTAATGGTTAAAAATTCACAGGCTTAAAGTCCTTGGTAAAGCTTGGCATAAAATATCAAAAAAAAGGAGAGTTGTTGACTTTAGCTCCACACAGTCATGACCATTTAAGCTCCTTTGGGCCAGTCATCATTACCTTTGAGTGCATAGATGTATCTAAATGCTGTTAATCAGAGATATGAAGTTACCGTGTGGGTGTACTCCCACTATTTGTCTTTTACATGTTTGTCTTCAGCTGTCCTGCCTGGAGGGTACAAGCAGACCTGAACTGACTACCCAGCCCTGCTGCCCTTTCCCAGGCTCGGCTTCAGCTCAGCCTTCAGCACCTTCAACCCCCTTCTAGGGTTAGGCTTTCAAGTTTTCTCTGGATGTACCCATGGAATAAGCAAGAAATGTGTCTAAGACTGGTTGCATGGACCTGCAGCTCGTAAAAATATGTAAATCCAATGAGGATTTGTAATTCCTTATGAAGTCAAATACTGTTTCATAATTGAACCCCTGGTACACTTTGAGAACTTATTTATTTTTAGAAATTTTAATACAAATTGTACATCCACAGTGGCCCTAAAGTGAATTACCTCATTTCTTGTGAAAAATAAGGTTTTGAAAGGTCAGGTAAGAAAATTACTGTATCAATCAAGAGTCCAAAACAGTCTAGAAAAAAAGTAGCATCTGTCTTAAGTATTGGATGTGAAATAGTATAAGGAACATACAGTCAGAAGCCATGATAAAGTTAAGAAGATCCAATGTTCTTACATAGTCATCATATACTACATAAAATAAGTATCAGCACTTCAGATTGTAAAAACTTTTGCTCTTTGGCATGTTTTTATTGGCATCAGAATAATATCCATTTCTATTTCTTCAAGAAGAAATGCACTGTATTTTAAAAGGGCTTGTTATGGACACTTAAAAATTTTTTTATGAAAATGGTTGCATTTTACCATGTAAATATGCTACTTGATTATAAGGAACATATTTAAATGTGGAAATACCAAGTTCTGAAAATCTTAGACATCTTCTGCTTTACTGAAACATGTCAAGCTAAACAGAGCCAGAGATGATGGTTTCTTGTGCTAGATGTAACATCAACCAGTGCACCAATAATCTTCATTTCTAAAGAATCTCCATCAGGTTTGCTTTGTTTGTCTTCCAGCCACTGAAACACTATTTAGAGACAGATTTTTTTCATTTTTTTCATTACAGAAGGTGCTAATACAGTTGTTAAGAAAAACAACAACACAAAATACTTGATAAACTGTTTCAGAAAGCAACTGCAATTTGACACAATTGATGTGTTTGTAGGGTAAACTAACAATCCCAACTGATATTGAGGAGGTCTGAGAAACAAATGAAATCAAGATTTTACTGAAAAGTAGTCTGCCCACAACAACTGTATAGTTTATTTATTGATGTTTGACTATTGTAAAAAGGTACAGGCTATAAAAGAGGCACAGAGACAGGTGTTCAGCTTGTCCTGTTTCCTGTTGCTAGGGCCAGGCTGTCATCAGAACCAGAATCAGCTTCTTAGAATTCACTTGTAGTTTGTCTGTACCACACATGAGCGAAGATATCCCTTTGTAAAGTGTGTTGCTATGCTCTGCAAGCATGGGTATAATGAATGCACCACCAATCAAAAATGTTTTCACCTTTTTTTCACAGAAAAAAGATTATTTATAAACTTCCAAGAGTAATTTTTTTTTTACTAATCCTTTAAAAATATGATTGTGACTGGCTACTTTAATTGCAAGTTTGTGACTACCCTTGCTGGGGATTAGTTTTTAGAAGTGATTATCACTACAGGTGAAAATACGCACATTTATTTAAAATTAGAAGCATTTAAAAATACTGTCTAAACAAACTTGCATACACTGTGCGTCTAAAATTCTAAATATTAAAATGCAAATGAGGGAAATTAAACCAGAATCATCCTACAGATCATGTTCAAGAATTTCAGTCATTAATATCCTTTTGGTTTAAACATCATACTAAAATGTTTTGATAATGCACAAAGCTGTAAAATGCCAAAGGCTTGTTTTGCAGCTATTTAGTGGTATTAAAAATGTTTCACTATAGCAAAATCAGGGTGTGGAACAGGATAGAAGGGAGAAATCATGCTTGCAGTATTTCAGTTCAGATATGTAAACTCAACCCATGCTGCGGTTATTAAAAAGGCTGGGGTACTGTGAATCAATTCATCTCTCAGAAATCACCCACAAAGGTGTAATTCTTCTTTGAAACTGCTTTCATTCTAGCCAGAAATCTTTTCCTGGACTGTAGGCTTTTTAGACATACTGTGGAAACAAGGAAATCTCTGTCTCTTCTGTCTGCTGTCACATACAATACTGTAGTAAAATGACAAAGCACTCCACTTTCATATCATAAGGGTTGCCATATATTTTTTTGACATTCAGAGAAAATTTTATTGATGAACTCATGAAATATCAGTTTGCATTCATCCAGTTATATCCAAGGATTGAAACTTCATCAAAGTTACCTAAATATTAGATTTTTATAGAATTAGTTTTGTTATCTAATAGTGTAGCTCTTAAAAGGTAATCCATTTTAAAAGCCATTTAAACATTGGAGAAAATGGAAAGGGTTTTTGCAATTCAATCTAGCAATTCACATTTTGTATTTCTACATGATCCAGCAAAGACACAGGCATTACTTTTCTGAGACAGTGCTGCTCTTGGCAGACACCAAAAAACACTTAGTACAAGAGAATCTAACAAAAATTCCTTTTAAATTTCTTTTCACAGTATCCTAGAAACGCTGTCCAGCACTGTCACCACTGTATTCCATTGTCTTCAAATTATTCTGCAATAATGAGCAGAATAGAAACTTTAAAGAATATTAAAAGTTCTTTAAACCTGTACATTCAAAGCCACTAGTGAATTCTGTATGGTGTCATTCATAACTGGATAAAGGTCTAATAGGAAGACAACAATTAATTTGCACTAATAAAATTTTAATTTCATCACAGATTTTTTGTGTGCCATTCACATCTTTTTCTGTAGCATCTCCACATATATTTTTAAGAACTGAACTGATAAACCTATATTTATATCAGTTTATTTTTGTGCACATTTTCATATAGATCAATAAGCTAGTGTTCCTAAATTGTGTATTGTCATTGCCTGTTTAATACACTATTAATAAAGCGTGTGTGTGAGTGCAAAAGAAAGAGGGAAAGGAATGAACACGTTTCAAGCACATGAAAATTTTAGCACATTTAGTACATACTTCTATCACCAGCTGACAAATTTACATAAATCTTTCATGAATGTTAAATTGACAGAATATATCTATAACAGATAAGTGGAAAAGGAGGCCATCACCACTGGTGAATAAGAACACATTAATCTTTACCATCAGGCTTTCACTGGGAGACAGTGATGAACACCTTGCTGGGGCATCCAAGTCCTTTATCATAGTCTGTCTCCAGCAGACTGGGCAGCACTAGCTGGTCCCAAATTTTAGTGAAAGATTTAAAAGTTTTTGTACAGCAAGTTGAAGAGATGTGTGAGTTTTAGGTGCAGGGAGCTGGGTGAAGCTTTGGAAATATTAATTTGGTAGCATTGTACAAAAGGAAGGGGGTTGTGCAGCTGTGATGTACACAGGGCAAGTGATGGAGTCAGATTTTCATGTTGTCATGAAAGGCAGGGTCCTGCCTTTTCTAGAGGCAATGCAAGTGGAGGACAGAAAAGCCAGGCTAGGTTGTGCACAGGAATCCTCCGTACAGCATGAGAAGTCCATAGCAATGACATGCTTGTTTTCAGTCCCCTCCAGGATCAGAGATCTTTAAAGGGCAGGTGAGTCCCTCAGGTCTCACTGAAGGAGTATATGTAATAAATCTAGGATAGCTTGAAGATATCATTCAAGACTGAAGAAGCTGGATGAAGGGCAAAAGTAGAGGTACTTCTCTGTCTCCTTAATCTCACTATTTTATGGCACACCTTTCCCCCACTACATGCATTCACAGACACGTGGTGTAAAACATTAGAAAGGTGTCCTCCAGATATTGCATATTCTTGATTATTTTTTCCCCTTTCTTCAGAATATGCATAATACCTTGTGGATGGAAAAGCATGGATTTGCTCTTCGATTTCCAAGACAGAAGACGGTTGAGATTAGGGATGAGAAAACAGCCAAATATGTATATATGTGTTGTAACAGACCAGCTGGTACTCAGTTTCTTCAAGCAGAAAAAAGCCCATTCTTTATTCCCTTAATGCATTTGTATACAGTTTTTACAGACCTCGTGTTGAACTCCCATTGGCTAGCGGTTTTCTTGCCACCTCACTCATTGGGTAAAAAGGTGTTTTGTGTGTATGTGCTAAAACACTCTCATTCAGATGCTTACATATTTCTTCACTGATTCTAATGGGACTGATCTCCTGTTTCTCACAGGTGCAGACTGTTTTTCTTACCAAAATAGTTTCTTGTGTTAACTGTTTTTCATTTCCAAGGTTGTTTTCACATGGGAACTCACAAGCTACTGCTAGCTTAGTGAGAGTAGCAGGGCCTAAACCATGTTTTGTAAGATCTTTCTTTAATAATATCTTTATCTGTCTGCAACATATACTAATTTTGCTGGAGGGGACCAACTGTCATCCTCACTTGCCTGGACTTCACGCAACTGGAACAATAGTGCATTCCTGTCTAAGAAAATTGGACAAATGTGCTGGTGTTGGAAGGAGAAGTATGATACTTTTCATTAGAAAATGTGAATAAGAACAAAAATCTAATAAAAAGCAAATATGAACAGAAGATCTGATTGTAAAAGTCTGCATTATTTTCAAACCTAATTTTAAAAACTGAGCTCTTTCTTGCAGGCCTCAGGTCTCTCTGACTGTAACTCCTAGGGTGAAAACTAAAATTTTATATTTGTATTAGTTAAATAGGATAATTAAAAGTATATCTTACGTTGATTTAAGAATTTATAAAAAAAAATCTCTCCAATTGGTCTGCAGTTCTTCCGATCTGATGTGTTCATATTCTAAAGCATTGCTCCCCTATGATATCAGCCAAAAACATATTATGTCTGGATTCACTAGCTTGAAGGAGTCAACTTAATTCCTTTTTTGGCCCTTTCTTATATCAGTGCTATAAAGAGCAGATATCTGTACTGTTCTTGCTGGCATCATTATCTCCTGGTGAACATTAACATGAATCAGGATCTCACTTTTTCCCTCTTATTCTGTAGTGTAGAAGTCACACAAGAGATTAGTCACTTGGGATTAACTAGGTGGATAGATAAATAAACACACAGAAAATCCAACTTGAAAACTTGAAAATATTAAACCAGAGGGATTTTCCTTATGATGAGCAAAGTTAAGTAGGTCTTTGACCTCAGTGTTGTGTCTGTATTGTACTTTGGAATGGACTGTGTGCCAAGCGTTTTTTATTGACTCCCTTATTTGCTTTAACACTTATTCCTGCTTAGCTACTACCAGGAAATAATACCTCATTGGTGTAAATTGATCAGGCAGCTTGAAACTAAAGGATATTTTTATTGTAATGCAGTCTTTTGAGTTATACTGTTCTCTTATCTTCATTATATATTCATATGGCAGATATGACACTACAATTCTTTACTGTGGGAGTGGTGAGGTGTAGCTGGCCCACAGAAGTTGCGGATGCTCCATCCCTGGAAATGTTCAAGGCCAGGTGACGATGGACACAAAGCTGGCGCCAAGAATGGTTTCAAGCATCAGTACTTTATTATTTCCCAATACAGCCATTTATACCTTTTTCCCTCACATGCCTAACACCTGCATGCTCTTTTACTCTGTTGTGTTTGGTCAGTGCACATCAGCATTCTGTGCTTCTTCTCCTTCACTGCTGTTCAACACCTTACACAGATGTACCCCGTGAGGGATGAGGCTCAACCAGAGCCCCGTTCCCTATGTCTCATAATCTCTTTTCCTACAGCCAGGTTAGAGGGGGCTCTGACCAACATGGTGGAAAGTGTCCCTGTCCATGGCAGGGGGGTGAGAATTAGAAGATATTAAGGTCCCTTCAAATACAAACCCTTCTACTACTCCATGATTTTATGATCTTGACTGAAAATAAATACAGTAATTTCACGACTATAAGGTGCACCCTTTTGACTAAAATTTTACCTCAAACCCAGAAGTGCGCCGTATAGTCTGGTGCATGTTATCTGATCTGCAAAGTTTGGAAAATTGCGAACCCGGAAGTGCGATCTCCAAACTGAGCCAGGACCCGTGGGAGCTGCAGCCACGTCAGGGGAGTTGGGAACCGCGGGAGCCGTGGGAGCCACGGGGCGGGAAAAACCGGGAACCGGCGCGGCTGCCGGGTAGGGAGAAGAGGGGGGAAGCGGCACGGCTGCGAGGAAGCACCAAGAAGTGGTGAAAAATCGTGGCGAAAAGCCACTGAAAAGCAGAGAAAAATCATGCTGAAAAGCTGCCGAAAAGTGGCGAAAAATCACCATGAAAAGCCGTCAAAAAGCATCGAAAAATCGCCTCGAAAAAGTGGCGAAAAAGTAGCAAAAAACTTTGCAAATTGAGAACCTGCCAGTAATTCGCTACTTTGTTGCGCGCTGCGCGGCTCCTCGCTGCAAAAAAAATAGTGCACCTTATAGTCCGGTGCGCCTTATCTGAGTTACAAAGTTGCAACTCTCGGGGCGTGCGCCTTATAGTCCGGTGCACCTTGTGGTCATGAAATTACCGTACATCCAGATCTGTCTCTTTAGCTTCTAATCTATATTGTCTAACTTCTTTATTTTACTTGGCTCCTCTCTACATCTCTGTTCTCTATCTTTCCAGAATTAAAAAAAAAAAAAATCCAAATTAAACAGAATTTTAGGTAATTTCAAATGCTAGATTAGATCCTTGTAACTTGGCAAAGCTTTGACAATATTTGCAAATCTTCTACTGAGTTAATATGAAGCTTAACAATATTTTGTAAGACTTCTAGTCTTTAGGCCCCAAAGGTGTACTCTATATTGTACTCCTCTAACGAGGCAGTGGACCCTATCATCTTATCATCTGTAACCATCAGATTTCTGGAAGTGGAGTTACCAAATCCAGAATTTTTTAATTGGATTCCCAAGCATCTGTGTTGTTCTGTGGATTGATGGAGAAAATATTTCCAGCTATAGAAATGGAAGCAGACACATGTAACTATATTTATTCCTTTAAATGGGAATTATAAAAGTATCTACCCAAGTCAAAAAACAATCCTGCCATAACTGTGGGAACCTCACCTACTTTCCATCTCCTAGATGTCAGTCCACACCTTTCAAAACATTTCCAGAATGTTTCAAAATGTCAAATTCAAAACACAGACAGAAGTGAAAAGTCAAATTCAGCCCTCAACATTTTTAAGGGCTGAATCATTGTGGCTTTTAGGGAACAAGAATATAAGCCTCAGAGGTTCTCTTGAATAAGCTTTGGAGACATAGTCTGTCAGGGAAAAAAAAAAAAAAAATAGAATTCCAGGTCTAAGATTTCTTTAGGAAAACAGCAAGTATCACAACACAGAAGATATTATATATCTGTTATGTGTAAGTGGAGTTTTCTGTTCCACAGGTACTTTCCATAAGTCCTGGTTTCGGTGAGTGCCCTCTTCTAAAAAAGTAATTAAATCATCTCTGTCTCAACAACACACAGTCCTATTATTCATGTTTAATCGCTGATATATCTCAGATTATACATAGAGTGGCTTGAAAGCACATGCCTTGTCTTTAGGGTGTAAATTTTAGAATGCATACCTCCCCACAGAAAAGTTGAATAATAGGAGACAATGGATACGAATTTAATCATGCCAGCAGCTAGGGACATGATTAATGCATTAGCAAAGGGATATCTAATGCACCCCATGGGAAATGATAAATCCTCAGGGATCTGTTTTAATGGTCTAAATCTTATTCTTTCAATAACTGGGAAGCTTTGAATTCTTGTTTACTTCTAAGCTACAAAATTACTTTAGCGGGCTTGTTATAAGATGAAAAAACATGATCCAAGGTTTGTTTGGTTTTGCACTCATTAGTCTTGCAACTTGCAGAAGAAAATTAGGAGAAACTGAGAGGAAGGACAGAAACAAAGCAAAAAAAAAAAGCAACCACAAGTATTCAGTGTTGTTCCTTAACTAAAACACTTCTCTAAGAGTAATTCCCAATGTTTCCTAGTAATCAAATCGCACAAAACCAGCGTGGTCTTGCACTTTGTAATGCATTCGCAGAAGTAATAAATTAGTTATCACTGGCAAGGGTGTAGGCATTTCTGGTCCTGTGAGTTTAAATACAGATCACAGACCTATTCATGTAACTTAAACATTTGGTGAGTGCATCTTATTCCTTTTACTTCATGAGCTAATCCATACAAAAAAAAAACAAAACTAAGGTACACAAACTGGTCCTAATTTTTGCAATTTTTTATGTTATTAGCAAGCGCTGAGAGAGGTAGAAATTTATTAACTCCCACCAGCTTGGCATTAAATCTTTAATTTAAATTACTGTATTGATGTTTATCAAATTACAATTTCTAGCAATTTAGTCTGTTTACATTCCTTATTATAGGCATAATTTAAAGTGCAAGTTTATGCTTTTAAGCAAAACTAGAAAAGTCAAGTGAACAGTTTTGTTTTTTGATAACGTCACCTCTTCTAGTTGAAATCTCTTTGTTAAGTAGATTTTATTTACTAGAAAAGGAATAAACTGAGTAGGAGCACTTAGTGCCCTGCACTATAAATAGCACCATCAATGTGGAGTTTTTTGATCACTACATTTTTTAAAGCACTACCCATTTCTGTTTTAACACAGAGTTTCCTACTTCTGCCTTTTTGCTCTATTCAATCACTCTATCAATTACCAATATCTGTCTTTCACCAGAAGAAATATATACTCAGTAGCAGGAGAGGTTACAAGTTATTTTAATTTGGTAGAAATTAGAACAAGCTAGAAGTTAAGTGGAATTTGATCATTAGACACCTCAGTACCCTCCTGGAAGAATCTAAATGCTTTTTTGACGATTACTTCTTGCCTTTCAGGTACAGTTGTTTCAGAAAAGCATTTTCTGTGTGTGATATGTACTATCTCTTAAGCAAAATTCAAAATATTCACAGCTCCAAATGAGGAGGCAGGATCTTGCATCATACAATCAGAAATGCACATTAAAATCATGTTTCTCTCAGTAACTACAAAAAAGTCTGAAAGGTTAAAAACAGAAAGTAGTAACTTGGCTTAGTAATTGTTAATATGTTGCTTTGCATCAAGTATCTTGTTTTCTGTCTGAGGACATAGGTTATTTCAGGCTTTGTAAAATCTTCTGCAATACTCTTAGTAGCTAACATGTTTAGGAAAGCAGAATACTTAAAGTGAATAACATGTATTCTTTAACTGTCTTTATTTCCCCATATTTGTTTCTCTCTCTACTTTCTATCTGCTCCAAAGTGTCAAAATCTTTAGCTTATTCCCTTTCTTTGAGGGAGAGTATGCAGAGTTGCAAATTGCAGGAGACAGATGAAAGGTAACAGAAGTTCCTTGATATGCATGTGTGGTCATAACACCCACCCCTCAAAATCCAAAAAATCCCAGCAGCCAGGCACCACTAACTATTGGCTTTGTAAGTTCCTCCATTGCAGTCACAAAACAGTCCAGTGGAAGTATCTGTCCCCACCCCCCCTCCCTTGTTTCTTAGGTTATCAGGACTTTGGATTCTGATGACTCTCACCCTAGGAGAAAGCAGCTTTAAAGTGATAAAAGTGATAAAAGCAATAGAAGTATTAAGAATCAAAAAGACTACCACAGTCTGGGTTCCCACTTATTACTCTGTCATTGGAAAGAGTTCTCAGCTGATGCCTCCAGGTAGATAATGAAGTGTGTTAATGCTATCTTGGCCAGTGGATTACTCCCCTGAACATCTCTGCTCTATTCATATCTGCGCTTTCAATTGCATGTGTAATTTAGAGCAAATTACTGACAATCTCCCTGTTCTTCTCCTCTGTAAAGCTAAAAGTGTGAATTTTCTCATTGTGCAGCACTTTAAAGCTTTATGGGTTACAAATATTATGTGATCAATTATTGCTAGAAAGTTGAAATTATATGCACATTTATTGCCTTTGTTTCCTTCCCTCTTTATTTCCTGTATGAATTTAAATTGGAATTCATAAATACATTATTGTTTTACTTCAGTACTTTGTCTACCCTACCTACAAAGTCTGCATTGTTTTTCCAAACAAAGAACTTAGTACTTTTTTTTTTTTTTTAATGTGCATAATTCTATCTCGGGGAGCCAGCTTAAGTATTTTCCACATAAAAACCAAAATCCTCAATAAAATACTGGCGGCCTAGACTGAGTCTAGTTCAGTGACTCGTATAGAGTACACTGGCACATACATTAGCACACACCAACCTCACTTCCAATAAAACTGACATACTGGAGGACTTCTCCAGTACTTCTGAGATTACTTGACTGCATTTGAACTGGTGTTATGCCACACAGATACCAAATCTACTAAACAGTTGTGTGAACCTTTCATAACAGACATCAGTCAAATGTTTCAAAGGTTCTGTGTATAGATGGAATTATTCACCCACAAACTCAACTGACAGCGTGGAAAATGCTCAACTTTGTGCCACATATGTTTTAACTTCACCATAACCTGAAAACAACAACGTGCCAAGGGGTAAATTTCTCATTAAATATGCCCAGCAGCTCCTTTCCTCTTCATATTCCTCAGACACACTAAATAATTTCTGCTGGACACGTTCAGAAAGGCTTTAAAACCAATGAGAAGAAAATTTGGTCTCTGGTCATTTGGGACTCAGTCCAAGGAAGACTCACAGACTTTCTGTGACTTTTTTCTTATAAACACCAAGTTTGTTTTTTTTTCCCATTTTGTCTTCTTCTCTAAGAAACAGGAAGAAAATCTCAATCTGTCAGAAAAGATGAACTTTCTTAAGATTTACTTCGCACTAAAATCACATCATTAAACAGAAGATTAATTATGATAGAACAAGCATTAGGAAAATGGATATTTTTGGTCTTACCTTTTTCCTAAATCATTAAATTAAAATAAAACTTGAACTAAATTGATTGTACCTTCAATATTAAAAACATTACAAACATTGAGAACTTTTCTTGTAAAAGGGAAAACACTGACCAATTACTAACTTTCCCCAAAGGTCAGTACTTATATAAACTAAATATGCTAATTTCTATTTAAAAGGAAATAATAAGCTCCCTTTATGCAAGTTTTCTTTATGTTCCAATTCCTCCCACATAGGAAAGTCATTGGGATAGGAGCACCTATGCACTTTGAACTCAGAAACAATCACTAAAACCAGGCTTCTTTGTGGGTTACATCAGGTTCAGAAGTCAGTAACTACTGAATATCTGAATTACCTACCAGGTATTAATGTCATTTTTATGGTAAGAGTTCTTAAACCTAAAGCGCTTTGTTCTTTACAGACTACATAAAGAATGTAATCCATGAGCAGAAAATCTACTAAATAAATTAGTAATTGGGAAACAGAAATATATTTGAAGGTTGTCTCATCATTGGAGAACACAGTCCAGGAAAACATTTAAATACCTTTCTACTCTATAGTAAATACAATTTTATCTTACCCTTAAAGAGAGGAGCTAATGCACTTTTTACTAACAATTCATCAGTTCTGCATTGTGACATTGCAATTTAAACAGCATTGTGATAGTAAAGTGACTAGAAGCAATGTTTTTCAGGCTTTTATTAGAAGTTGTTTCATGAACATCATGTCAACTATAAGAAACAAAGTATTAAAAATTGTTTAGACATCTACAGTAAATTATTTTCCTTTTTAAGGCCACAGCTCTGAGGACTAAGATTGGATTGTTTTCCATTTATTTGAAAGATTGTAAAAAGTAATATAAACTTCAGGTTATTTCTGTATTGTTTAAGCTACACATGGTGATATCTGTGTTTATATTTTGTAATAAAAGCAGTGGGACATCACAGAATTGAGTCCTAAGTAAAACAAAAAAGAAGACTAAAGTCAATGAGGCTGTTATCCAACAACCATTTCAGATGACGGTTGAGTCAATGTACAGTTCTTTTCTAAAGATTTAAAGGGATTATTCTTTCTTTCTCCCCTCTTATCTCTCTTTGTAATTATGGATAAGATTTTAGCTATTGATACTACTTTACATACCTTGTTACTGTAAATGACTGTCCTCACATATGTTTACATTTGATGCACAAGGATATTAAAAGTAGGACTGGCTGTAAATTATATTTAGTTTACAGAAAGTCATTGAGTTTACAGAATTTGAATTAAATATAAAAAGTCTCATTTATATAATGTTTATTTTCATATGAAAACTAGTGACAAAATTTTATATGGCAAACAAAATAATTGATATTTGTAAAGTTAGACTTGAAGAATAAACATATTG
Source organism: Turdus rufiventris (assembly GCA_013186435.1). Lineage (NCBI taxonomy): Eukaryota > Metazoa > Chordata > Aves > Passeriformes > Turdidae > Turdus > Turdus rufiventris. The sequence continues at coordinate 1,542,759 of PYHW01010764.1, read as the reverse complement.
TATATATTGCAGTATGGTTTTTTTCATCATTATTGTGGACAAAAGTAGTCATTTAGCAGTCATTGCAGGAACCAAAAACTGAAATTTGATTTCTAAATCATTTAAGGAAACTATAAACATAGCTGTCTCTTCTCTCTCACTCTTTCTTCCTTCACATGTCCACACACATATCCTTCCTTAGAAATCATAGAAATAGACCATTATATTGGTGCAATTCTGCAATTTTCATTTGTCCAGTAAGGTCTTTGTTTCTTAGGAAGGCTTTTATATACTTAACAAGCAAAGAACAACAACAAGTTAAGAGCTACTGAATGGTCCCTAGAAAAATACACTAGGTAGTCTAATCATGTTATCAGCAGTCATTTAGGAATCAGTGATGCTGTTGCAGATATTTAAACAGCTTTTTTGTCTTTTATAATTATTTTATTTAAAAAATAATATTTATGGGCAATCTGCTACCTGGCATGTAAAATTTAGTGTGTTGTGGTAAAGAAGCAAATGAAATTGCTTTAACTACTTTTAGCTATCTGTATCACCAGTTAATAAAAGTATCTACAGGCTGACACTCTTTGGCAATAAATTTTCCATTATGTTCATAAATGACCAAGGACAAAAACCTAAACTTGCATTCATAGAAATGGGATTTTAAACAAGGTAGTGGCTCACCAAAAATTCTAAACACTGAGTTGTTTGACATGCTCTTAGATTACCAGGGTGATTCCTGCTTTTAGTATCCTCAGCTGACTGAGACAGATCTGATTCCCAGTCCTTTCACAGCTGCTAAAGCACCAACTCTCTGGACGTGCTTTGCTCTTAATCACTCCTTTCAATCACTCTCTTCTGCTGAGACTCTATCCAGCACAACTGATCTCTTAGCTTACATTTATGTATCTACACTCATCACTGCAGCATGTTAGAGACAAAAACACTTCCTTCAGGCTCTCTAGCAAATATACTACCAGGTAATCATCATTAAAAATAAGGAAAGCCCTTGGATGTAATGCTTCTTCTTTTTGTAAAAGTGCAGGAGGGCATGTTCAGTGAAGTGAAGCATATACCCCACTAGGTTTTCTTTGATTTTGAGTGATGAGCATGGCTGGATCAAGGCAGGAAATCATCTGGGATTCACTACTGCTTTTCTTCCTCGTTGTTCTCAGCAGGCTGCATTACAGAGCAAACAGTCTCAGGGTGCCAGTCAGTTGTGCCAGCTCAATTGGCTACTGGAGCACATGACAGGCTTGCTTGGGTAACAGGGCCAAATTAAACAAACTAGCAAATAAATTAGTTGTGAAAGGCACAGGGAGTTATGTTATAAACAGCTCAGACCCCAAGTGGGAATGAGTCATAAAAGTTTTATTGAGAACCAAATAAAACCACACAAAGCAAAAGGGGCAGTGCTGAGAGCGTGGCCCAATGCCAAGAGCTGACTCACAAAATCGTGGCCCCACCTTTCACACCCCTGGGAGGGGAGGGGTTTGCATCAGACACACGAATATTTATGAGTGGTCATACATATTTTAATATTTTCCTTAGATATATACTTGGCCCCTCCCAAAGCCTGCCAGCTCCTCCGTCATCCATCTGTGAAGACCTTCTCAGAACTTAATTGGAGGGGAGGTGCCACATTTCAGTATAATTTCTTTTGGAAATTAATAGGAATCTTTGCATTCAAAATATGTGTTAATCCTTATTCACTTACCACAATGGTGAAAAGACAAATTTAATGATGATTTGGCCAAGTGAGAAGAAACTAGCTAATTATGTGTCACGTTAGAGCTGAAGCAACATATGCACAAAGCAACATATACAAAAAGGGGGCATTCTTTTAATTTGGTTTTCAGTGACCCACTGGACTAGATGGTGCTCTACGGCTCAGTTGTCCCATCTCCTGATGCAGGTGACAGAACCAATATTCTACTGGACAAAGCCAGGAAAAACCTGAAAGCAGAATAAAACTGGGATGGATGGAGACCTGTCTCTAGGTTTGTTATTTCTAAATGAGATTTCAAAAGTATAGCTAGGGAAGTGATCAGAAAGCACCTTGCCCAGCAAACACTCACAAGGAACATTGTTACTTGACAGGGATTGCATCTCCTGCAGCTGGAGATGTCAGAATGGGGCTGGCACAGAGGGTATTCCAGGGTTCTGTTGCAGACAGGAACCTCTCTCCCTTTCAAGAGAGATGAGATCCTGTAGCAGAAAGTGCAACACTGGATTCTGTGCAGACATCCTACAATTTATATAGGAAATTCATTTCTCTTCCTGAAATAATCAGGTCTCATACCGTTGTTTTGACATGGAGCCAGATCTTAGAGACTCCAAAAGCAACAATAAGGTAGATGTGCATGGAGGAGAAGAACTAGAGTTAAGTGACTGCTTTGTTCTAAGTCTTGTGCACAAGTAGTCTTGTGTTACTGGGTAGTCTCCAAAGACAAAGTCTGATTTGCACATATTGGACTGATTATGTGGAAGATCCAATACATACAAAATACAATTAAAAAATCCAAACTGAAATAATTAATTCTTGTTAATTTTGCTGTTGGAGATGCATTGTCATTTCTAGGCAAAAATAATGACAAAAAGCTTTACTTTTTTGTCATCCTTTTTCCTTTGATGGAAAAATAGTGAAAGTATGACAAATATTACACCTAATCACTTGAGCCATGCATGTTACCCACTCTCTTTTAAAGAAAGAAAGATTTCAACTGTTAAAGGTATTACTTCCAAGAAGAACAACATTTAAAGCAAATCTAAGACTGAAAAATCCCATTAAACTATAATTAGATGTCAAAAGACATTCAAAGGCTCCTGTCATCACTTTGTTGTTCATTTGTAAAGAGCTACAAACTGACAAAAAAGGGATCAAGTCATTACTGTTACTTCAGTCTGCTTCCCTGAAACAGTGTTACAGGTCATTTGTGTAATGATATCCAAAGGAAGCTAAAAATTGCTACACTGTGCTAGTACTAGAAAGCTAGAAATAATCTGTTTTACTGTTTCATGCACAATTATGCTACAAAAGAATTATTTTCTGTAGAAAAATAAAAATTAAAATTAAGCAATCCTAATTCTATTTTTTTCCAAGAGGCATAAGTTTGTGTGGCACAATTTCACAGAGTAGTGCAGAATCACAGAACAGGTCAGATTGAAAAGGACCACACTGATGTCTTCAGTCTCATGGGCAGTGCCAGGACCAGGGGGAACGGCCTGAAGCTGAGTCAGGGGAGGTTTAGATGGAATATTAGGAAAAAGTTCTTCACCCAGTGTGTGGCTGCATGCTGGAACAGGTTCCCTAAGAAAGTGATCACAGCAGCAAGCCTGACAGAGTTCAAGAAACATTTGGACAATGTTTTAGGTGCATGTTAAAGGTGGGATTGTTGGGGATGTCTTGTGCAGGGCCAGGAGCTGAACTGGATGATACCGATGGATCCCTTAGTTTATTTTGTGATTCTGTGATTCACTGCTAAAGACATCCCATCTATGAAAGCCCATACACCGTGCTGAAAAAAATCCCACTTTTTTGTTGTTATGCATTAATTACTCTGTGATTGAAAATGATATTTCGAGAATACATCAAAAAATAGATTATTACAAATTCACAGAACTGGGTGGGTTTTTGCTTAGCATATGTGACTAGGGATAGCTAATAAACTTTTTATAGATAAAACCAAAACACAATTTTTCACAAAATAAGTGAGATATAGATTCAAACAGGACATCCTTGAAAACAAAATATCAGCTTTTATTAGCCAGAAAATACAATCAGAAAGTAGTGTTAGCTAAATGTTGACTAAAATAATAATCTCTCAAGGGATTATGGGTTTAGGGGTAAATTTTCTTTTTATCACTTTAAGTGACAAAAGAAGTGATAAAAAGTATTTTAAAATATCAAAAATTAAATATATGAAGTGATTCTCCAGAATACTAGCAA
>PYHW01010764.1:1519915-1531140 GCA_013186435.1 Turdus rufiventris | reverse complement strand
ATCTCAGCGACCACGCCACAGCCCAGCTCTGCCCGGCCTTCTCTCCTCTGCAGAAAGCAGGGAGCAAGAGATGGCTTTTCACAGTTTCTCCCTCCTTAAATATGATATTCATGGAGGTGCTTCTAACTTCTCTGGCTACTTGGTGTGCCAGTTCTCAAAGCCAGCCAGTAATTGGTTTTGCCAGGCACAGAGGAAGCTGTAATGTTCTTTACAGAGAAAATTACTTCCATGCCTGATGTTTTTTTCCCTTTACTAAAAACTAAGCTATTTCAAGCCACCACAACAGGCTAGGGTTGGGGCAAGAAGTGCAGAAGCTCATGATGCTCTCATACCCCCTGTCTGCTCCTCCCAAAGTCTGCCTGCTGACTGGGGCATTGGCCCAGTCCAACCTTCCACTGCAGTCCATTGCTGGAGACCTTTCACCATCTGAGAGGAGAAACCTCTCTGGGCACTCCAGTGTCCTTGTTGGTCTCCTGCTGACTGCCTATGAAAACATTAGACAAAAAAAGCCCCCAGACCAAAAAAGCCTCAATCAAGAAAACCCCAAAAACAAAAGACTCAAAAGCCAAAACCAAAAAGTCCCAGAGCTTGTGAGACAGAAATCGAGATTAAATTGGCTCCTCACACTCATGCACTACCAGCACAAGAATATTTTTGTAAACAATAGGTATGAGCACACAGGGATAACAGACAGAAAATACAAATGAAGTTTTTTCAATAATCAAGTATCACTAGGAAAAAAAAATAAAACTGGTTTCCAATATACTACATCCCTCAAAAATAATGAAATTTAACTTTTTCTTTTTTTTATAATATTGCCTTCCTATCTCCTAGTAGGCACTAAGAACTCAGAGGAAACCAGCATATATTCATCAGCTGATAATCTCTTCCATAAACCTTTACCTAAAATTATCATATTTATTTGAGATAATAAGTCTATCCAGATGCATAAGGTTCCTCACAAGGATTGTTTGAATGTGAAAATCCAAAGCCCGTGGGCTGAAGTACCCAGAACTTTTGAGTCTCTGTTATTAGCAATCTCAGCAACAGAGAAGAAATATTTGAATATTAAATTGTTTTATAAAGGGGGTTTTCCTCAGCTTACAGGACTACTTAATTATTTATTTTATGTCAAAGAATCATAGAAACATGGAATGGTTTGGGTTGAAAGGGACTTTAAAGATTTAGTTCCCACCCCACTGCCATTGGCACCCACTAGACCAGGCTGCTCAGAGCCCCATCCAGTCTTGCTTTGAACACTTCTAGGGAGGAAGCATCCATAACTTCTCTGGGAAACCTGTTCCAGTGCCTCACCATTTATTTTAAGTAATGGCTTTGCTCAAGTACCCTTTGTATATTTTTGTAACTTTGACCCAGAGATATAGCACAGTTACATGATTGTTAAATTTCTTACAAATACTTTCCCTTTGTGGAATTCATTGACATACCTGGTTCTAGGATGTGATTCACATTTTCAAACTATTTGATTGCTCAAGTATCTGCCCTCTTGAGAACAATGTGGGTTTTGGCTTTTGTCAGATTGGATAGCGGCAGACTTTTTCGTCAGATTAAGCCTAAAACACTGCACTGCAAAGGAAAAAGATTTATGGCTGGAACCATGAAGACTTAAGGGACTAAGCAAGGTCTTAGTCATCATGGTAAATTTGAAATCATTATTAATGGAGAGACATGGTCCTTAATAACTCTCTTGATGCTGCTTATGATGTAGCTACATATATATTTTCTTCAAAAATATTACCTGAATTTGGCATTGAACACGAAGGGGGAAAATGTTTTTGACACTAAAAAATTTAATAGGTTAAATCATAAGCTAAAGACTTGCTATTTTGAGTTGTAGACTATAAACATATTTTATATTACAGAATATAGAAATATTAAAATATCATACAGAATTAGGAATCTGTGTGTGAGTATTATTGCTAATATTTATTCATAAAGATACCACAAATTTTGTGTACAGTAGGGGGGTGTAAGTGAATCCCAAAATGGGATTGTGAACTGAAACACTTAACTGGCACATCTAACATTTTGGCACTTCATCACTTGTACAGATTATTTCAGAAATGCATTTATCTGTTCACTTATGTTAATGGAAAAGGTGTTCTAATTAAACTGAGCAAAACCATTTTAATGCATAAATTGGAGTGTCTTCCAAGAAAGCTGTATTTCCAGCACTTTGTAAACATAACTGGTAAAATTTCTTCATGTATATAAACTCAAATAAAATAGAGGTATAATAAGTTGCCCTGTGATGAGACCCACAGATGTAGGTGTCATTACACTGCATCATAAAGGATTAATTTGCAATAAATTTTGAGCTCAAATAATTCCAAGAGATCAGCCCAGCTGCAAAGAAGAGCTGGAGTTTCACAGATGAACCAGAGCTAAATGCAAACCGAGGGACTCCTCACCCTCTCCAGGCAGACCCAAAGTTAAAGATAGAACCACAGAGACATCCATCATTGACAACACAAGCTGCTCTGTTTTGGGAACTACACCTAGCATATCATATAAATAAGGCTTTTTTAATATGGACAGTGATCAGTTAGGAATTAAAATAAAATTAGCAGGTTTACCAGCATAGCCTGGCAGGCAACAGATTTAGAGAAAAATCAAGAGCAAATAAGTAGAAAACAATGTTGTTTCTCTCTTTAATCAGGTGCTAGAAAGCAGACAGTTGCAATAAAGTCATGGAGAAGTATGGATTACTTGTCTCTTAACCTTATTTAGATAATCAAGGGACTAGTCTTACAGAGACAACTATTTTACTGCTTCTTTTCTGTTTTGCTTTGAGATTACTGAGTGCTCCTTTTGAGCACTGGTAATGCCCATGAGTGTCCAAAAACCTACTATCTCAAAAAAATCTAGTTTCAATTTGTTTTTACTATTGAAAACTACATTGAATGAATGGAGGCAGTCTTAGGAAAAGTGCTTTTTGTTTGTAACAATCAGCTGCCTATACGAACTGTTCTCATCCTGTCAGAGAGCACCAAAATTATATCTGAAGTATTAGTACAGTTGGTGAATGGAATTTATTTAAAGGCTCATGTCTGAATTATTCTAATTGTTACTAACTTACATGTTTCCAAATGACGGTCGGTTGTAGAAAACCAAATCAGATAATTCCACTTATTAAACATTATCTGTAGATTTTTTATGGCTATTCTTAGACTTAAAAATCAGGTCTAAAATTTTTTATCATCTTTTTTTTCAAAATATAGCTATGGACATGTGCATTTATGCAACTACTAAATTATTGTTCATGGTTAGAAGTGCACATGTAATAATGAAGAAAGTAAGACATAGGTTGCTGCTGACACAAGTATATGTCAAGCCAAGGAGTTCAAAACTCTCCTTAATTTGCACACTGAAGAATAGCAGAGGCCATGGAAAGTCAGGTATAGAAAATAAATTAGGAGTTAGGCATACAAGTCAGCACACCTGACTCCAAACTTGTGTTTAACAACTGTGCTCTACCTCTCCCTAGTTCCCTGAATTTGTTAAAATTCTTTGCACCAAATGACCAGAAAGAAATTCTGTCTGCATTGAAACGCAGCTGAACTCAGACAGAATAAGAAAATGTCCACCACGATATGTTTCAGAGACTCAGCCCTCTGGCACATGAATAAAAAATAACCCTTATGAGCACTTTTATTTCTGTAATTCCTTCTTTAGGCACTATGAGGGGATACAAGTTCTGCTCAATTAACTTGTGGGGTTCTTTTTTCACTCAATGACTTGACTTCAATGTACAAAAATGAGCACCTGAACTTTTCCTTGCAGGCCAATCATCATGTTAATCAGCTGCTGTGAGGAGCAGTTGGGCATCTGTATTTAGAAAATGAGAACTGCATGTCTGCATTTGGAACAGAATGTGAGGAAATATTGGGGAAAGTGGAACTGTGACACTCACAGACCTCCAAATATAAATGGAGCAGGAGCAGCTGCACTGAACTGTACCACTGTACTGTGGTAAAAGCTAGCTGTTAATTTAGGTTCTGTTGGATAGTGGGATATGGTCTGTGAAATTTTACCTTTTTACTGGTTATTAAACTGGGTTGGAATCTTCTAGCACTTCTGCTTCCCTATCATAGACTATTCTCTATTTTTATACATTACTCGCACTTTTCTTTGTTTTACTCATTAGAAATGTTTGATCTCCTCCTGTCTTGCAGAGCTATGAAGCCTCTAAAATGTTCTTATTTTCTAGATTCATAGATTTCACCCAGTTCTTCTCACTTTCTGGTCAATATTTACCATTTGCTTCATATCTATCACAGATTTATCTTTAAATGAAGTAATATTTTACCAGCAAATATATACCAAAAACATAGGAGAGAAAAAGGACAGCATTTTAAAAACATTTATTCTGATTGTCTGTAATTCATTTTTGTTGCATTAAATATAGCATACTGGTGTTTTCCAGTTAGCTTCCATTCCATATAATTCATGCTAATTGTAAAAGAAAAATTGTTATCTTTCATCTCTGTTACGTGTTTAAGTATTTTTGTAGCTTCCCCTTCTTCTTTTCTTTTCCTAAGTTCTTTTCTTATTTTATTAGTTTATTTTTACACAGAGCAAATCCCAAGAATATCTTCTTGAATGCATCCCTCCATTTGTGTCTCATGAGCTGTGAAATATGGTTTAGATGAAGGAAGAAAATAAATAGTTTTCATTTAAAATCCACAGAAAATGGTTTGTTCTGCTCTGGTAACTGGAAAATCCAAAAAATATTCTAATATAAATTCTGTGTTCTTTTTAATAACAATAGTGGTAGCAGAGGATGGCTGAGCTTGCACACCCTTCCTGTTATGCATCAAGTCAAATCCCATTAAAGCTCTAATATTACAGGGACTTAACACTTAAAAGATGTCTTACCTGTGGGATTAAATTGTCTGATATTCCCTCAACATGAAACAAAGAATCAAAATTGTCATCACTGTATATGAACAGTTGCCTGCTGTCTTTATTTTTCTGATTGAAAATTATGTTCTGGTGATTCTGTTGAAGGATGCTTCTATACATCAAGTACTGATTTCATCACTTCTGAAGTTTTCTCTGTCATCCACATCCTTCACATTCTCCATTTGTTATTTCGCCATCCTCTTGTTCATGAATTGTTAGTGCTCATGAATTTATATTCACAATACTCTTCTAAGGACAGAGGTAGCAAGAGTCACTCACTCTACAGATCAGGAAACAAAGCAGAGGACAGTGAAAGGAATTGTTAGGAATAGAGATAAATCCATCAACTGTTTAAGTGTAGTGTCAAATTTTCATTTGAGACTATATGGGTAACATTGAAAACAGCTAGAAATGAGATATTATCCTTTATAGAGGGTTTAAAAACAAACACATGTAAAAAACCTTTCCTCTTGTCATATAAATACTTTCTAAAGTGGCTAGATTCCAAACTGATTTTCCTAGTCTTGGAGTCTTGAAGATACTATTAGAATCCTCGTTTACAATTTACTGAAGGTTACTCTAATTAAGAGTCAGGCACATTATAAAACAGAATGATTAGCAATATAAGCAGAATTGAGCTTGGATCAGTTCAACAAATTCCAGTTAGCTTTGCCAAGAAAATCTGTGGATAAAGCCCTCTTGGGAAAACTGGCAGTTTCAGTAGTAGTTCTGCCAGAAGAGGGGTAGGTGTCGTTCCTTTTTACAACATTAATATGGAATTTTTGAGCAATATGTTGTTAAAGAACACTGGAGAGCCAAAATTCCCCATCTAAGAAGAATTTAAAATTAAAAAGCCCTAACAGAAATTGTGTAAATCCACAGCAGAGTAAGGAAAATAATCAGAAATCCATGTATAGGAAAATTACTCAGTCTTTCCAGTACAAGACACAGTGTCTTCTTCAGAAAGGGAAAACTCAACAATAATCTTTATTCTGTCTGAAAAACTGTAGTAGATGATGTGTGAGAAAATGTCTTCCCACAGTCAAAGAAGAGCAAGTTGTACCTGTATTTTCTAACCTCCTTTGAAGTACTCCCCTATTTCAAAAGAAAGCAAACTGAACAGGACAAGGTAAAGAGAAAGCCATGTTTGACAAGAAGCAGCGTTTACCTGCAGTTAAGAAATGAGAGAGTTAAATCAAAGCTTCCTGATTATTTGAAATTCTTACATACAGAACAGCATTTCAAAATAAATTTCCTGTCTATTGTTGTGGGAAAAAAAATAATCAGAAAAATTGTCCTAAAGTACATTGTCAGCTTAGACTAACTGTCAGAAAGCACCAGAAATTACAAGATAATGCAAGAATTTAAACACTTTTCTATTTGAAGAGTTTTAACTGTTTGCAGATATAAGGCCAGAGTTTTAAGTGACAAAAAGTTGCAATAGGTAGGAATTAATCATTAAGTAGAGTGCATGTATGTATCCCAATCTCAGTAATATAATAGGTTGAAGCCAGTTATGAAAGAAAACAGAAAGCTGACAGAGGATTCCTCAGAACAACCCCAACAACAGATTGACCACATCCTCCTAGACAGTACAGCACAGCACAAAATACTGATGATTTTACTTATTTTCAGAAAAAAATTCACAACAAAAATCTAGACAAGTGTATCACTTTATATTTAGCAAATAAATATGTTCCAGCTTGCCTGAGGATGGGTAGCCCATAGTTTTCAGTCTTCAAACCTGAGAACAGTTTCATGAATATATTAATATATAATTAATATATAATTTAATAATAAGGTTAATAAATTGCTACTAAATTTTTCTGTTACATCAGTAATATCTGTAGCCATAATAAGGACCACCATTTCCATATTCTTGTCACTGTACAAACACACAGGAATTTAAAAAAATGAAAGGTCTTTCCAACAGCCAGCTTATAGCATATCCAATAAAGCAGTCATCCCCAAGAGTAATTTATCAAGACATGAAGGCTACAAAGCTTTCTTCACAATCAGAGAAAATACACACTTGAGTAAAAGCTGCACTCTCTGGTCAGTGTTGCTTCTCCTTGCTTTTCCATCCTGTGAATGACATCTAATGGCATCAATATATACATAACCCTAGACTAACGGGTAATAAAGGCTGCCCAAATTAGAAAATATCTTAGAGGCACAGAAGTAGTTCCATTGTGAGATAACAATTCCATAATAATACTGTACAGAATAGTGGGGAGACCAGTAGGTGGCACACAGCAGCTGACTGCCCAACTGCTCATGGTAATCAAGGTGCCAAATTTAGATTCAGCCAAATTCTTTCCGCTTAGTCCTGTAAAAATAAGTCACCTCTATTTAGGAACAGAAAGTAATCTCAATAGGTTGCATGTTTTGATTATGTTTTTTTTTTTTTTTTTGAGGTACCATCATTAATATACTTCTAATTTAGGAAGTCACAGTAAGGTCTGTATTGACTAAGGTTATAAGACAGCTGGTTAGATATGTTCTAGCATTTAATTTTTAAAGTCCAGTACTCAGTACTCAAAGACAGCTGGATTACTGTCACATTTACTGGTTGAGAAGCCCATGTGTGAGCATGATAAGCACTCTTAAGATAAACTAAATAAGCAATTAAAGCAAAGGACATGAAAATCTCAGTGGCTAAACCTTTAAAACGATTGGTTTCATATGGTAAATTTATTTCTGAAGGGGCTAATGCAGAATCAAATAGACTAAGTGCCACAGTGTTCAAGAAAGAAATCTGGTTGCTAACTGGATTATGTGCTGTTTTTACTTGCAAATGAGAAATCCTATCTCAGTAACTAGAGACTATCTGAAGTTATTTGAATAACTGATGGAGGAGATATGACACATTGTCCAGTTTCATGTGATTCTAAAGCATTTTTCCACTATTACACAAAAAATAGATTTTTTTCTTATAATGTGAGAGCAGACTTGTACAAACAATTAGTATGGTTTAAAAGTATTGCAAAAAATAAAGTTTTTACTGACAATTTCAAATAATAGTTTTGATGTTTAGACTCAAATAAACAAACAGATGCCTCAGTTGGATTTCAAAACCATTTTGTTACAAGATTATTAATAAGAGGGAGGACAACCAGTGCCACAAAACTTAGTTTAAGATGAAAGACTAACACATCACCTTCTGTAGATAATTCTATTTCCAAAGGCATATTCATGCCTCCACAGTTCAACAAATGCACAGGAAAAAACATATTTAAAGTTATAAAATATATATTATCCATTTTGTTACTTGTTATGAAAGATCCATAAATATGACTGTGTTTGCAGAAACTCAATGAGAAGTTTTCCAATGACCTACAAAACATTACATCAGGGAATATGGGAGATAAAGCTCTCTGTTTGTACAAATATGAATATGCACAAATATAGATATGATGACTTCAGTAACAGTCCAAACAATCAGCAAATCTAACTTAAATATTACTTTAAAAGATTAGTTTTCAACAAATTGAGTCTACTGATGGCAATACCAAACCTGTACCAGTTTTGTTGACATAACTTCAGGAAAGTCATATTCAGAGTCAGTTCAAGGTTTGTGAACCATATAGGTAAAACTCAGTTTTGATGGTGGAACAGACCAAGACAATAAGACTAAGCTGAGGTATCCACTGGAGCAGGGTATGGGCTATTACAGCTAGAAAAGCAGAGAGAAAATTTTGGGACAACAGGAAATTTTCAGAAGAGATTAAAGTCTCCTAAAAACCTAGGATGAAAATTTACTTTTTTTCCCTCCTACAGACCACTTGCCCTTCTGAAAACCTCCTTTTCTTTCTTCCCACACAGTTCCCATCTGTCAGTTGATATTTGTTTCCTGGCAATCCCAGTCTCTGAAATCTTTTCTCATCACTGCCCATCCACCATTTCCTCCGTGCCTGCTCACACCTCCTCTGTAGGTAGCAGGCATAAGCCTGTTTGTGCCACTCATGGAAAGGACACAGATTACTGCCTATTCTCTTTTTCAGCAATACCTTGAGTGGGCTTAACTTGAGGAGTTCAGATGCCTTGGCAGTGCATTCTGATGGCAAAGGTGGTTAAGGATATACCTCCCAGGGTGATAAAGCATGAAGAGAACTAATGGGTTTTCCTGTAGACCTCTAAAATCTCCATAATAATCTCCATCTCCAACCTGTTACTGACCTTAGACACAGAAAATAACAGTCTTCCCAATATAGGGGAGATGTTGCTCATATAGGGTGCTCAAGAGCCATAGCTAGGAAGACTGAACAAATCTCCAGTTTCAAGGAAATTATCCAAGCATTCTGCCAGGCAACTGTTTTCAAAAACATTACAGATATTTTCAGAGAAGAGCTGTATGTAATATACTAGTTCAGATTTGCAGGCCCTTGCAGCAGTACTAGTTAACACAGTTTTCTTCAAATTTGAATTAGGATAAGTGAAAAAGTAAATAATAAATTGGTGAGCCACTCTGCAGCAAGTAATGTCTCACCCCAATCACTGAGGAGTAAAAAAGTAAATTATCTTGCTTATGAAAGCAGTTTGAAACTGTATTCAATTTTTTAAGTCTAATTCCAGAACCATTAGTCAAAAATGTGACAAGAAGGTGTAATCAAAAATTAAATTTGGTAAGTTGAATTGTATTTTTTCCTTAAAATGAAGTTACTCACAAGATCACATTAATTCACATGAACACAATTGCACAATAATATAGGAACAAGCTGAAAAGGAACTGCTTAAGGAAAAGAATATTCTATGTCTGAGAAACAAGGCAGACAACATCCCACCCTCATTTTCTCATGACTATCCCTTCTAAACAGAAATTTTTAAAATGCGGGTAAACTGAGATCCCAGTGAATTCATTTCCTTCCTTGAAAAGAAAAATTATTCTCAAATTTTTTTTTTCCTCTGGAAAAAAAAAAAACCATGAATATTACATTGCGAGGGCTAATACAGAAAAGCACTCCTACCAGAGTACAATGCTATCAGCCAGTGTTGCTGTACCATCCATCAGTGAGGAGTACCCTCCAGCCAGCTTCCCAGTCTGAGCTACAGAGCCAGAAAATGTGGTTGCTAGAGAAATCCCTGCATGGCAGAGAAAACTTATATCCTTCCTTGGGGCCACTCTACTGATACATCTGCATTACAGCTGAATCAAATTTTGATTGTCAGCTCTGGTCCGAGGCAAAGATACAGTCTGAGTTACAAATTAATTAGATCTTTGTTACAAGACAAAGAAATGATCTTCGTCCTTACAGCTTTGTTATTTTATTAAAACATCCAACAGCTTGAATTGGTCAGCTGTCATTGAAGGGACTGCTACGATTCAGGTAATTACACACGGATGATTTCCAGACTTGAAAATCTCTTACTCTGGAATCTACAATTCCAAAAAGCGAAAGTGGCAAATATTTCAAAGGTCATTTCAGATGCATACTAAAGTGAAGGAATGCAGTCACATTCCTTCCCAGCTGTTACATGCATTCAGAACCTTTGGGAGCCATAAAACTACTGGAAAATTTTCAGCATCCTTGAGAAGGACAAGTGTGCAACATGAACCTGGCAGTGGCATCAACCCAGAGGTGATGCCTGGACAAAGAGTCACCAAGTTGTTGTGGTTCATGCTCATGGATCATCCTATTTTCAGATCAAGGCAAAACAGTCAATGGTCTCTAATTCCTTCCTTCCTCCTTTGTGTAGCTCTGCCCCAGCTCCTACCCGCCAGCAGAAGTATCAGCAACATGTCAGCAAGAGTTCTGGGAGAGTTGCATACCCTTCATCTTCCCAATTGGGATCATCAGGATCCCAAGACACAACACAACCTATGTTCTGCCCATATGTAACCACACACCAAAACCAACCATCTACAATAATCATTAAAAAAAAATATATATACACAATATTATGATATGTATACACACAGTATTATGTACTTACTAAAAACATTTCTCAACACAGAATCACAGAATCCCAGAATAAGTCAGGTTGGATGGGACCACAGTGGGTCATCTGGTCCACCCTCCCTGCTGAAGCAGGGTCATCCCAAAGCATATGGCACAGGTTCTGGAATATCTCCAGTGTGGGAGACTCCACACCCTCTCTGAGTGATCTGTTCCAGTGCTTGATCACTGCACAGTGAAGAAGTTCTTCCTCATGTTCAGGAGGAACTTCACATGCATCTGTTTCTGCCCTTGTCCCATCACTGGGCACCCCCGAGCAGAGCCTGGTCCATGCTCTGACCCCTCCCTGCAGGCACTGACAGACACTGAGGAGGTTCCCTCTCAGTCCTCTCCTCTTGAGGC
>PYHW01010764.1:1498101-1510137 GCA_013186435.1 Turdus rufiventris | reverse complement strand
TTTCACAGCTGGGCTGGTTTGTGTGAGGGAGGATGGGTGTTCTCTGCCTCTGACCAGAGGTCACACCACACATCCAAAACCTCCTCCCCCCTTCCTCATTTTGGGGACAGTCTGTGCAAACCTGGCCTCTGTGGGCTGTGGTCTTCCTCACCCCAAACCCACCTAGGGATGATTCTCAGCACAGCTGCTGGGTTTGGTTTCTTCTGGATGCATTCCCTTCCCTCAGCCTTGTTTGTTTCTCCCTAGAATCAGGATGATTGAACTATAATGTCTACTTTATCTTACTTAGGCAACTCACAGTGCAAAGTTCCAGTCAGGCATCTTCAAGGAGGGGTTGCCTTCTGTGGTTGCAGCTTCTTTACACAGTTTTTGTTATAATGGGAAAAACTCCTTCATAACAATGTTTATGAAGTACTTCAATCCTTAACAATAGTCTGGACAAAATATTCATTCAAAATAATAACATTCTTACCAATAATAAACAAGTGAACAGAGGCGTACAAGCTTTGGCAGAGACAGTGATGGAAATGCAGGTTTAATTTATATGAGAAGCAATGTGAAAATTTTGATGAAACTATTTTTAAAACAATTTTGCATCTTTTCTGTATTTCTGTCATTAAAATAAAGAATAAAAAACATATAATTTCTACCTTATGTTGTTATATTTACCATTGAAATAAATATTAGTATACATGCCAGTATTTCTCCAGCATTACAATACTATGAATCAAATCTGCCCACATCCATATTTATCACAGCAATGTGGGGAAATAAGAGTTGATGTCATACAAATTTTCTTTATCTATAAATTTATCTGCAATGAACCTGCAAAATACTTGTTCTCAATTGTGTATCACAGAATCATAGAATGGCCTGGATTAGAAAGGACCTTAAATATCCCCTTGTTCTGTCCCCTGACATGGGCAGAGACACCTTCTACCAGATCAGGTTGCTCAGAGTCCCATCCAGCCTGGCCTTGAACACTCCCAAGGATGGGGCAGCCACAGCTTCTTTGGGCAACCTGTGCCAGGGCCTCACCACCCTCACAGTAAAGAATTTCTATGCAACACCTAACTAAAATTTATTATTTTTTATTATGATTAATTTATTATTAACAGAAAAATAAATAAATAAATCCATTATTTCTCTTTGAAAAGCTGATCTCATTGTCAGCCCAGTTTGGTTAGCCTTTCACCATGAATAGATTTACTCATTCTGGAAATCTGCAGATAAGCATTGTGAAAAATGACAGCTGGGGAAGAATGTTTCGTGTGTTTGCAGTCACATATATTGTTATTCAGCTTTCAGACCTTCATAGGTAGCTAAAAATTTGGTGGTGTGTTCTGCAAAAAAATAGTTTTCAAAAAACTCTTCTTTTTCTAGGAGGTTAAAATTTTATTTTCCAAAAAGAAATAATGTAAGAAAATTTAGTTCTTTTCTCTTGATTTTCATTTGGATTTTAATTTTCTAAATCTTTGAACCTCTGATTCTAAAACATCTGTGAATATTTGAATGTTTGAAGATTACTTTTCTTATCTCCACTTCTATTTTGTAACTCTTGTCACTAAATACATACCAGGATGTATATAAAAAAATGCAATATTTCAGAACTCTGCATAAACTGAACAATGAGGTGAATGAGGTTTAAAACCAAGAAAAGACAATAAAGATTTTGAAAACCCCAGGCATCAATCCTAGTGCACTGAAACATTCAAAATGGAAAAAAAAAAAAAAAAAGGAGAAAAAAATTCAAAGGAAAAAAGAAAAAAAAGAAAAAGAAACAACGTTTTGCATTTTGAAAGCATTGAAATTCATGCAACTTCTCAAGAATTACACTTAACAATTTTACCATATTTCTCTTTCAGGTCTGTGCTGTAGGAATTACTCAGTGTTACTGAATCTTGTTACAGTAGATATATTCATAAAGTGGAGGCATGGCAGAGCTCCTGTTTGGTGTACAACGGTAATTTTCACCTCTCACTTGTAGGTACTAAATAGAGAAAGAAATACGCAGGATAGTATTCCCAATTACAGGGATCTCTAGTCACCACAACTTCTCAAGTCCTATGTGCCCTGCAGCACAATTAATTTATTCTGTTTATAAATGTTTATCATGCAATTTGCTTTAAATTGATCAGAACTTTCTTCTGTAAAATATTAAAAAATAAGAATTCTGCACTGGAAATGTAAAAAACCTTTATTCATACTGAATTACAAAGCCCAGTGCATTTGTCAGCTGAAGCAAAAACCACCTGGGATTGCATACAGTCTATATTTATTCTGAAGTATAATAAATACCTTGAAATGTGGTACAGGAAATTCAAAATTTAAATTCCTTAATCATTAGCAATTTATTTCCCACTGGTGTTTTAAAATGAGAGAAGTATCAATAATATTAATTAAACATGACTACTGGAATTATTCATATGGATTACTCACAAACAACTCACAAAATTTTTTGGTTAAGATCCCCAAACTCTCTGTTATTACTGAAAAACACTAGATTTTATTAGAGGTTAATTTAAAGCAGAATTCTAAATTTAGTGGCCTGTAATACACTTGGGGGCAGCTTTTACGTCTTACCAAAAGAAGAAGACTGATATTGATGACCATTCTGAACAAAATTAATGCAGTAAAATATAATGGACTTTATGGGAGAGAAAAAAACCAAACAAACAAATAATGGGAGAATGAAATTGACATTTTATTCTTTTCACCTCTGTTTGGCTTATATATATATATATATATTTAGCATGAATCATATTAATAGATGGATTGCCTTAATTTTTATTTTTGTTATTCTATTTGCATTTCTGGATTACTACTAACATTATATATGGGGAAAAAATACATTAAAAAAAAAAAAAAAAGAATTTCTGTGGTTCAACTCATTTTGGGAAATTTAGCATAGTCTGTTTTGCTTATATGTTAGTGTAATTCATCCTAAATCTACTAATATCAATAAAAAGAAGTGTGACCAAATCTTCTTCCCCTGTCTTGACAAAAAATCCTCCATGGAACCCAGCAAAAGGAGATGCCCAGAGCAGACTTTCCCTGCTGTCTCAGGCACAATACCACCAGCAGTCTTTCTGTTCTCATTTGGTTTTTATGCAAGGCAACCTTAAGCAGAAAGGCTCAGGAAAGCTGTGACAAATCAGCTGAGTTGGAAGCCAATATACTTTCATTTTCTCTCTCAAAAATTAACTAAACCTAGTTTAGTTTCATTTTTCTAATGAATGGCCATGTCCCTAATGGAGGCCAATAGACTTTCCTGTACATGAGCTACATTCATATCTTTGGTTGATTATCTCCAGAAAAACCTGAGTCCCATCTTGCAGAGAAGTGCTTAAGACACTGGCAGTGCCCATTTCGTTGATAACAGAGCTTCCTTTGGGTGGTCTTTTCCTATTTCTTTCTTGCACAGTTACAGCATCTCCTAAATACAGTTTCATTAATGGCTCCTTCTACTATTTCTCTCCTGTCATTCCTAAGGGTCTTGAAGATTTCATTTCCAAAACATTGAAGTGTACTTAAATTAACAGAGTGCAGAAAGAAGAGACTCCAGCATCTGACCTACAATCATTAATTCATTTGGCTTTGGGCTTTTCTTCTTAGAGATCATTGAAAATAGAGCCAGTAGCAATACCAAGATTTAATCCCTTCCTGCACCTACCCCCAGGCAAGGCAAATTCTACCTAATCCATGTCTAACAGTGGTTTGTGTAACTGTTCTTAAGTAATCCTGTGAAGCTGATAACCCTTGTGAGAATCTATTTTGGCACTTTTTGGTAGAAATATGAATACCTTCTGCTCTGCAGTGTGTTCTGGAGTTCTCCCATTCCAGGGAACCCAACTAATGGATTACTCAGCTGTTCTCTTATGTAGAATATTCAAGTCTTCAGTGATCTTCACTTTAGTAAATAGAGTTTTCACTTTTCTTAAAGTAATACACTAATTCCATCTCTCACACTGTTCCTTATATTTCTGATGGGATAAAACACTGGACATGGTACAGCTGCTAAGATACCACCAAAGAAAACTGTGCATCCCAATGCTTTCATAGACTCCCAGAATGGGAGTGTTAAAACATTGTGTTAAAGGTATGGAAATTTAGCAGAAAATAAACCCCTTGGCATTCCAGCTGATGCTCAGAGACCAGATGGGCGGGTGCAGCTGGACATAATTTCTGATTATTGCCAATTCAGCACTAGAAGTCTGGTCAAGTTCAATAATAACTTTCACTAGTACAAATTCACAAATAGTGCAATTTACTAGTTCAGTACTGGTCAGGTTCCAGAAGGATTTACATGAACCAGATACACCAAGAGTAGGGTTTATTGAAGCAGCAGGAAGGCAGATTCTGGACTGATGGTGGCAAATGCAGTAACTACGAAGTGTTACTACGTGTCTTGACAGAAAGTATAACAGAGTAACAGTATAAGAGAGGGTTGATAGAAAGATATGTGGATAAAGATAGATAGATAGATAGATAGATAGATAGATAGATAGATAGATAGATAGATAGTAGATAGAAAGACATAAAAATTAATATTCCCAGCTGTGCTACAACACAGTTGGAGGCAAAAGGCTCACCTTAAGGCGTCCCTTTAGCAGAGCACACTGTGCATCAGCTGATCCCAAGCAGACTGAGGTGTTCTCCCCCTCTCTTTTATTTCCCTCTTTTTTTTTTTTTTTCGTCCTCTGACTATTTCTGCCCCGAAGCCCCCTCTTTCATACTATAATTTAGTCCCTTCCCAATGGGGTAGAACAATATGTTGTAGGTAGGATGTGGGACTTTGGTCATAATTGTATCACGTCTCATGTTCATTTGTATTTCAAAGTGAGTGAAAGTTACTATGTACATAGCATTTAATAAGATTCTCAATTAACTTTGGTCCGAATTTGTAGCTGACAAAAGAGGGAGAATAAACACTCCTCCCCTTACTGAGGTGGTATTAAAGTCCTTCTGACCTTCATGAGAGGGTCTGTGCACATCCTTGACTCCTCGAGGAACCAGATGTATAGCAAGGCTTCCTTTTCACAGTGAGGGGAGCGGGCTATGGCTGGGAGAGAGGCACAGATGCTGTTCTGTGCCTCTGAAACACTGCCAGGCCATGAGCTCTCTGCTTCACTCCCCATATCACCCAGTTGTGACGGCTTGCTAGAGCCAGGCGCAAGAGAGGTGAGGGGCCCAGCTCATGTTTTTCTCAGCTAAACTCATCAATTCTACACCAACTCAAAGCAACAGATTGGCACGTTTGAGCATTTACCATGTTACAGCCACAGTGCTTCACTGACACTTTTCAGTAGAACAGTGGTCTAGTCACTCCATCCTTCAACTTCACTAAGTCAAGCATTATATTTTGCATATTTCCTTTGCTGAATTGCGTTGTATTTACCTCGAGGAACTTCTTCTGAAACAGGGTTTCCCAAACTTTTTTCCTGCACAGATGTTCCACTCAGTACATCCAAGTGAGCCCTGCGTGACACAGTTCATCAGACAGGTAGTATCTTTCTCCTCAACACATGTACCATGCAAAGCCTTAATAATTCGATTATCATGTTTGTAAGGGAAGTCAGAGCCAACTTTTATTTTGGAAGCTAGAGGACAAGCCAAGAAAGAGACATTCTTGTGGCTCATTTTGTCTTTAAAATCTTGTTTTAGTTTCTTAATACCACATGTCTCATCTGATTTTGCTCCCAAACGCTTACAAGTACTTTGTTTGTCTAGATGAAAGAAAATTACTGAAAACTAAGGAAAAGAAAATAGAATTGGTAGATCTTTGCCTCCTTTATATGTGACAAAGCAGGTGGGATTCACATTAAAACTGAGAAAGAATCTTCAGGGGTGGGGAACATTCAAAAATATGTTAAATATAGGAGAAAATCCAAGGTACATTTCTTTGAATTCTTGTCATGTTGCTTTTAAAGCATACATGGAAAACTGAATTCAAACAATGTCATTGTCTTTTTCAGGGCAAGGTTTCATATTGACTTCCCTATTTGAATTTTTTTTTCCTATGAATTATCATGATCTGGGTGGAAACTTTGACTTTCTGTTTCAGTAATGAATTTTTCAAAATTTCTTTGTTTAGAAATCCCTGTGATTGTGGCATGTAATACATCACATTTTGATCAAAATAAATTGTGATCAGCCGATTGATAACATCTTATTAAGAGTTAATGTTCTGTGTGAATAATAAAATCACCTTCTAGAGAAGCAGAACTTAATATAGATAAAATGTTTCACTGTGGGGTAATACTAATTTGATTTATCAGTTTAATTTGTTGCTACTTCAGTTTTCTATCCTTTGGTTTATGAATTTTGCCCACCTAACACATAATTTTTAATTGCCATTTAATGTCTAATTTAAGATCTTTCAGAATGTTTTACTCTGATTAATTAATTAATGATAAATTATGAAAGTCTGGTTAATTAAGAATTGTAATGAATAAGTACAGTGGTATGATTTATCATGCTCATGAGAGTATCCCCTTGGGATCAGTGGAATACACATGTCCATGCTATAAATAGTATAATTTTGTGACTGTAAGTCAAGCAATTTGGAAGAAAAAAGCAGTAAAGTTCTAATGGCTAGGACATGGTATTGTTTCTCACTAGAGGTAGGCATGTTTGCATTACAATTGGGATTGTAGTGGATGACCTTTATTTGAATTTATGCAAATTTGTGTTGTGTTTTCCTCTCATCTCCCTGACATATCGAGCATCACTACATTTTCTGACTTGTCAAGGATGTATTTGACATCACACTGCTGTGAGTGGTTATATTACTTAATTGTCTTAATGATTTCAAACCACACTCAAAGAAGAGATGTGTGGTGAAGTACTATTGGAGAGCATAATGTTTTTGTCTACATGAGTTGGAGAGGCTCTCAAAATGCACTTCAATAAATCCACAGCTTTAAGCTGTACCTTTTACTTTGGTAGATCCACAGTTTATGCTGTACCAGTCTTGTTTTGATGCTTATAAAATATGCTAATAGATGTGCAATTCAACAAGACAGTTCGACTACTGCATACTATTGCTTATACTTCTCACATGAATCTTCATATTCTTCAGGCAAAGAGTGATGTAAGTAGTACCAGTAGACCAACATATTGACAGGTAAATATTTTGATATTTCTGTTCTTCAGGAAAACAAAATATCACAATATTCAAGCAAATTTTAAAATCTCTTTTGAAGGACCATCATTAAATTTCAGTTCAAAGGTATTTAATAATCACATATCCCAGAAAATAAATACGTAGGTGCACACAAGATTAAAATAAAAGCATTTATTATTGATGTTTATGGCAGCCAAATCTCTGTTTTGTGTGTGCATGCCATAAAATAGAACATGACAAGTAGAACCAGCTGAAAATAAGCTTGATAATCTCATTGACTTTTTTTCTTAAAGATTATTTAATAACTAAGTTTAAAAATATACATTTTTTGAATAATCTCTAACATTTACAAGTAATTAATTTGCTATTAATCTTTTAAACACTGTTTATTCATTGCACAGTGGAAGGTGTGTGGTGGGATGAGGGAATGAGGAACAGAGCGCGTGTGGAGCTACAACAGCTGCAGTACATCCCAGAGATTGGGAAAAGAGGCACATGAAAAGCCTGATTTCACATCTGATAATAGGAAAGAAGTGCCAAGACTGCTATTCCTGCTGGGAAAAGCGGGGCCTCCCAGTGTCTGTTGACCTTGTGCCTGTCAGAGAATTTGCAGAAGGCTGCCTGCTCTTCCCTGCTTGGGGGATCCCAGCAGGAACAGCTGCCTGGCCATGCCTCGCCCTGGCACGAGGCTCCATCCCTTGCTGAGATCCTGCCAGCATCCAGTGGAAATAGTGAGCAGCTGTTTCCTCTAAGGCAGGACACCACAGAACACCAGGGACTGCCAAACTCTGACCCTCCTCAAGGACTCTACAGACAGGAATTTGCCTTGGGGGATCCAGGAAAAAGTGAGATTTGCTGTTTTTTGGGATTGTCTTCAACAAGCTCTAAACTAAGAGGATTTGGGGGGAGGGGAAGGAAGGAGGGAAAATATATTTCAATTTAATAGTAGCCTAGGGCATAATATAATTCCAATTTAGATCAAATGAGAAACAAATTATTATATGCCGAGTTTGCTGTATTTTGGAACAGAAAAGGGTTATGATTAGAATTTTGCAAAAATGTAATCATATGGTCAGATGCTCCAATACTTTTGCCATACTGAGCAGCATTTGAACACCCAAGTTAGGACACAACTCAAGGGATTTAAGCATGGAATAATCAGTTTTCCAGGAATTTAGTTCTCTGTTACTTTTGGGTCTTTTAAATGCCCCAGGAATTCTTTCTCTTTGACATTGAAAGCATTGTGACTATTGTGCACAAATGCACAACATTTTGTGTATTACTTATACAAAATATTACGTATTCAGGCTATAACATATGGTTTTATCAAAATGTATTTGAGATCAGCAGTCAAAAAGGAAAAAAAATGCAAGAAAAAAATAAAGAAAATAAAACATTTTTTACTAATATGAATTTGAATGAAGTAGAACAAAAAAGATACCATAAGGTGAACACATTTGTGTTTTGACTGTTTTAGAGATACACTTGTATAGCCATGCCAAATTTCAAGGGAATTCTAATAATACACTAGGGAAAAAAACTATAGTAAACTTAGAAGAAAAAACTTAGAGGAGTCTTAAGGATCAAAGGGATCAACAATGCACTGAATATATATTTTTCCTGCAGAAAAAAAAAGACAGAATGTGCTTTTTTGCCATGTTTTTTAAAATTCACTACCTCCAGAACTAGAAATCTTTCTTCCTTGCTTTACATTGGAAAGACAAGGTTCCATATTTTTTTCCTTTTTCTTGAACACATGCATCCCTCTGCTAGCAATCTTTTTCATGTTATACATATGCAAATATGTGGTGGCCTTAACCCAGGCATCAGGTGTGCACACATCAGTTCTTCCACTCCCATCCCCAGCAACATGGGTGGAGAAAACAGGAAGAGCAAATGCAAGAAAACTCATGGGTTAAGATAAAGGCAGTTTAATATGTTAGAAGAAAAAGGGTGAAATAAAAAAAAAAATAAATAAATAAACCGAACAGCAAAAGCCAAAAAACAAGTGAAGCAAATCAAATTTCTCCCTACAGGCAAATCTCTATTTGGACAGTGTTTGATCAGCCAAGCACCTTCAAATCCAATCCTCCCATGCTCTGTTCTCTACCACAGTTTTTATTGTCAATCACAAGCTCTTACAGTATCAAACACCTACAGTTACTACAGGTTTAACTCCATCCCAGTCAGGCACAGCACAGGGTAACCACCGCTGGCCAACCTGTGAGACAACAGGCATTACAGCTGCTCTGTGTCATCTAGATGCCATATCACATTATATGAATATTTAATGATTTCCAAGATACTTCTAGAATGACAAGCATGAAGAATATGTTCAAGAATTAGTCCTAGCAGATTTATTTATATAGGCAGTAATACTATATTTGACATTATGGTTTCTAGGCAACAGAAATGAAAATGAAAAAGTGCATTGAAACCATCTACAAAGCATCTACAAAAGTTATCTTTTTTCATTTTGTTATCCAATATTGGTTAATTATTTTACTCCTACTCTTAAAATTTCATTGGTCAAGTAGAAAATACACCATCTATATGTAAGTAATGGAGTAAAATGATGTGAATTATTTTCCATAATATTGATAAAAGCCCAATGTTGTCCTCAGCAGCCACAACACCTTGTGGACTGTAGGCAGCCAGATGCTAAAACAGAATTACCAAATCTTCAGAGTGCAAATCTTCAGCAGCTCCCCCTGAATGCAAAGCACCTCTCAGTGGTGTGCAGCACGTTGGTGGAGAAAGAGTTTCCAAACATCTTCCTCAAAATAATTAGATGCATGGATTCATTACATGTATATCTACTAATGTGAATGAGCCTTTAATGAGGTCTAACCTATCCCCCTCAATAAATTCTGGACTTAATAAATAACTATGAAATTCTAGAGCTTTTCCCATACAGGTGTTCAGATTAGATGCTCTAGTAATTCTTTGTACTTTAAAGAGGATTCCAGGCATAAGCTATGCCTTTACAATTGTTTGTAAAGTGCTTCAGCAAAACACAGACCATAAAACCTGCTTCAACTGTTTCTGCTGATCAGCCCATCATTTTTTTTGCTTTTTAGCACATGTATACAGGAAAAGCTTTGCAAGATACTGTTTAGTCCACTTGCAACTAAATGTATTGAATACTGTCAGTGAAGATCACAAGCAAGAAGAAAATCCAATTAATTCCCTGTTATGGTAGAAGATTATTAAGTTTCAGAAAAGAGCTTTCTATTTCTGATTGACCCCAAAATGCTTTTGAACAAACTAACTGGAACATATTTCAACAACATAAGCAATTTTTCTCAAAAATTTTTCCCAGTTAGAGTTACACCAAAATCTGTCTTTAGTTGCACTGATTAGAAGGCTAAACTGTACACATTGCAGTGAGATATATCTGCATTATTTAGAATAAGTAGAAAATTAAAAATCATTATAAAATCTTTTTTTGGCCCAAGTATTGCTTTGTATAACTTATATTTGGTTTTATAATGTATTTCTAATTGTGCTTTAGCTATTAATAAATAATTTTAATTTACCCATATGTCATAGTGGATTGTTTACTCATATTAAAACCTATTTTGTGCACCCAGTTGAGAAGTGAGTTTCTGTGACTATTAGCACCTGCTTCAATTTGAAGGGATCTGAAGCATTTATTTTCCTTATTGTACTGTATGACTTCTTTGAAGACTCTCAGTATTAGTTGTCTTCTCTGGTTTGATGATCTAAGCTTCATTTCTCTGTAAATTATCCATAAACACTGAGGCTGTTTGATGATTCTGTCCTCCAAAATGTGAAAACAACATTTTAAATGGCTGAATACAATCCTTCTGTCAACACACCTGTCTTCCATCAGCCTTTTTGTCTTGCTACAAGGTCCAAATTCCCCCCAGAACAAAGAATAAAGCATGTCTGCTGAATGAATTAGCAGAATCTAGTTCCATGGCTGTCCTACATGTGTTTTCTCAGCTGTCAAATTGGTATCAGTAAGAATACAGAACACATTTGACTTGATTTCTTGCTTGTTCATTGACGTGGCAGCTGTTTTGCCTTGTTGCAAGATTTCAGGCTCCCTTTTCTAAAATTGATTTGCTTTCAAAGCTAGAGAAGGCAATGCCAAGAACAATTGTCCTCTCAGTGTTCTATTAAGCTGATGAGTAACAAAACATCTGTTGTGACTCCTTGGGAAGAGTGACCTGGAGCAGCAAAGCATGAGCTCTCTCTGTTGCTGAAGGGTGTGTCTGTGCCAGTTTTTCCAAAATAACATACTCTGCTGTTTCCCCTGCTGTGAGAGCACTTCAAGCGCAAATACCTTACCCACTTCAAAGATGATGATGATGATGATGTGTAGCCACTCAACCATATGTTTGCTAGAACATCTTTAACCAAGAATACAGAATTTTAACTTGACTATGCATACCTATAGCTGTCTCAGGACCTCATTCAGTGAACATTTCATATTCCCTTAACCAACCAATCTCGGCCAAAAAATAAATTTGGGATTGGGGAATTTTGGCAGGGTGGTGTCAGGAGTGCTTCACTATCATTTTAGATTGCAGATTTATTTGTAGAAAAATAATTTTTAACTGCTAAGATCCAAAAAAATTTCAGGTGGAGGTCATTCTAGTCATAACCAGGTGTGTTCCTGCTATGCAATGCCTTGGACTCTTATTAATCTAGATTAAAACCCTCATAAACATGAAAGAAAAATAATCTTTTAGGCTGGCCTACCATTCTCCTGAAGGAAAGAGTATGTTTACACAGAAAGTCTGATCCTGACATGCAAGTCAGAAACAGCAAGTGCGCAGTTCCATTCTGAGAACTGCAAAGTGCTCCTGAGTTCTCCTATTTGCACACACCCAGGGTGTGCCAAATAGAGTCTGTTCACATGAGGGCACATTGTCAGCAGG
>PYHW01010764.1:1464039-1498051 GCA_013186435.1 Turdus rufiventris | reverse complement strand
AAAAAAAAAAAAAAAAAAAAAAAAAAAAAAGCAAGAAAGCCTACCTAGCTTTAGTTAATATATTGATATGAACTATGGAACTATGATGTTCTGTTCTTTGGATAAACATTTTTCATCACATAGAAACACTCCTCAGTTTCCCTTTACCAAAGATTCTGTACCCCAACCACAGAATCCAGTTTTCCTGTTTCTAGCAAGTTCTTTCAAGACATAGCAGAATCATGGTTTATTTTTAGCAATTGAGTGAGGCTGGAAATATTTCTGGGGCTGAACATGTAATGGAAATGCTTTTTCTTCTTCAAGATCACACTGGCAGTCACAGGTAAATGAGTGTGATTCTATTTAGAACAACAGTTTTCTATGATTTTAGTGTTCAATGGAATAGCTCATAAGGGAAGATCAGTGCCACAGACACACTGCTCCTACTCCATTAGGCCAAGAAGGCTAAAGCAAGATCTTTGCTTGCATACTGGATTCTAATTCACAGAGGAATCCTGTTCTTATTCTGCACATCTTTACATCATTGTCTCAGTGACCTCAACTGAGGGAGTTACCAAGATTGGATACCAAGTGCAGGAAGGAATCTCAGGTAGGAGAAGAGCCATAGGTGAAGAGCCATATCTCTTCCTCATACCCCTCATCATCTCTTCTTCATATCATTCTTGCAAGGCAAAGCTAGATCTAGCATTTGAGCCCAATTCCACACTAGAAACAGAAATTCATTTTCTCTCAACTAGATCTTTAATTTCCTCCCTTTTTGCAGACTCTAAACTGCGTATCAGCTGTCCTCCTCTGTCAAAGATCAGACTGAGGAGTTCTGACATACTTATTTCCCTTGGTGTTATGGGATTCTCCAGTACATATCTAGTTACATCAACTTTCAGTAGGTCCAAGAAGCTGAAACCCCAGAAAAACATAAAACATCATTTAAATGAATTGTGACTACCCAAGGTAATTATCTGTGAACTCATGGATTGTTCTTTGCTTTTCTCTGTGGTTCAGTGCTCTGGAATCCTAAATACCAAGGAAGCTAAGAAAAGGCTGAAATCACCCAGGCAGAGGGCAGAGGCATCAGCAATGCCCAGGCACTGTGCAGAGGGATGGCTCTTAGAAGCACTCAGACCATGCCTGAATGCAAACTGCTATTTAACTTGCATAAAGAAGGAATCAGTTGCAGAAAAGTACATATTTCAGCTCTGTGAGCTTGTGGACTTTTGGGCATCAGAAGAGGATCAACAGAAGCCACTTACCATCCCTGGAGACTTACTATTGTTCTGCCTGTGTGAAGCTATTTCTGCCCGCTGAATAGCGCTTTCATCCTCAAGCACAGTTCCAGTTTGACATCATCCTTCATAGTTTTGTGTGTGGAAGGGTCTGAAGACAGCTCAGATTTCCCCCCAAGAGTGTAAAGAATGAAACTGCATGCTGGGCATAGCAGTATTTCTTCAACTTCTTTTTCATTCAGACTGCTGCAATATCTGCACCTCAGCCACAAAAGAGCAGAAAATGCAGAAAAAGTAGTTATGCTGTACCCCAGGATGTGCTGACTCCTCATGTGCAGAGATACTCAGCTGGTCTGAACAAAACTACAGAGTCTTGCCCCAAACTTATATATGAATTGTTTTCCATTAGCACCATATAATAATGATATAAATAATTTTAAGCAGATAAGGAGTTAATGAGGTCACACAGGGTCACAACCCAATGTTTTTGATTGTACAGTAGTTGGGATTGCACTAGAATTCAAGTGGTGAATATTAAACTTTCTCTATCCTTTTCTTTCTCTGAATCTATCCTCATGAATTACTCTTCTTGAAATCTGGATATCTTAAAATTGGATAACTTAGAGTTTCCTCAGTCAGTGCTTTATGAAATACCTCATTTTAAATGATTGTTGCTTTAAAATTTTGTCAAGTACCATTTTATACATTAACACTCTAAAATTTGCAAGCAAAGGTTTGTTGTTCAACCTCCTGAGAAGGTTCTCCTTTGTGCTCCTCAGGGAATCAAAGTACCTTAAGACCCTTTTGAAAAGCTCCCCAAGACAGTTCAGGGCTTTGCCTGAGGCAGCCTGGTGGGAAAGCAAAATGAGCTGGATGGATGTGAGCATCTCTGGAGGACTAGGCTGTGAGGACTGTGCAGAACCAGGCCAGTGCTACAGAATTCAGGTTTTGCAGGACTGGGTTAACATGGCTATAGCATTTCAGGACCTGAGCTGCTGCAACAACACTCCTTGTGGCACTCAGACATTTCCACAGTGCATGGCAAGAAATAGAGAAGCTCAAAGGCTCTCCTAGGATCATGTCTGTTTCTGTGCAGCCTCTCAGTGAGCTGTTCCATTGCTGCATGAAAGAAAATATGACTCCAACATGGTATCCAGGCACCCAATTTATTATAGGAAATTCTCTTACACTGGTACCTTGTGAAATCCCAACCCATCACAGTACAGAGGATTTTTTTCTGTGAGTGATTAGGCCTGCCTATCATGCTGTTCTCTTTTATTTTCTTGTAGAAGCATGAATGTAGAAAGGATGGTCTCTTACTTATCTGTGTATGCACTTGCTCTGTGTGTCTGCAAATGGAAAAGATTGCCCTTTCACAGATATTGCAATACGACAGTGATTGAACTCGACTTCACATACATCAGAAAACTTTTTTTATTGCAATGGATCACATTAAAAAATCAGAAGCAGAAAAAGCTAACTTATGTTAAGTGATCAAACAGTGTTCAGCTTCATGTATACATAAGTTCAATCTCTTTGCAGTCTTTGGTCAGCAAGAGGTGTTATGTCATGGAAAAAATTAGTCTATTCAGAAAACCCAGCTACTGCTGATCATGAACTTTTCATGCTCTGTAGTACATTTCCTTTAAAGCATTTCAGTGCTGTGAAATCTCTTTCAAAAGGAAGCTTGGGAAGACTGCTATTTGCCCTCAATCCCTCCAGAAGGTGAAGAGGGAAATCTGCACTATCTGTATTTCGAATCTTCAAAGCAACACTTTTTTCTTTCTTGTTTTTATGTTTCATAATCACCTTTTAAAAAGTTTGGGGATTTTCATTTTGCAGTTTCATTTTTTTATTTTTTTTAAGTACGAAAATTTTATTCTTCAATTAATATAGGAAACCATTTTCCAACAAGAGTAAATATTTATTAGACTCTTATAATCATTTAAGTTGGAAAAGACCCTTAAGATCTTCTTGTCCAACCATAAACCCAAGATTGTCACACCCACCAAATGTTTCTTGAGATCACAAGAACTGAGAGTCTAATTCAAATTGTAAAGCCCTTTCAGATAATTAGCTGAAAATATTCCAACCCAGAAAATGCTGTTTAATAAAATTTGATAATGCAATAGGTTAAAACACTTAAACAAAAAACCTTCACAAGGTTTGTCTCTAAAGCTGAAATCAGAGCTTCTCTAAGAGGTTTTGCCCTCATGGGGTCACACAGCAGCATAAATGACTTCCTGTGAGACTTATAGTCCAAGTTACTGGACAGATGTAAAGTAAAAACCTTCTTTTCTCATCTTTTTCACACACAGTTAATTAACTTTAGATGAGCAGGCCACCAAAGGTCGAGACAAATCTAGAAGAAGAAAAAACTTCAGGAAAATATTTTCAAATTCTCTCTTGAATTTGAATAGGTGAATGATATCTAATTGCTTTACCTGTGATAGAAGACATTTGTTCATAAAATACAGAGAAATTTTATGAGTTTCTTTTAGGGTGTGTTAATATAATCACTTTTCAACTTGACATTAATCATGAAGTAAAAGTGCTACAAAATGTTTCAATGGGAAGTTTTTCTTGCAACGTTTTTCCCCCATTTGTTTTCTGTTTCTTAATTTCTTACTTGCCTTCAGTCAACCAGCATAAATGTAGAAATATAAATCACAGCATCTGTGGACTACAGAATACTGCATCACCAGGCATAATTAAAACCATATAGAGGTTTAGAGATATACAAAAGAGAAATCAGATATTGGTTTTTAAAAGAAAATCAATTGCATTATTTTCTATATCATCTTATTTGATGACGTTTATCATTTCCCACAAAGGCATCGGGGTAAGCATTTTATAAGGCTTTTTTGGTAAAAAATTGAACCTCTCTGGATTGTAGCATCACATAATCACACTGTCTAATAGAAAAATTATTAATAAATATCGGTAAGTATTGACATAATGGATAGTTCACATAATAAGAGACCAGGTAATCTATCTGTATAAAATTTTTTGATTTTCACTTCAATAAAGGAAAGGGTTATAATTGGGCTTTAGAAAAAAAATTTGGAAACAGCTGCTGTTGAAACTGGAAGATGAAAAGAAATACATTCACTCCCCTAATTAACTCAGGAGGTGGCAAAGAAACTTGTGAGTCCTTCATCCACTTTTAAGTCAAGAGAGACACAAAGGGAGAAAAATGATGGGGGGGAAATGAGACAATAGCTTGAATAGTGAGTGTATGGATTACAGAGCCTAAAAAGATTCTGTATTTCAAAGGAAGTCAAAGTCATTGAAAAAAGCCTGTGGGTGTCTTAATGACCATCAATTCTTCTACAGGCTAGGGGGTAACAAAATATAATTTTGTGCAATACAAAGATTTAGATATTTAAATTGTTGAGTGATTAAAAAAAAACCCAAAAGATTTAAAAACTTAGGAATAAAAAACAAACAAACAAACAACAAAAAACCCCTTGAACAATCTCCACCAACACGAAATAAAACCCACAAAACCAAACAAACAGAAAAAAAAATAACCCCCCCTAAACAAACCTAAAAGAACCCCACAACCAAAAGCCAATGCACTTTCAAATGGCTGTAAGCCCTGCTAAAATTTGGAACACAAATTTAACTGCAAAGATAATTTATTTCCCAAGAAGATCCTTCCAGTTTAAATGCTACTATTTTTGTATCAGATAGAGAGAGAAGTACTGGTTGAAGAGTTAAAGCCCACTCCCATCTTCTCAGGTTGATTTCAGGACAGAGTCCTAAGTCACAAGCCAAAGACCAGACCTTGTAAAGGATCAGGCAACATGAACGTAAAAAGGAAGTGCAGTGTTGTAAAAAAGGGTTCAGAGATTCTGGCAGAAGTTCTTGATAAAATGTAGCAAAAAAAAATGGTTTTGACAGGACAAAAACTTGAGAGAATCCTTCCATTTGACCTTGTAATGGTGAGGACCTAAAGAATGTGCTTACATGTTTCAAAACACTCCACAAGATACTCTAGTCCCCATAAGATACTCCAGTTAAAATTTTCAAAGAATTTATATCATATAAACCTCAAGTATGTATATCTAGACCCATAAAAATTTTGGAAATTTATTACTTCAAAGGCACAAATCCATAGGAAGTGTACAGATATATATTCCCTACTCATATCATGCCAATAGTTCATCTGATCTAGTTTCCTGTCTCCAGTGTTTTGATTATCAGATTATTCAGTGGAATTGCCAGAAAATGAAACCATAGAAAGACAAATATTCTACCTGCACTAAAAGGCAATATTGTAACCTTGACAAGTAGCAAAGTTGGCATAATGAGAAAAATACTTGCAGATCTTCCAAAAATATTCTCTTGGGTGTTTTTTTTCCTTGCATTGCTAATTCTGAATATCCTTGCTAGGTGAATATTTTCTCCTCACTAGAAAAACACAATGTACCTTCTCTTTATATTACAAGCCATTGGTATAAAGTGTGAGAAACACGCAGTAGTTTGAGCTGTTTCTCCCATACTGTAGCAGAATGCTAAAATAGTGGTCTACACAAATCCTTCTCTTTTTTCTCAGAGAGGTATGTATCTATTTATTTATTCTATACTCTGCAGCTAGCACCAGACCAAAGAGTTAAACACATTATTAGCACTCATCCTAGACAAAGTGAAATGCATGTTCTAAATCAGAACAGAAACAAATTCAGCACAGGTCAGAGTGGATAGCACATACAAGCAAATACATCCATCTTCTAATCCAGGTTTCAGCCCACAACATTTGCCCTGACAACACAATTATTACTTCAACTTTGCATGTGCTGTCCCAGTTAAACAAATCCTTACTTTGTTTGATTGTGTTATTTGAAGTCAACCTAAAATAAAAATCTAATTACTTTATAAAAGAAAATAGATGGCATCAAGATCATTGTGCATGTAATTATTCCAATTGTCCTAAGATAGGAGTTTTATATATATATGAATCATTATTTATATATATGAATCATTCTTTTAGCCAAAGATTACTCCTTTGGAAAGCGTTAAAAGAACAAGGGAGCATTCTTGAAAATAAAGAGTCTGACCATAAAACAAAGGGGAGAAAAATGTTTAATGTTCCCATGAAATATTTTCATGTGATGCTTTCCTTCCCAGAGTACTTCTGGTATCAAACTTTAGGAATGCATTCATGGATCACTTCTCATTTGATGTGCAAAAAATAAGGTTAATAGGCAGAGGTAGAACATTTTTATTTGTTATTTGTAACTGTCAGGGAGTTGTAGTGCTTGTTTCTGCGAAATCATGTTTAAAGCGTTTCTTACTTCCAGCTAATATCCTAGAAAAGAATCTACCAAATTTATGGACAGGCAGCAAACTGTTCTTTTCAGGGTCTGTCTGTTTGAGCCCAGATCATTATTTGGTGCAACAAAGATATTGTGCTCCCACTCAAAGAAAGTTTTATACAGCCTCACTGTAAAGTGCTTAAACTCAGCAAGGAGATCACACGGTGCCATACTCCTGTTAGGTTTTATGATTCTTTTTCATCGTTTACCAATAAAGAAAGAAAGTGTTAGCTAGAGACAGTTCCTTGTATAATAGCAGCAGGAAGAAAAACTAACTCAAGACTTTCAAAATCATTTGAATGCATAAAAAACTTTGATGCAATGGGTGAGGAGGGAAGAACAGCTTTTCCTATGACAATGAAAAGAATAATGTATTACTCTCAAACTGAGACATCATCTTATATTTTCTTTATGCATAAAAATTATTCTCCAGTGCTGTCACCTGGACATCAGTCAATAAAATATTTCTTTTAACTTTGCTCCACAGGACTGTTTACAACTAATGAGTTATAAAGTATTCAAGAGGTAATAATTAGCTGAATGCCTACTCATTCTTTTTTAAGCACTGCACAATTATTTATTATGAATAGCAGTATATGGTCCTCTGTGAGAAAAGAATTAGAGAAAAAGAAAAGTACCAGACATTAAAAACACAGTATTATAAAAATAACGAATGCCCATAAAGCCCCTGGGATATACTGATATTCTGTTATGTTGCAGCTCTTCTGTTGTAAAATGAAAATACATGACAGGTACCACATTAAAA
Source organism: Turdus rufiventris (assembly GCA_013186435.1). Taxonomy (NCBI): domain Eukaryota; kingdom Metazoa; phylum Chordata; class Aves; order Passeriformes; family Turdidae; genus Turdus; species Turdus rufiventris. The sequence continues at coordinate 1,490,741 of PYHW01010764.1, read as the reverse complement.
CTGTTGTAAAGTAACCTTTAAGTACTAAAAGGAATCATCTACTGGTTTTTCAGTATAACTCTTCCTCTAAAAATTCTATAGCCATGACTAAGAGCAAGATCCTTGGGGCTTGACTTAAACAATGACTTCTTAATGTAAAGAACATGAGACATTCTAGAGCTTTCAATTCTTCATTAATCTCCAGTATGTGCTTGCTTTGGAGTCCCCTATGTGATTTAGAAAATATATACAGTGTTTAAAGGCAATATTGTCTCTTGTCTTCCAGGGACACTGGGGAGTAAAGAAATGCAGAAGGCTTTTAATTCCTTGCAGGTTTGATTATCTGCAAGGCACAATGTAGGACAGAAGATATGTAGAGAAATCTCTTTGGAGTTACTCCCTTTCTTCCCTTCTTACCGGAGGTGAAAGAAAGAAATGACACTGAGAAATACGCAAAAAATTACTTTCCTTATGTTGTGTCAGGTAGCAGAAACTAGTACACATGAAGGGACAAATCATTTGCTACTAGAAGTAATTCTCTCCCTGGAGTAAATAGACACTACATAAATGTTCTGTGACTTCCATTACTGTGTTTTTACACTGGTTTTATTCCAAGGCAGTGCAGCAACATGTTACCCCTGGCTAATGAGGTATACTGAAATATCTCTCTCACTATGTCTAAATTACATGTCTCAACAGCCAAAGGAAATTTCCTGAGTTTGGGTGGGGTAACCTGAAGGGAGGTAAACAAACAAACAAGTACATAAATCTTGTTATAAACGTTAGAAGGTGGAATTTTCATTCGACTCACCCGAACTCCATGAAAGAACACAGATCGTATAGTAAAAAACTAAATTATTTATAGTGTTTTTACTTTCTTGATCACCACAACCATGGTATAAGCCTTACCAAATGCAGTCCTTATCTCTGCATGAGTAAATTCTCACTTTTTTCCTTAAATTAAGAAATAATATGATGATATGCTATTTTAATTTTAAGTAGCTTCAAATATTTTTTCTCCTAATACTAGGAGATTAATTTTATGTTAAATACCTAAATACCTATTCATTTGCAAGGCAGATTTAACCACCCTAAACCTATTTCTCTCTCAAGTATCAAGTATCACTGCAAATAGCTGAGCTTTGGTCTGTTGTACTGGTCAAAGGAACATATTTTTCTTTAACTTTGAGGTTTTGTTGGACACTGTTGAACTTCACTACGCTTCTGTCTAAGCAATTTAGGCAAAATGTGGAAACCCGTGAGTGCTGCTTTCAGCTGCATGGATTTGGCATGAAGCCATTAATTTGCTCCCTGTCCTCCCTCAAGAAGCATAATGACCAAAATATATATTGGACATGAACTGTAATTTTTCAAAATGCTGGAATGGGACTCAACAGTTAAAGAGAACCTTTGAGTTTCTACTTACCAGATGTAATCAAATCCAATTCATCCTACTTTGTGTTTTATGTGGACCTACCCCTGAATGACTAACCATCTGAATTACCAAGAGATTTCCCACTTGTATTTTTAACACAGGAAAAAATCCTTATCACATTGAAGAGAATAGGGGCACTTTCAAAGGACTGTGATCTCATTTCACAATATCTGTTGGCACTAAACCCACAGCAAAATCATTGTTGACAGTTCACAAAAGTCATCACTTTATCCATAATCACTAGTAAAAAGACAAAGGATAAATTCAGGAAGTATTGTAGAGTATTTGTTAGCAATGTGAATAAAAATGTAGCAATGTCATTATTTTAAAGAATCTTGTTGAGTTTTTCAATGCAGATCAATATCATAATGCATCATAATGGCTTCACATAAAATTGTTATGGCACTCCTGAAACTTCACTCCTGTTCATCACTTACAGACTGCCCATACTAATGTGTGTCTGGATTACTTGTCATCTTCTGTGCTAGTGCTGGAAACCATTTCCTGGAGAGGGTCTGGCCATTTTTCTTTGTTATGCCAGCTACTCCCAGGCTAGACTGCGAAATGACACACTTCATCTTGCAAGAGGCACACACTGCTGTGTGTGTTAGAGTGGTGCCCAGGTGTCCTAATGGGATCAGAGGTGAATTCTGTTCAGCATCGTGGAATCACAGTGATTCTGTGAAAAGCCATAAGCAGCTTACTAACTGTATAAACAAGAAGGAAAGATGACAAAATTAGGGTCGATTTTCTCTATTAGAAAATAGATGTATGGGGAGATGGACACACTGCACTGTGGCCACACACCATCCAAGCAGCATTGAGAAGGCTGTAAATCATCTAATTTAAATTCTGTTTGCTACTACACCTGTATTTCTCATTCACTGCTTTATTAACTGCTCTTAACCTACAAGACAGTGGCAGGAAATCCACAAAATCAAGCTAAATAGTACTTGTATGAATACTTACTCATTCCTAATTAGAATATCAAAGGAAAAATAGAGCTTAAGAAATAAAAAGGAACATTTAAATTTTAGCTTAATTAATTCATTGATGAGATACATCTCCTTCTCCTCCTAAAAAGTTTTGCCTGAGCTGCTGTGCAACATCCATCCCAAGAAAATTAAAAAGGAAAAAAAAGGGAGTGAGCTCTCCTCACTTCTGCCTAATCACACCCCTTTTACCAGCATTATTTTGTTGCACTACGACCCACAAAAATACAGAAATTTTATTGCAGGTGCAAGAAAACCCAGACTCCATGGCAAAGCAATGCACCTGGTCATTGGACATTTTACTAAAATGATGATGTGTGCTTGAGACTGGAGAAGGGGCAAGAAATATTATTCCAGATTCTTTTTGAAATCATGTTTAAATGAAATGTAAATAACCTGTGTTTCACATTGTAGGAAATTAAATGGCACGTTCTAGTGATTGTGAGTAATTCTGAATAGTTTGGCTTTGGTTCACACCGTTTGGAACAAACCTGCCCATGCAGGCCCCTGACTGGAACACTTGTGAAAACTGCAGGTGCTGCTGCCTGTCCTAGCTCAACACTCATGCTCCTTAGGGGACCTCTCACTGTGACACTGAGATGATCTGTACTTGTAAGGCACAAACAGAGGAAACAGGGCTGTCTAAAATAGCTCTAGACAGTTATACACACAATTCTTCATCCAATTTACTAACAAAACTAGAAGCAGATTGCTGGGTTCAAGCTACTGTAAATTTCCAATATGTAGCATATAAAAGCTGTGCAATACAGGATTGCTTCTATAAATATAAATATCCATAAATATGACTGCTTGAACGTTAAAGGTCTTGTGTTGAGCCATCTGGCCATAGGTGCACTAGCAAACAGTTTCAGCTGGGTTTACTCCTTTTGCTTCTATGTTTTCTGTTACCAAAACAAGTGAGAATAAAAGCAAGACTCTCACATTAGGGCCACAGTGTTGGATTAAAAATAGAGTGGAAAATATAAACTTATGTTCAAATTCAATTTGTTTCTGTCAAGAGCTCAATGCAAAGAAACAATCTGGCTGTCTGTTTCATTTCAATGACCTAAAATCTCAGCTCCTCCTAAATATGATTAGTCTCTCCTATAATTTTGACCAAAAAAAAAAAAAACAAAAAAAAGAATGAATCCTTATAAATTTCAAAATGTTTACAAGATTGCAGTAGGTTACCTCTGAGACTGATCAAGATTAAAAGTAGATATCATTTAGATAAGGGAAAAGTGTGACCTTTTAAAAAGTGTAAGTCTAGCCAACACTAAAAAGCTGTGATATTCTAATCAAGCATCTTGTTAAGGGACTTAATTTGGACCTGACTCTGGCTAAAACTGAGTGTTCAGTACCACTGAATCAAGGAGCTTTACCTAAGTTGGCCAGGAAGTTTTAGGCCAAACAATTTCTATTTAAAAAATGACATCATTTAAATGCACATTTTTACAGAAAATTATGAGACATTTTATTTTATTGAGTTCGGATTTATTGGAAGAAAAGTTTCATCTGAAAATCAACATTTAAATCAAATTCTTATGGACAACCACTTTCCATTTTGAAGCTATGCTTAGTAGAAACTATTAAAGAAAGACCATGTTGACATAAAAAATATTGATTTGTGATTATCTAAGTGAAATAATTTTATCTGCTTCCCACCAAAAGTTCTGTCTCTATAAATTTTTACCATTTTTTACTTTTCGCCCTATTTTTATGATGGCATGTAATGTATTCTTTACTAAATGTTCAGGAGATAAAACTTTGTTTTCCTACTTTGTGTATTATTGAATCTTATCTGCTCTCCCTCGTTAACTGATTAATACTTAGACAGTAAACCAATACTCATTTGAAGTTTGGTTGTGAACCAAACACTGCTGCAATTCATTTTTATACTGTTTACATGGCAGTTCAATTTAATATTATTTATATCTATACTTCATGTTTTCTGTTCTTTCAAGTTGGAGATCTTTATGTGCTCTTCATATCTATTATTTTCTCTCTGGATCCTTATAATTTAATTTTGCCTCCTTTCAATTTATTAACTGCTAGCCTGGATGACATATATTTGCAGAGCCATGATTTGTCTTTTATTTTCTTTCTTTTATTTCAAACTCTAGGCTGTATCTATAGTCCTTGTTAGAATGGCTTAGAATGTCCCTCATTAGAGGAACAGGATTCTGCATCTGGAGCCATAAGGCTCCATAAGCCATGGTACAGCTCACATCCATAAAATTGAAGTCTCTTTTCTTCCTACCAAAGGCAGACTGTCAGAACTGGCTGTTGGGATGGTCATTAACATATACATTCCGTGAATAGAATAGAATAGAATAGAATAGAATAGAATAGAATAGAATAGAATAGAATAGAATAGAATAGAATAGAATCATTTCACTTGCAAGAGACCAACAGCAATCAGCCAGCTCAACTGCCTGACCACCTCAGGGCTGACCTAAAGTAAAAACATTATTAAAGACATGTAAAAATGCCTCTTTTAAACACTGACAGGCTTGGGGCATTGAGTACCTGCTTCAGTATTTGACCACCTTCTCATTAAAGAAATGCTTCCTAATATCCAGTCTGAACCTCCCCTGGAGCATCTTTGAACCGTTATCACATCCCATCACTGGATCTCTCACTTTCCTTCTTCAATTCCTTCCTCAGGAAGTTGTAGAGAGCTTCCTGTATTTCTCATTCACTGCTTTATGAACTACTCTTAACCTACAAGACAGTGGCAGGAAATCCACAAAATCAAGCTAAATCACTCGTGTGATTACTTATGCATTCTTAATTAGTTATTCAGCCTTGGTGTGGCTTTACCTTGAGTACATTTGCAGTTCTGGGCCTTGAAATTTAAGAGGGATGTGAAATTCCTTATATGTATTTAGAGCAGGGCAACAAAACTGGTGAAAGAGCTGGAAGGAATTGCATCTAATGAGGAACTTCTGAGGACTTTGGGCACGTCTAGTTTGGAGACAAAGAGGCTGAGGGGTGACCTCATTGCTTTCTACATGCCTGGGCACACATGACTCACACTGAGCCTGATGCCAACCAATTTTGTCTCATTAAATTTCATCCCATTAATGTTTGCTCAATGCTCAAATCTATCTAGACCCCTCTGCAAGACCTCTGGTCTCCCAGGAGACCCAAGAGCACCTCCCAGATCAGTATCAACAGCAAACCTGCTAATGGTGAATTCAAATCTGGCATTGAGGTAATTGATAAATACATTGAGCAGAACTGGACCTAAAATTTGAGTCTGCCTATCACGACCCATCAAATGTGCCAAGGGGAGCACTGTTAATTTTATAGAAGGGATAGTTGTGAGCTAGCAGTCAGGTCCAAGACCTCAGCCCCAAAGTCGAAGGTTATTTCTAAGGATTTACACAGAGTTGCTCAGTAAAGCAAAACTACCATCGAGGGACTTGACTTAAAAGCATTCCAGGAAAAGTGGATAGGCAGGAGTCAGTTCCCAAAACCTTGCAAACAACCAGCAATTTGACATGTCAGTTAGTGGGATGGACATGTTACATTTGTGGAGTACCTTCCTGAACTGCTTTGCAGATGCTGTCACTCTCTGACCCTGAGAGTGTTCCCTGAACAGGGAAAGCATCAGTGATCATAACTACAGCACAGGACTTGCTCATTTCCAGGTATAAACAAGAGGTGGGTGCACCCTGCACTTCTAATCTATGAAGATAATCATACAATATAAATATGTATGTTTGATAAGATTTGAAACTAAAAATCTTGTGATTTAAAGGCAATAAGCAGAAATAAATGGCCAGTTATAACCTAACAGAGATACCAATATGCCTCTAAAATCCTTCAAGCCAAAGACCAGTGCTGTAATAAATCACCTTAGACTCCATTTTCTTCATGCAGGAAAAACCAATTCTTTATTCACACAGCATATTTTATAGAGTTCTTACAGACCTTGTATGCAACTCTGGTTAATAGTTTTCTTGCCAATTACTCCATTGGTTAGTAAAATGTATCTTACTTGTCTATCAAATTCTTCTATTCTTGGTTAGTTTACGTATTTTGTTCACTGATTCCCAGGAGACAGATTTCTTGTTTATTGCAAGTGCAAATGGTTTTCTTACCAGAATAGCATGTTGCGTTAATTGCTTTCATGCTTAATATTGTTTTCACTTGGGAACTTGCAAGCCACTTAGCTGTACATAGAAGAAGTGACAAGCTAGCTATTAATTTAGCAGTGAGCAAGGCCTGATTTTATGAGGTCTTTCTTTTATAATTTATCTACCTGACTGCAACAGAAAAGATCCGCTTTTCAACCATCACTACTACCACTATGCAAAGTACCAGTACTCAAACAGAGTTATTGAAACAATAAACCCCAATAAACTTCTCTGATGCAAATTACCCTATCCATAGAAGACTCTCACTTTTACTGCTAAAATCACACCTAAGATGCTCACAATGGCTGCAAAAATGTTTAACATATAATTGATATTGATTTTAGCAGCAACTATTCACTTGAATGTGCCAGAGGCAAGCAGCAGCAGGATGAAGTTCCTTTTTTCCTTAATGACTATTCCTCTCATTTGTGGAACCTTCGGTTAACAGGGCAGGCAATATAATAATTTTATTCTATTTCCTTTGTGAAAGAAAATGCTTTCTAGAAGCATTCACATTGTGTGGGGCATGGTATTCATGATATCTTGAGGTATTTACTACACTTATAATCTGTGATTTCTACTTTCATAATAATTGAACAGAACTGTACTTTTGTATTAACTCCAATTTAGTCATTATGGTTTCATGTTGATGGACCTGAAAGGAGAAGCTGGCTTAAAATGGCCAAAATCACCTAGACCTTTTTCTTCTTGTTTTCACATGGATGTTCATCTCTCTTGAGTCCAACATTATTTTTGCTTCACGTTTGTCCTTCCAGCAGTTCTGTGCTATCACCCCTCGTTTCAAACAAACAGCAAGAATTTGTAGGCATATGCTGTGCACTCAGGAGAAACTTCTTGGGGCTTTGACTGCATTGTGCATCCATAAACAGTTGGAGTTGACAGGTTTGATTTCCCAGAGATGTGTAAGTGGATGACAAAGATCAATGACTGTTTCATTGGAAATTTCAGCTTGCTTCCATAAAAGAGCTGATTGTGAACTGAGGCACTTGGGATCCCAGCTTGCCTTTCACAGGGAGGAGCAGGGAGCTTGGTCACCATCACCTAAGGATGCACAGTATATTTCTCAAAGGATCGCTAAATAAGATGTTCAAAAAGCAGTATGAATGTGAAATATCTTTTAAGGCATTAACAACATCTTTAACTTATTTTAATGGGTTAGAGTTTGGTTTGGAGAAGCTGTGACGAGCACAACAATCTTTTCTTTCCCTCTTTTCATATCACTCTCCTGTGAAGTTCAAGAAAATGGCATTGTTTGCTATAAAAATCTGAGGGGAAAAAAATCTGGTAAAATAATTTCTAATTTTCTTTTTTTTTTCTGTTTGTTTGTTTGTTTGCTTTCCTGAAGACCTGGTGCTTCAGCTACTAAACTTTTCAGAGAAGAATAAAGGATATTAGAAAAAATTGTGCCAATAGTTATTTTTATGTGTTTAAAGTAAATTTCAATTGAAATTTCTAGTGGAAAGGAAAGTTCAGGAAAGTTCAGGAAAGGAGAGTTGAGGAGAGGAGAGGAGAGGAGAGGAGAGGAGAGGAAATGGAAGAAATTTCATGCATGCATGCATATACTCAGAAGATTTGAATCTAAACAATGTTCTGAAATAGGCAAAATAAAATTATTCACAGGTTGGAAAAACCAGAATCGTGATTATATTTGCAAATTTATTTCAGCCTCTCTTGTACATTAAAACCATGTATTTGAGGAAATTTTTCCACTGAGTCCCATGAAAATAACCTCATAATACAGAAGGGATCAGGTCTACCAATGAAATATGGAATTAAACAAGATCTCCAACTACGTTCATGGGAGGAAGCAGCAAACACCTATTGAGCACTGCTGGTGAAGCTCAATATGTTCCTTATTTGCTGAGTGACTTCAAACATCTGCAGATGCAGAGTTGCAGACTAACTGCAAACTGACGTTAAGTCTGTGTGAACCATGTGGAAATATGTGAATCCTATCCAGTGCTAGAGACAGACAGGATAAATCCCAAATGCTCCAAATCTCACAACATAAAAGCAATAGTTCTTTAGACAATAACCTCTCTGACTATCAGTCCCCATCTGTTTAGAACAGATAAAAAAATCCATTTATCATAGTGGTGTCAGAACACTGACATTACTGTTTATGAGCCATTCATCCATGAATATGAAAAGTCCCAAAGAAAAATCCATGAGGAAAATCAGTTTGGCCTCTGTGGAGGTTGCTGAGCCAAATGCTGCAGAGCCGTGCTCACTAGAGCAGCATTGTGAATTCTGCATAAACCCTGTGCTACAGACAACAGGGAAAACTATAAAATTAGAATGGGATTAGAATGCATAAGCAAAATGGACAAAAATGAAGACAACCTCTACTTTGATTCCAGCATTTCCTAAGTAATAAGTTATTTAATTTGCAATACATTGGTGTTATTCTAATGTGGATTCATTTTCTATAAACCACCTGTAATGCTATACATCAGAAATGTTCTTTATTTTTGAAATTCTTTTTAAAGACAGGCTATTGTTGAAAGAAACTTATATTCCATTATCTCATGGCTCTGCAGTGCAGGAATCCTTCATGTATTTATAGAGTTGATGCGTGTCTCAGAGTAAGAGAACCAGAGAGATTCCTAATTGTTAAATTAATCTAAATTATTCTGCTCTTAAATGCTGATTCTTGGATTTTCACCAAATGTAATAATTTCAATGTGTGTTTCTTGTTCCACATATTTGCATTTTTTCATTAAGTCAAGTAATTTCACTTATTTTCCTGAAGAAGTTGAAGCATTTGCTCTGCTCTTAGTGTCTAAAATGAAATTATTTATAAGAGGGATAAATGCAAAGTACGTATAGCCCAACTTGAATAACTTCATGCTTGTCTCAAAGAACATTTACTCTGATTTTAGGCTTTGGTATTTTCCTTCATATTTATGTGAATTTCATGAATAAGACCTGTGTAAAGAATTAACATAATAGAGATTGTGTCTAAAAAACCACTATTTGCAACAGAATCTTTAGTTCAACAGAGAATGCCCAAAATAAATTTGGTAAAACAGTTGTTTGATTCCTTCTTCCCTGTTTTAGTTCTCTTTTTTGTTCTCTGCTACTTTATCAAGTATGATTTAGCACAAAAACAAGTTAATGACATTCAGCAGTCCCAAGGACAAGGATCAGGCTCTTGCAAAGAAATATGGGGTTTTACGTTATCACAGGTTTTGTCTCCTGTAATGTGCGTACAACAACAAACAAAAAAAAAATCTCAGAAGCATTTACAACTACTGAATACTTAGAAACAGTATGAAGATGGAGGGACACAATCTATGTTCATCAAAATGCATCTCTAAATCATGCATATAATCAAACAACATGAGCTCTTCTCCTTGCAGAGCTTTGTAACTCTCTGTGAGTTACATAATTCCAACAAAAGTTTTCTAGTTAAACAAACCACTTAACATATTTAACAGAGTACTTACATTGTGCTCTAAATCTTAGGTGGGTAGAAGTTATCCAGTGCTTTTTATGATTTCTGTGGGGAGCAGTTATCTGGTAAGTATATGTTTTAATGCAGTTTTTACAAATTATGTTCACTAAATCACTTTGTTTCAGTATTTTAATGCAATGACAATTTTTTGTTTTAATCTATCCAGAAGCAGTCAGTGGTTATGGAAATTCCTAACCTAGTTTGAAGTGTTGCAGGGTGCAGTATTGACCCCTTCTTTTGTCTCATTCAAAATTCCTTCTCAGTATCCTAAGATGTGTTGCAAGGAGACTGAAATGGACTAATAAATTACTAAACCTCTCACCCTCACTTCTGCCTCTTCTTCTATTTTTAGATACTACCACCATTGCATTATCTCAAAATTCAAATGGATGTTATTGCAGGTATAGGTCATGACTTCCTGCAAAATCCAATTCCCTTCTTCCCCTAAAAATAGTAATAGAAAATGTACCAAGAAAAGGGGAAATAATGTCTTTGCCATACATTGCTTCCACACACTAACCCAAATTTCAAAGAAATTACTTTTCATTGGTTAAGATGAAAAAGAGACATTCCGGATGATAACAAAAATCTTTTGAGCTCAAAGTGAGAACAGAAATGCAGAGGGGAGAAGCTCAGCAACACCTCACCCAGGGCTGGATCTCAGAGCAATGTTCAAAGAGTGAAGAAAGTGCAACAGATGGACCCAGAAGTCAACCCATCACTGCTGGTTTCTTACTCCAGTAAGTTGCACCTCTTCTACCAAAAGATTGTGATCAGTTTTCAATAGAATTTTCTAGCACAGAAAACCTTGAGCTCTTAAAAACTTCAGTTTTAAAATCAGTTAAACGTAGAAAAGGTCAACATGAACAAACCGGAAACAATAAAACCCAATCCCATTAAGTGAAGAAATTTAATAGAAAAAGGGATCTATACTCATGGTTCTTCATACTGTGAAACACGAAAACATGTCCTTTAGAACAATGAAGCAGCAAAGGTACTACAGAACACAGCTGTTAACAAAATTCAATTTTAATCAAGTGATAAAGATCAGAACTTCCTGGCTACAACTCAACATGCTGCTGATATGGGCATTAAAAACTTAAAATAAAATGAAAGAGATAGGTAGTTTATTTTCAGGGAGGCAAAGGAGACTCTTGCCACTCCTTCATTTATTGTGAATGTGTTAGGAGCTAATTCAGTGGGCCAAAATTTCCAACAGCATTTAAATAACATGCACTATTGCAAAAAATGACTATAAAAATAGTATGAGACTTAAAGAAGGTAAGATTAAATAAATCTGCATTTTTATTCAGTTTTCCGACTAATAAAGAGCTGTTACACAATTTCAAATACTTAGCTCATTTTAATTTTATATGTCTGGACATAAAAGTGAAAGTCAGGGATGGATCTTCATCTGATACAAAGCTCTCTGTATGCCTTAACTTGAGTAGAGCTCAGACATGCTATGGTCTGAGGATTCAGGCCATTAAGTTTAATGCAGTTTTTCGCATGGAGAAATCATCATTGATGAAGCATTAACATTTGTAGTACATGAATGCCTCTGAATGTGATTTTTAGTGGAGTTTTCTTAGTATCTTTTCATGATCTTTCACTTTGAAAGGAACATTTTTAGATTAAAGTGTACAACAATGATGAACATGTATTTGCTCATGCTGGCATAAATATTTTCACAATGTAAGTTTCTGGAGAAAGCTCCTAAGTATGTGAAGATGATTACAATTCTTTTTTGGATAAGGCCAGTCTCATGTTTAGCCATTAAATTCCCTTCAATACATCAGTCTGAGAATATTCTAGAGAGATCTTCCAGAGAGATCACAGAAGTAACATTTATAATTTAGGATTCCTAGAAAACCTGAGAACAAAATATAATTTTCAACCAGTTAGAATTGAGGGCCTGGATAAATAGTTATAGAGGATCAGTATTGCAGGGCTGAAGCTTCTGAATCTCTTGACATCTCAGATCAGATGGTAAAGATAAATCCATGAGCAATGGACTAACTCACAATCCTTTTCTACTTTAATTTGCTGAGCATTCACCTTCCACATAACATTTCCCATCACATAAGTAAAATCAACACATCACACAGTGGAAATAACCAGATAAATATGAAAGGACTCACAGCTATGTCACAGATCTCTGGCCATGTGTCTCACAGGGCTGATGTGACAAAGAACTTTCTGACTAGACCTATACATTTGCTATTGCTGTCTATAACATAATGTAAGAAATGATCTAGAGATAAACTTTACAGAAGTAATGTTTCCTTGATAAAGCTGTTTGTATTCCAGAGTTTTTGGCAATATGACATTAAATAATTCTTAGTTCTTGTGTCTGAAATCCACCACATAACACAAGAAATGCAGTACAGTTTGTACAGTACATAACACAACAGCAAAACAAAGTAGAACCATCTGCTTATCTAATGCAGCACCAGCAGTCTCAAAGATATCAGAAAGACCACTTCATACAGGTGAGCATAGCAAAAAGACAAGTCTTTTCCATATGGGAGAGTCAGAATAGAAAAGCATCAGGTCAGGCTTCTGAGCTACAACACAATCTACTAGCAATAGCAACAACCATGAACAGTCATTTCCAGTTACTCTAAGGACCACCCATTATGAAACAAAACAATTGAAGTTATATTTTTATGGCTAGTGGGTTACAAGCAGCTTGACTGTGAAAAAATAAAAAGACAATGATAAGGGAATGACCAGACCCTGCTCAGGGGTGCCCAGCAACAGGACAAGAGGCAACAGGCAGGAACTGATGCACAGGAAGTTCCTCCTAAACACGAGGAAGAAATTCTTTCCTAGCAGTGACAGAATCCTGGAAGGAGATCACCCAGATAGTGTGGAGTCTCCCTCAATGGAAATATTTTATAACCATCTGAACACAATCCTGTGCCATGTGCTCTGGGAAGATCCTGCTTGAGCAGGTACAGAGGACCAGATGACCTACTCTGGTCCCTTCCAACCTGATGCATTCTCAGATTCTGTGAAAATGCATAATTTCTCTCTTATAATTAAAGAAGGGCAGCCATTCCAAGCTTTCAAAGTATTGATAATCTTAGTTAGAAATAGGCCACATGAAATTTGTCATTACTCCTAAGTTACCATGTCAAAAATATTATTTTTGGTCTGTGAGGTCCCTGAGTTATGATCTATCTGAAATGTTGCTTTTGAGTGTACCACCACCTTCTTTTATTAACTCTCTCTCACATGCCAAAAATCTCCTGCTATCTCTTTTGATTTGTGAACTAATAAACAATGCATATTATGTCAAAGTACTGCACCAGTTCTAACAACAGGGCTGCTCTCAGCGTCTAGCATGTACTTTTGAAAACAGCAATGCCTTACAACATTATACTTCTAAGAACTAAAAGTGAAATTGTTTATTTTCATAGTCTTCAGTAGTAATAGAGTAGTTCACATGCATTTTACACTGGAATTGAAGGGCAATTAAAGCAGTTATTATAGTAGCAGTTTGTGACCCAAGGAAGAGTTATGTTATTTACATCGCATTGTTCTTTTTATGTATTTATAAGTTGTCTTGAGACCTAGAAATCTTTAAGTTTCACAAATTATTAGTTTTGGTCCTCCATGCCACTAATTGTTGTTTCCCTGGTACTGAAAATTTGTATTGCCATCAAGTATCAGCACCTACTTGGTTAATCAATGTGGCATTAGTGATAAGGACTTCAAATAAACCGCACAGCTTTAGTATGACTTGATAAGTAAGCAATTCCTAAGGAAAAACACACACACAAACAAAAAAAATTGCATGACTTCAAGTTGTTCCAGTGCGTAATGGAGCAAAAATTGCAGTTTTTGCTGCTTGTACTGCTCAGAACTCTGGGTGAATGACCAATTCTGAAAATATCTCAGCAGGAATTTAGTCTGTGTATGGCCTTAACCTTAGTATGTGACCTCTTCAGCTAATGCTAATATTGAGTGGCTGTCAACATCATGATGCAATTAAAGGAGGAAAAAGGAAAAAAATGTCAGAAGTAGAGCCCTGTCTGAAAACTTTCCAGTTTCAATAAATAATTGACAAGACCAGAACTACTTGCCCAAAGGAACTAAGACTCCAAGGTAAGTTAAGCCTCTCAACTTTCTTAAACAACCAGGATATATCCTATGTTCTTTTACATATCTGACATCTACTTACACTTTCTTGTCCCATCAAACTGACCTTATTAACTTCCTGAGCTGACAATCAGGACAGAAGGCACATAGATTAATGAAAACATTTGGTTTCCTTTCAAAAAAAAAGGACCAGTTGATAAAGAAGTTGCATTGAGAGAATTGTGCAGTACAGGAGGACTGTGAGACTGGAGTCTGCGTGGTTGTGCTGATCAGCCACTGAGATTTTCATCCTACTATTTCCCCCAAAGGAAAAGATAAATATATACCATGATATTTAACCAGTTCTGCAAAGGATGGAAAGCTCCTCATAACAGAGCATGATTTTCAGAAAGAAATCAATTTAATTTAAGAATAGTCTAGGGTTTTTGAACATGATGCCCAGTTTATCAGAGCAACGTTATACTCATTAGAGTACACATTTGTTAGACTGGTGCCCAAACTAATATTAAGAATGTGATTTCAAGCAAATGTATATAGAAATAGGGGCTGCCATTGCCTTTTTGTTCCTGTGTGTGTTTCAAACACACTTTAATTTTTAATCTAAAATTGCATATTATTATAGTGTAAATATTCAAAGAATATTTTTGACCATAAATCCTTCAGATCAACAGTGCTGATACCAACCTTCACTATAACAGGTCAGCTTGCATCCAGGAGAAAGTGATATACATGCTTAATATCAAGCACACGATCAGCAAATTTATAAGCTCCTAGGATACATTAAAGAAGCACCTGTATATGGTGTACGTGGTTAAAAGGAGTATTAAGCAATTCTAAGAAAAAAATACATCCTAGTTACAGCAAAAATAGAGTCTTGCATTTGTGCACGCTGAAATACACATCTTATGATGCAGGCATGGGTTCCACTTGTGTTTTTTTTTAACTAAGAGACTTGGTCCAATCTCATTTCCTGAGATAACTCATTTCCCTTTCAGGCTCATCTTCATTCATCACAACTTGTGTTTTCTCAGTAGACATTCACTAGAAAATACACATAATTTTATAATTTTTAGCGGCCAAGAAAATAATTCCTTTTTAAAACAGAACATAGTATTTTTGTAGTTAATGCTTCAGCAGTTTGCTTACAGCTGAACCTGTAATAATTTAATATTAGACACAAAAGGAGGCATGGAACATTTAAGCTGAACTTTATTATGGTTAGTGGACCATGTTATTAAATACATATTATTAAAGAGACATATTTTCAAATTCCATTGACTTTTAGGTTGCAAGGAACACAGTGAATATAGATTTAATGGCATACTAAAGATCTCACCTAGACTAGAACCCACTACCTGGAGTAACTAAATACAAAGCTTTAGTGGAAATACCATATGCACAACTCTAAATAGTGAAAAAAATATTATGGCGTAGTGAAACTTCTTTTTCTGAGTAGGCAAAACCCAGTCCTCTGTCCACCCTTCACCAGTTGCAGGAAGAAGTGATTTGGGCTACACTTGTATACCTGCTCTGTTTCCTTCTCTGTTAGGCAGTTGGCTGAGGACAGTGATTTGAGGTAGAGCACCTTCCCTTGCTTTTTTACAGCTGGATGCATGACTGCTTGGAAATTAATTGGAGTAATCTCATCTCTGAGGAGCTTGGGAGCTTCAAGTAACTACTTTTATGTTAAATACATGGTCTGAATTTTTAGCTTTTCTGAAGAAAATTCATTTATTCTTTCTAGGCACAGTAAAAGACAATGAAGCTGGAGTTTGCCTTAGCTTATACTTTTTAAAGTTTATAGCTTTATATGAAGCTTCTTAGGAACTTCATATAAAGGATAATTTGCATTATATAGCTCTACACTTACATATTCCTTCTATGCATAAATTTTCTTCACCTTCCCCAAAATAAGAGCATTAAAGCATTATCTAGGTGAATGTTTCTCCTTCAAATTCTTTAGTGACTATGGAAAAAGTCAGTCCATACTCTGACTATCTGAGAAGAACATGAATTTATTCTCATATGAATGGAAATGAAATGTTTGGACATCCTAAATTTGTATCTTGTTAACTTCAATTTGCAAATGAGCCAGAGTCACATTGTGAATTTCACTACAGTATGACAACATCTTGTATTTCTGACCCTTTCCTTTGAAAATTTGTAACAACTAGTATTTGCTCTAGATTGGGTTTGCTCTCAGATCAAGTTGTCCTGCAAAATTAGTCAGCCAAATGAAAACCATTAACCATTTCTTATTATTTCTATGGAACTCCTCCACGTGGATTTCAGAATGTACTTAATTGAGAAATAACTTATTTATTTATTTATTTATTTATTTATCTAATGCATTTTGCAAATTATAGTTATGAAGTAAAAAAAGATCAGTTTGGGAAATCACATTAATTGGCATGAGAAAATTCTTTCTAGAAATAAAGGCATAATCACAATCTGAATAGCTTTACTGGGGTTGTAGAAAAAGTAACTATTAGCCACAGATCCTATAATTATAAAGAAGATTCTCTATTGATTCAAAGTCATAGATTTCCATTTTTAAACACCAAATTTTTCCATTATTAAAAACATTTTTTTAGTCTCCATCAAAATTATTTTCTTTTTTAATTTTAATATAGCATAGGAAAAATGCTTGAAGAATCTGATTGCTACTTCTTCAATATTTGCCTAAAATAGAAAATAGAGCGAGAATAGATGATGAGACTATACAGTCCGCATTTCCCAGACTGCAGAACAATCTCAGATACTACACTACAGACTTTTAACATAGTTCCTTATGGTCTAATCTTACAAATCCTGGTTAGATAACTACTTCACACTGAAATCTGAAGGTCTAAAGAGCCTCATGATCATCGAGACTTTTAACAGAAATTCCAATACTCTAAGATATTAATCCTGATTTTTACTAATCCATTACCTCAGATTATATCTGGTCTACTTTACCTATGACTTTAAAGAAAAATCTTTAAACAGTCATTTAAAAAAACCAGCCAAACCCTGTCAAGGGAAGAGCAATAATATGGGAGAATGTCTGAATCACTTGTTCCCACAATGCAGGGAAATGTAAACCATATAGGTGAAACTTTCACACAACTGTAGCTTTGGGGAAAAGTGATATTTATTTCAGAGTGTCCAAGACTAAAAGTACAAGAGAACATAAATATATCAGAAGGAGGGTAAAGGATCATATGCTGTGTCATTATGAAACCATTCACCCTTGTATCTTTTATATATTCTTCGAAATAGAGGTCTTTTGAAATCTGAAATTATAATTTATTTCTTGTCTTTTCTCAATTTCAGCACAATGAGAAATGGCTGATGTTCTCCTATTAAGCACATGATCAACTTCTAAAAGGAGAGATTCATAACAAACCAACCTTTTTGAGTTGAAGGGCACAGTAATTGAAAAATATCTAATAGTGTCTGTTTCCTTGAAGAAAGCAAACAGAAATTCAGCAACAGAGTAATGAATTTTGTAGTTGCCAAGAGCTGTTAAATGAACACAGGTGGCTTTTTCCACATGTAAGCTATTTGTAATAGATTTCAAATTTGCAGGAGGAAGATGAAATCTTCAAATACTATTGAAATATCATAAATGTGAAAGATTTCATACATCTTAACTGAAATAAAGAAAGGTGATTAATAAGTGTCCTTTATCTAAATGAGTTACTAGATGCACTGATTCTCAAATGCAAAAAATAATAATTAAAAGAAAGGTAAGAAAATGACATGGGAAAAACTATGTGTTCTTGATGTAAAATGGCTCACAATTCTTTGTGTTAGCCTATTAAGTCAAAGTGAGTAATTCTTCAAAGACTTTGTATTAAGAGCTCTTCCTAGGAGTCATAGACCCAGTGATGGAACTTCAGCTTCTCCAGTACAATTTTTTTTTTTTAATCACTAGGAAATATCAATTAGATGATCTATCCAAGCAACAGAGCTATGTAGCTACTGTGATCAAGAAAGACCTTCAGGAATATACAAGACTGACTTCTGTTTTACATGATCTTTCATTGTTTTTAATGTTCAAAGATCATAGACTTAAAATCGTAGGGTAATGGAATGGCCTGGGTTGGAATGAACTTTATAGATCATCTCATTCCACTTCCTTGCCATAGGCAGGGACATCTCCCACTAAACCAGGTTGCTCAAAGCCCTGTCCAACCTTGCCTTGGACATGTTCAGGGATGGAGCAGCCACAGCTTTTCTGGGAAACCTCTTCCACTGCAAAGTAAAGAATCTTTTCTAAACTCAGATTTAATTATTTCAATTCCATGAGGAAAAGCCTAGACAAAAATAATGGCCAAAGTTAAGAAGAGACTGGTCACTTCAGAATAAGATTTAAGATCTTTTGTAACCTAAATTATTTGTCTAGACAGCTCAAGATATTTAGTCAGAAAGATGTGGTTTAAATGTGTGAGTGTTTATTTTGTCAAAATAGTTTTGCCCTTGGTATCACTTCGTTTTGTTCAGAGTAATAGCAGTATTCAATGAATCCTTTGATGGGATGATTACATCACTGGTCATCATGTTATTGATTCGTTCACAATAATTGAATGATTTGTATTAGAAGTTGCCTACTGTGCATTTAGGTAGATTATCATGAAAGAAGCATAAATTATTTTTTATCCACAATAAGAGTGTTCATTCATTGAGTCATCACAAGACTACTGCATTTATGTTTACTCTTTATCTTAATCCAAGTTCAGCCTAAGGTGTTGACAAAAAATTCAAAACATTCTTGATGTGAGTTGTCATTCTCTAAATATATGCTTTCTGTGTTTTTATTGAAGCCAAATCCCTCTATATGCTTTAACACACTCATGAGGGAGAAAAAAGTCACTTTCCATTAGGTGTGTGCATTAAGAACATAAATGATATACCATAATGAAAATACAAACAGAAAAAATGCAAAAATCCTTTTTTTCCCACAAGTAAACCAGGGCACTTAGAGCACAGAAATTAATCAAAATCCCCTTTATAACTTCACATTTCCAGTTGTACAAACATTAAAAATTCAACTTCTGATTACCAGAGATATATCTTCACATGGTTTCAAAAGCTGAGACCCAGCAAAAGACTGCTTGATTAAGAAAGTGAGAAGATAGGTGGTACGAGAGAAGGTGAGAACTTGAAAGCATTGAGGTATCCCTTTCCTCCAGACAGTAATTTCAGAGTAGGAAAAACCTAATTAGAAGGAAAAAACAAGAATAAGACTATTGATGTGTTTTCTGTTGATTAGAACATTTGACCAGAGTCATAGAACAGATTTTTTAAAAATTATATTGATCCTACAGTGAAGATTTTGAAGACTACAATATCAAGTTTGTGAGTTAGTTAATTATTTAGTCCACCTTGGAGTGGGGTCAGGGTGAGGGCAGCAAAAGCATTAGCATTTTCTTCTCTCCCAGTTGAAGGAAAAAAATCTAAGGAAAAAATACATAGCCACTGCTTTGGCTTTGTCACACATTTATTTGGTTTAAAATAAAGAAGAAAAGATAACTCACTGAAAGTATTTTGGTGTTAAGTCCATATCTTATTTCTCACAATTTTACTTAAGTAATTTTTTACGGAAAGAAATTTTACTCTTCCAGGCCAAAACAGACCTTCTATGCCCATCAAGATTTTGACTGATGCTTGTATAACTTTATGCAATTCATAAGCCTGATGTAGCTGATCAAAAAAATTAATTAATTGAATTTACAGAACAACAATAATGTAAGAAAATCGGCCCTGCTCTGAATCGATAGCTTGTGAACAAATTTCTTCCTCATATAAGAATTCATCCTTTATTCATGAGAATTCATAGTTAAGGAAAATGTAATGAAAAAAACAACATGGGTTATTCCTATATGGCATGAAATCACAGAGATAGGACCTCAAAAATTATATTCAGTGCTACAGTCTTTGATGTCCTTACAAGGAAAAGAAAAAGGCAGATATGAGGAAGGTACTACCAACTTACATAATAAGTATATTTTGTTGATGTCAATCATCTGATTATCTGCTGTTATTAAATACTAACTGCTTATGGATGGGGTGTCACAGATGTAAAATCACAGGGCACACACAAAATCTTGGAACTAAAATAAAACACACAGAATACTGCCAAGATGGGTGAAACACTGGCAGTAATCACATGCTGCTGGGTTTATGTACAGACTAGTCTTTGGGAAAACTCTAGAGAAATAACAGCACCCTCAGCTGGCATTATCAGGATTGTTCATCTTACTTTTCTCTAAACAAGGAAATGTGACCTGTACTGCAAATCACTGAATTACCAATTTAATCTGACAGGCACTTTTTTCTCTTTTCTGATCCTCAAAGTCTTGCAGACACACACATCTCCATAATTTAACTGTACAACATTGTTCCTGTCAGATCAACAACACTTGATTGAAAAGTCACCCTTTCCAATATTTCATCCATTCACAAAAACTTTTAAAACTTTTCTGTGTGAAAATCCAAGCCTGACTTCTTTCATTTCTCTCCTTGGTACTTCTGTTTCATCCTGACTGCTTTTGAAACAGGCAACAGACCCATCCACTAGCCAGGATCCATCTATCCCAGTGAGAGCATGCCATCAAGTAGACTAGTGTAGATAGCACAGGAACTTCACCCATCTATGTATTAAAACTAATTCTCCTACACATTTCCCTTGTCAACAGGGCCCTGCTAATCCTCATTTCATGTGGTCAGGTATAGCAAGATGTTCTGATCAGTCTTTCTTCCTTAGGAGATTCTGGTGAGTGTTGGTACCTCTGGAAAAGCACATCAAAGAGAAAAATGTGAAAAGCCACAAAAGTCAAAAGGAAGAATGTCAGCCCTGGCACATGTAGGTGCAAAAGTCTGTTATAAAGTGTGTAATTACTGACAACACCTACCGCTGTTATATCTGTCTTAGGTCTCCTTCCATCTCTGGCATAACTAAAATCATGATCTTAATGCTATTTGGTGAGGGCAAAATTTAAACCAATATTTTTTTCTCAAAGACAAAAGCCCTCAGAAATTTATTTTATATCTGGTTTTTGTTTTTGTTGGAGAAATGTTCAACTCATTTAATTTTTAAAAAGAGTGCAGTTAATAAAGTTAAGAGACTAACAGTAATCAGATGACAGGTTTTTTTAAAAAGTCTTTATTTTCCATGTACTCATCTGATTTCTCCAGAGACACATTATGTATTTCACACTATTTTTCACACATCTCTGGGAATAACTTGTATATAGTTTTCACTAACGCACAGCTTTGCATTATTATAATTCCATTTGCATGCAGTTAGGCAAAAAGTAACCCTGTGTGTATGTTGTCAGCTGGAAGACATAGGAGGGGCAAAGAATATTTTTTTTTTTAAAACTTCAAATGTAATTTAATTCTTAATAGCTGCTACTCTGGGATTTGTCCCTGTTTTAGGTAGAATAATAATGGGATTTACTCAAGGATAATTTAGCATTAAGTGCCTACACAAATGCTTTCTATCCATAAGTAGAAACAAATTTAGATTAAGGATGTAACTGACCCTGTTGTCTTCAGTGACAAGTATATAGAGAAGTAGAGAGTATATCTGTGACTTTTTCTGAATCAGGTACAGTGTCAGAAGGAGAGAAAGCACAGAAAGCCATAAATAGTAACAAAATGCTAATAGAATAAAATGGATTTTTTTAAATTAGTGGAATTTTTTTCTATTTCACAGCAAAATACAGATTTTTATTTTTTATTTTTATTTTTTATTTTTATTTTTATTTTTTATTTTTATTTTTTATTTTAGAATATCTCACAGTGACAGAATACACTAGACAAGTATATCATCCAATTGTATACTTGACTCCATAATCCAAATGTGCATATGGAAATAAACTCAGCTACCAAAAACTGCTGTAATGTGAAAGAGCAGCAATAAGGGAAGAAGCTCAGGATAGTGACATTAGCAGGAACACTCTCAATAGGAAATTGTCAGAAAAGTGGGACTAGGAATACAGAAATAATAAAAGACCATATGTCAATTATTTGCTAACCTTTTTCCCTTGCAAAAAGTATGCACATATGGAAAAGAATGTTTGTTAGATTTTTTCACTGCAGGTCATATGACATCTCTGAATACATGCTAAATGAATACAGAGTCCTGCAGTACAATACCTGTTATTCAGCATGCAAAAAATAAATACTAATGTTCCAGTATTCAAATGGGAAGCAAAATCTCCTCAGCTGCATAAATTTAATCATACAACCATTCATAAGATTCTGAAAATTAAAATAAAATAATGTAAAATTAAATTAAAATAATAAAACAAAGTGCACAATCTCTGTCCTTTCAGATATCGACCCCAAACTTTTACTTCACTATGTATACGCAAAATACAACAATGGCAAAGCTAACTACAGTATTTGGTTTTCTGCTGGGACTGTCTATTGCTGCACTGATGATTATTATATAGTATTTTATGTTACTGTTAGACTATTTATTTTATTTGAACACACTGTGCTGTTGCTCTTAGTAAGTAATATTTTTGCTCAAAGCCACCTGAGTAGTATAAATACCATAATAATCAAGTGCCATTACTGGGGTATGTTTGGTAGCAGGCAGAAATCACACATCTAAATGCAGATGTATACCATCATAAAGTTATCCTACAATACTTATTATGGTCCCATTTGTAGTGAACAGTAAAGTAGGGGATCATCATTGTAATAAATGGATAATGTGATGTTGGCTCTCATGAATGTTAAATGTATAAATTTGAAAGAAAGTCTGTTAGGATCTGGTGTTTTCATACAAGTTTTGTAATGCTGAAAGTTTATTTCAATTGTGTCGTAGTTTTGGAGACAGGCACACAACTCAACACACTGAAGGCCATGCAACAACAGTCAGTGTTTAATCATGGAAAACCCTTTTATGGAGGGTGTGTCAAAATTCCCAGACTTGTGAACTTGATTGGTCGAGGTCTTGGCACCGCCCATCTCAGCAGCCAATAAGATGTTTGCATTCAGGGTGGAATGGGATTGGCTGGGGACCCCAGCGTGAGTTTGAATCCAACCAATCATTGACTCACGAGGGAATTGTTACTTCTATTTTATAACAAACTAGGCTAGCCAAATTGAGGTTCTGTTATGGCCAAATTTATCTGTGCAGCTTCAGACCAGCTGTAGCTGTGACAGAAGTTGATTTCCAACCAATGGGAAAGTTGAAGCACAAAGGACTTCACATTTTCCAAAAGGCGGGATGAAGGAGGAGCCGTATCGGAAGATTGACATCAGCACAAATGTGGGAAGGGTCAGCTTAACAGGGGGTTGGCTTATCAATAGCAGATATAAGGATTGTTACAGGTGTGGGTGTGTTTCTAGCTGCAGCTAAGCACTCAGGGTTGTCCCTTTTTCTTTATTCATTCTCTTGTTGGGGTTCAACAGACCTTTCAAAATTTTAAAAGTGAGGCGTCATTTCTCATGCAATTTTTTATAAAATCCACTTGCACGTTGTATAAATTGTGTATTTGTCCCATACCACCATAAAAGACTGAATCAGGAAGGATCTTTTTTGATAGATTTCTCAGTTGAAAATAAAGCACAAACACTGCAATATTATATCTGAAAACTTTTTCTTGTTAAAGGAGAGTAAGTGTTACTACCAAATGGGGGTAGAAATGAGAGCAGAGAGGGAAAAAGAGAAACAGAAGATGGGGAACAGCATTACTGTAAGAACCCCAGCGCTCAGCATCAGCAAGGCAGAACCAAGTCGCAGAATTTATTGCCTCCACCCTAGAGCAATACTCCTATTGATATCTTTTGAATTTTACTCTACCCTTTAAATATCCACATTTTGCTCTTAGTGCCTTGGTGAGTGTTGCAGCTTTCCCATACTCTTGGATTCTTGGAAGTACTGATGTGTGTTTGAAGACAGGACTAGGGTAATAGAGAGACAAGATCACCCTCAGGAATATCCAGAAGGAAAACACACTGTGATTAAACTATAACAACTGTCACAGAAAACTGTTGCTAACTAAAGCATCATTTCTGTGTTCCACGTTTAAAAATCCTGAGAGGGGACATAAGCTTGTAATTTTCTGATAGTGACAGAGGTCACTAAAACCTGACTGTTGAGACTGCAGACTAAAACATGCATTATATTAATTCTATGGGAGGAATTAAGAAGGGACGTCTTCAACTATCACATAAGAATAGACATGTTGAAAGTAAGTTTTATAATTTGCCTCAGGGCTGAAGTTCATACATTTCATTGTTAAAACATGCAACAGGCCCCAAGCTATTAAATAAATTAAATTCAGGAACATTATTGAGCTAAAATTTATAATTAACAGCCAGCATTGTAGAAGTCTCTTTGGGCATTAGGAGATTTGATTATATTTAGAAGTAATTTGATGATTTAATGATTGGTCAGCATTTATAAATAGCTTACTGATGTTCTGAGGTTACATTCTTCGTTTAGTTAAATATTAACCATAGCTCAATTCTGAGGATATCTTTTCTTGATACTTCTTAACTAATTTAACAAGTTCCAACATACTGTGTGAAATGACACAAATATTCAATAGCACAATTTTTTTAAAACTTGTGAGAATCTGGGGATATACAGGGAGATGACTCAAGAAACCTAGATTTATCAGGGCTTAGGCAAGAGAAGGGAGAAAGAATTAACATTTTACTTGTTCATATCCAGCTGAAAATAAGATCAGGCACGTTTGAGCAGTTATATAAAATAAAATTAGCCAAAGTTTTGACCTACATTTTTTTTAAAGAGGTTTCTTATCCTCTTCATTCGTTTATCAGTGGTAGCAATTGGATAATAAAAATGCCTGTTCTGTAACATCTGACCATTCCTTCTTGCAATACCATCTATTCCAGGTGTGCCATTTTTAAACAAGTATATCTTATCTTACTCTGCAAGTATCTCAGTTATTTCAATCCATTATGAATAAAAATTTAAACATCAGAAACAATACGTTGTTTCTTCTCTCACTTCAACATATATTAATTTTCCTTTATATGCCTTCACAAATCCCAGGTTTTGCATGTTCTCTTTCAGGTTTTTTTACACATGCAAAATACTTACACATAAATCTGTCGTCCTAAAAGAGTAATACTTGTAAAGCATATAGCTAATGAACAACTCTTGACCCTCTCATAAGTGTAGAGGTCTGAGAAATTTGCAAAAGACGCATGAGGAAAAATATTAGGGAGGAAAAATAAAAAATTTCACTTATTAAAATAGCAATTTCCATTCATAGATTCTTATTAAATATGTAGGCTTCCTAACATTCTTCAGTGAAACAAAATACCAAAATTGAGTTGCTTATTCCTTTTTCTCTCATTACTGCAGACTTTGATAATAACCTCATAAAGTTCTGAATAATTTATGGCACCACATTTCTAAGTACCTCCAAAGAAAGAAAAGGAATCTTCATTGAATGACCTTTGAAGTACAAAGCCTTTTTCCACACACATAAGAAAAGCTTTATATTTATAATGGCACTGTTAAACATAGTTTTAGTGATATATGGAACTTTCAATTAGACCAGTGTGAAGCCATCATATCTGAAAAGGATACATTTTAATGCTCATTTTCTATAGCTGGGAGAAACTTCAGTTTCTTTGTGAGTTTTAAAATCTTAAAATGTCAAGTGAAATAAGGCAAGACATGAGCACTGAGAATTCTGAAGTCTGAAATTTCCCTGGTTCTTGAAAATGATTGAATTTGCCATTATTTTTGATACAAGACCTTGTACTGGTACTGCAAGAAGGATGGAAAAGCCCTCTGAGATCTTTGAGTCCAACCTTTATCCCAGCACCACCATATTCACCACCAAACCATAATCCTGAGTGCCACACCTGTCAGAGATTGAAATGCTATAGTTTATGACTCAAACATTTTCATTAAGGACTTTTTAAAACTGTAATACAAAATCTGCAGAGACAACCACCATAACCTGGATAGGCCTCCTGACTGAGGCTTTATGCTGATGAAGATAAGATAAAGCAACAACTCAAGGATGGGGACATTCACAAAGCACA
Organism: Turdus rufiventris; assembly: GCA_013186435.1. Classification (NCBI taxonomy): domain Eukaryota; kingdom Metazoa; phylum Chordata; class Aves; order Passeriformes; family Turdidae; genus Turdus; species Turdus rufiventris. Next base: position 1,464,569 of record PYHW01010764.1, on the reverse strand, counting down.
AGCCAAATACCTTCAGGGTGGAGACCACAGCCCCAGGGCTATCAGCTGCCAGGCTTGCACAGACCCTCCCACCAAAGGGTGGGGAGAGAGGCTTTGGGTGTGTGTTGGAAAGGCTCTTTTGCATGTTTCCAGGGATGGGAATTCTACTGTTTCCTTGGAAGCTATTCCAATGCTTGACCATCATTTCAGAGAAAAAAAAGTTTTCTAATTTCCAATCTAAATATCTCCTGGCAAAATTTGATGCCATTTCCTCTAGCCCCATTGCTTGCTACTTAGAAAAAGAGCCTGATCCCCACCTGGCTACAATCTCCTGTCATGGAGTTCCAGAGAGCAGTAAGTTTTCCCTGAACTTCCTTTTCTCCAGGCTGCCCCCCCCGCCCAGTTCCCTCAGGTGCTCCTCATAAAATGTATACTCTAGAGGACAATAATAATTTTTTTGACACAAATAGTCAAATTATGGTATATTCTGCCCTTCTGGTATTTCTAATAAATATGGGGCAAAAGAAGACTTCATCTTGTAAATACAGAGA
>PYHW01010764.1:1442762-1458110 GCA_013186435.1 Turdus rufiventris | reverse complement strand
TAACTGAGGCAAAAAAAATGGTTTACCATCTGAGAAGTCACAGTCATCTTGATAGTCAAGCCTTCTTTTTTCCCTTCTTCTTACTTTTGCAATATGCAAAGGGTGTATTTTTCAGAACGATTTAAGGGCCTTTTTTTCAATTGTGGTTTATTTTAAAGTAACAATAACAACAAAAAAATTTCCAGTGACTTTTCAATATGACATAAAAAACAAAATCAGGGCAATGTTGCCTCCCTAGTCAGTATAGTCCCAGTTTCATCCTGAATTGGGGAACATAATTTTTTTTAATGAATTAATTGTTTGAGCTCATGTGTCAAGGCCTGAGATTTCTTTTTTTACCTACAATTACTGATCTTCACAATGCCCTCATAACCAAAAATTTGTCCTATCGTCCATATTAAGAGCTCACATAAGCTGCTGAAGCAAATTGAGGAAATATTACGAATTACTCATAGTGACCACCTATTTTGTCTGATCCTCTTTAAGTTGTCTGAGACCATTACACACAGGCAGCTCAGTGATCTCATGCTTCCATGTAAAACAGAAACAAAAACTGAGATTAAAAAATTATTTCATAAAAGGGATGAAACCAACCCCCTCCTTGAGCAACAAACCTGACATAAAAGCAGCATGGCTAATGGATTTGTAATGTAGGTGGATGGTTTTAGTCAAAGGAAGACAAAGGTGTGATTGACAAGAATAATTGTACATTTCAGTGATATTCTCAGAGCTGAAGGGATATAATGGAAACAGTTATTTTGCTACTCCTGCCTCCTATTGTCTGCCTCTTTTCATCATTCTGTAACAAAGACTACATTTATCTAGGTGGATAATTTATATTTACTACTATTTCAGTACTTTGCACATATTTTGACAGGTATAGAATGTTCCAGAAACATATTTTGCTGCAAGAATGATGGAGCTGGAAGATGAGGTACAAAAGTAACCACTCAATTTTTCCACTGCCATTCAAGTCCAGCAAGGGTAGAACTCGGCAATGTCAGTTATGGTCACTGTTGTAATTAGATTTCTCAAATTAATTTCTTCCCATTGGTTTCATGCTGGAGAAGTGAAAAGGTGGTGATTTTCAAAGGGGTTGACAAAAAAAAGGGTTAGCAAAGCACTCTCACATACCACTGTAATGGCCAGGGGAAAAGAGTTTGGGAGTGATGCCTGGGGAATGGATTCTCCCACGGGGGATTTTCAGGAGCTGGCATAATATTGCAAAAGGCATTGCTTCTGAGTCCAGGTCTGGACTGAAGATTCTCCCCCTTAACTGGAGATTATTAATATGAAATAATTCCAGAGAAGCTGCTTAGCAAAATGAATATATGGCTCCTCATGTAACTTCAGTTGATTTTTAAAGTGTACTACTTCCATATTTCTGAATAAACCAGAGCTTCAAGGAGACTTTTGAAAAATATTTCTATTAGAAGCTCAATAATTATGTCAATCTTCAAAAAAAAAATATATATAACATAGGTTAACAAGAATCAAATCAACTTTATACTTATCATCAGCACACACTCACTGTTAAATTTAGTTTGCAGGGAAGAAGCTGGATTAACTTTACAGATTTGAAAGCAATCTTAACCAACTGCTATCAACACTTCCATGTTTGTTTCAAAATAGCTGAAACCCCATTGAAAACAATGAGAAAACTACCTAAAGTTCAACTGGTTAAATGCTTTCCTGGACAATGCTGAAGCTGGTAAGACTTCACCCTTAGACTTTGTAGGATATAAAACCATGTAAAAATTTCATCAACTTGGGATGTGCTCAGGATCTCTGATGAAAACACTTTTCCCTTTTGTGAAGATGCAACATCGTAATCAGTTCATGTTACCTTAGAATATTCTTTGCCTCAGTTAGGGGAAAAAAAAAATATTTTACCCAGGATTTTGTTATTAGTACAACTTAGTATCAGTCATGCCTGTGGTCTCTTAACTCTTAAAATTTAAGCTTTTCCCAAGTACCCTGCACATGTTCAAATGACATAAGTGAATGTCTAAATGCAAGGGAGTGTATGAAGTTTTAATCTTGCACTGGAAGACAATAAAATCTCACTCATGAGATGAAATACTCCTTTCTTACAGGTATTTTCTAGAGGAAGTTTCCTTAAACAAGGTTCAGTTTGCACAAGCTGACCAACATTTTGCAGCTAAGCAGTAGTGGATTTATTACGTGTTAGAGTTCAAGACAACATTAAGTGTAACTCCTTTATCCTTATAAGAAGAACACAGACTGCCTGCCTTTACCATCTCCCCGCAGCTAGACTTGCTCCTTCTTCTGAAGTTTTTCAGGTTGCAAGGATTCCAACTCTATCTATTTCTCTCTGCAGATGTTATATGAAAGAAGGGTAAACACGAACTTGTTCTTGTTGTTTCTCCCAAGGCAGACTCCTGGAAGTAGCACTCCATGCCTTTCACTTCCTTGCTCACATGTGCTCATGCTGCCAAGATGGTTTTCTGCATCACCACTGTGCCATTGTGACCATTGTGCTGGAATGGTGAGAGGGACTAATCTGATTTTTATTTATGCCTCAACATATGTCACACATGAAGTAAAGGATTCCTATAAAGGCTGTAGATGTGCTGGCAGCCCTATCCCTGGAGAGGCTTTGCCTGGGAGTCTGTCGGGGCAGAGAAAGTTTCTGTGATTAGACTGCATCTCCATCACCATCACACAGCCACAGCCACAGACACAGACACAGACACAGCTACAGCCAGCCATCCCCATCGTGTCACCTGGGCACAGCCACAGCCAGCCATCCCCATCGTGCTGCCTGGGCACAGCCACTGTCTTCAGTAGGAACACTTACCCTATTTTATCAATAAATAGTTCTCAGATATAATATCCCTCCATTTGTGCTTTATTTTCATCTGAGAAACCTATCAAAAAGAATCATCCTCAACTCCACCTTTTATAGCAGAATGGGAAAAATGGGTAAGAACAGAATTCCAGCATCAATACCCTAGAGACATTTTATCAAGCTAACAGTGCACTAAGTGTGTGTTATCAACAAAATTTAAAAAAAAAATTGTATGTTTATTCATCAGTAATTCACTAATAAAATGCATTGAAACCTGCTAGTTAAATAGCAAGCTGTTAATTATGAAGTGACAGCAGTTGAGCTACTGCAATGTAATATTAAGATAATTTCCTATAATAGAAATTATTCACTCCATGGTGAATGAACAATTTCATTATATACAACTTACTTTTTGAGTAGCAAGTAATTTTTAAATATTAGAATCCCTATTGCAATCTCTGCTTATGCCACCAGTGGTAGCTTGAGAGTATCTGTCACTCCAATAGAGTAAATAATCCATCTAAACCTTACTAGAAATATACTAAACCCCAATTTTTATCTGGGAATTTGCCATATTAAATGCTTAAATCTAATTTTAAGTTGTATGTCCAACCTAATTCTGTTATCTTATGCATAGTGTGTTACGTGTTCCTAACTGTATGAAGATAATTATTTTATATCCCTTAAGATCACACATCAAAATGCTCATGGATTTTTAATAACAAGGCATTTTTTACCTTTTCTCACCAATCTATCCTCTAGTGTATCAGGAGAGTCATTTCTTCCATAAAGAAAATCAAGAAGGATCAGTATTAATACTGGAACTCATAGCAGCCCGTATGGTTTAAAAGCCTGGATGGAGAGAGGATTTCTGCAGCATCTACAAGGACAGTCACTACAGAGGGAGTGAGGGGAAGTGTAAGGTTTCATGGGACCATCCAAATTGCTTGAGAGGTTGAGCAGATCCTATCTGAAATTAAAGAGTTCTTGGGTGGAACGAAACTGCTCAGACTATGATATAGCTAAAGGTGTCTTTCCTCTCTCTCTCACTTTCTCTCTCTCACTCTCTCTCACCTCTGTCTTGTTCCAGTTGAAGAACTGAATGATGGTTTTACAGTTTTATTTTACAAGGTCTGTGCAGTCATTTGCTACAGCTATCAAACATCTCTGACAAGTGATAGAAAGCCATAGTGTCCACGACGGGAGACTGGACAGCCTAATTTACATGTGTAAGTTAATGAGCTGAGAATTAGTCCTTGGTCCTGGGATTTTAAAGCAGAGATGTTCCATTTCAGTTTAGCAGCAGCATTCAAATCCTGAATGCTGCAGGTCTCTGGTAAATCCTGTCAGACCCAGGGAAAGGTCAAATGTACTTGGATTGCACATGCTGGAAAACAACACAGCTGTGCATACAGGTGTGACACAGCAGCACATGGCTGTAACAGTCTGGTTCTACAGTTGGTACTGCTGCCTAATTCTTGTACCACTGGCTAATATTAGAGTTATGAGGTGCTGATAATTCTTTTTCTCTTGCTTACAGTACCCCAAATTATTTATTATGTCACATCTAGTATATCATCATTTAGTATCATCACATTTGAATACACATATAACACAAATGTTGTTTTTGACAATAAAATACAGTCATGAAAACTAATAATGAATTTATTGTATGTACTGCAGAAGCCCAGTGATCTAGTGATAATTCAATTCCTACAATTGCTCCAGAAATTAACTAAGGTATTTTTGAATTATTAAAATACACTGTAGAGATATACTTGCATGATTTGTGTGTTGGTTTTCTTTGATTACTTTCCCCAAGGGGCAAAGCCTTGGGGATTGAGAATAACAATTAGTCTTCACTGCTATATATTTGCTAAGAAAGTAGAGGATTTTCTTCAAGAGAAAGCATCATCTGTAGCAGTGAGTTGTCTGCTGAGTTTCTGTAAATTTATTTTATCACAGAAATTAAGAAAACAGACACCTCACTCAGAGGGTTGCAATTAGATTTCATTTTTTTAAAATTGGTTAGAGAAACAGAGGAAATATAGCAATTAAATGTAGTACAGGAAAAGTCTTATTAGACTTTACAGGGCAAAGTGCAGTGCCCAATACTTGGACTGACCCTGGGTCGTGCAGCTTTTCTCTTAGTCAGAGACATGAATTCACAACAGAGACTATCCAGGAAAATCCCATCAGAGTTTTTTACATTCATTTCTTACCTCACACACTGTGAATGAAAGTGAATCTCAAGACTTTATACAGTATTAAAACAAGCATGTCTTTTTTCCCTGTAGAAAATTTTAGGCTTAGCACAGAAGAGAGAATTGCCTTCTGGTAAATGATTTCCATAAAGATCCAGGGCTGGAAAACTGCCAAGACATCTCTGCAAGTGCAGACTCTAGTACAACCTTTGCACTTTCTGCACATTTCCTGGAGCAGGACATTTGAGTGTACACTGGAGATGTGGTTTGGATGGATAGACCACTCAGTGGATAAGGAATTGGCTGGATCATAGAATCATAGCTGAGTTCAAAGGGAGCCATCAAGATCATCAGGTTGACGGTCACACTCAAAGAGTTGTGGTCAGCCACTTCATGTCCCAGTGGAAGCCAGTAGTAAGTGATGTCCATCATGGATTGGCACTACTTAACATCTTTGTTGAAAACAAGGATAGTGGGATAGAGCACATCCTCAAGACTGCTGATGACACTGAGCTGTGGTGCAGTCACACACTGGAGGGAAAGGATAGATCCAGAGGGACCTGGGCAGGATGGAGAGGTGGGTCTGTACGATCCTCATGAAGTTCCACAAGGCCAAGTGGAAGATTCTGCACCTGGATGAGGAAACTCCCAAGCACAAGTACAGGCTAGGCAGAGAATGGATTTGGAGCAGTCCTGAGGAGAAGGATTTGAGGGTGTTGGTTGATGAGATGCTCAATATGACCTGTTGTGTGCACTCTCACAGCTGAGAAAGCTAACCCCATCCTGGGCTGCATCACAAAAAGCACAGGCAGCCGGTCAAGGGAAGGGATTCTGCCCCTCTGCTCCGACACTGTAACATCCACCTGCAGCACTGCATTGAGCTCTGGGGTCTCGAGCATGGGACATGGACCTGTTGAATCAAGTCCAGAGTAAGCCACAGAGATGTTCAGAGTGCTGGAGCATCTCTTCCTAAGAAGTGACACTGAGAGAAAAAGAGATAAGGACGGTTGTTAAGCCTGGAGAAGAAAAGGGTTTGGGGATGCCTTACCATGGTCTTCCAACATGGAAAAGGGGCCTACCGAGAAAGCTGAATGGCAACACATTTTTTCCAAGGAAAATTTCTAACTGGAAAAGGGGAAATGACTTCCATGTGGAAGAGTAGGTTTAGATGAGATATCAAAAAGAAATTCTTCCCTGTGAGGGTGGTGAGGCCTCACAGACTGCCCAGAGAAGCTGTGGCTGTCCCATCCCTGGACGTGTCCAAGGCCAGGTTGGATGGGGCTCTGAGCAACCTGGTCTAGTGGAAGATTCCCTGCCTGTGGCAAGGGGTTGGAACAAGATGATCTTTAAATTCCCTTAATACAATTCTATGATACAATGACGTAACCCAAACATCAATAAATGACTGTAGAGAGCCACAGGGGAGAGTTGCACAGTCACAAAAAACAAATAAAAAAGTCTTAGAGAAATTTGTTGACACAATATATTCACTTGAACAACTAGGAAAAAAAATCAAAATAATCCTAAAACCCAACTAATTAAAATGAGCATTTTGAAATATAGTGAGTGAAATATTTAATGAAAAAGATGTGCCTGGAATGGCTTTACCCAAATTTGAAAAAATAGCTAACAAAGCAACCCACTCTTGAAGGGTCACACTCCTCCCATTAGTTGCAAAAATAATTGGTACTTGGTTGCCCATGATTCTCTCCTGTCTGATATATGTTAATATTAATGGTCTGTTGTTGCTAAGGAATGTTGCTATGCAAGGCAAGGCATAGAGGAGGTCAGCCATCTCCTCTCTGAGAACTTCTAGCATCAATTCTTTTTGTAAACTAAAGATTTCATTTTTTTCTGACTGTTCTGCATGTTTGTTTGAGATAAAAGATTTATCGCTATAGTACAATCGAAATATGTAAAGATTGAAATGTTCTGATGGAATTATCTCTATTTCATTAAAATATAATTCGTATTCCTTAGCATTGCTGTGCAGTCATCAGAAGGCAAAAAAAAACTTATCTTGACCTAGGTTTTTATAGTTCTGAATAAATTACATAAGAAATTTGAGTATTCTTGGTATAGAAACATTTTTCTGTTGATTTAAGCTATTTTACCAGTCACAAATATTTTTATTTAAAGGATGATAGTTAATTTCAAGTGGAAAAAGCAACAGAAGAAAAACCAATTATTGTCTTTTAACAAAACAGAATATCAAGAGCAATTAAACAGTTGTAAAAGGAAAACATATGCAAAACCAAAGTTTCTTAAATGTCATCTATTCTTAAATTATTGCTTATTGGATTCCAAGTTCAAAATGGAAGTTTTTATGTTATAACATTTCAAATTAGTATCTCAGGGAGCAGGATATATCATTGTGTAACCAAAATTAGATAATACTGTTTTTAAATAAATAGCATTAATCCAGAGACTTGTTTCTCTACAACTTTTTAATGGTGTCTGGAATGTTTTATCCTACCAATTCTTATTTCATTAATGGAAGTCAAAAAAATACAGGTTCCTCTTTGGCTTAATGCTTCCCAATTACATGTATACAAATATGTTTTAACAGTTATTTTTGAAAGTTTTTTTTGTGTTTGGTTTTGGCAGGTTTTGGCAGGGAAGCTTAGATCAGTTCTCTGTCAATTGGCATTTTTTACTGAAGTTATCAATATATTTCCCCTAAGGTTTTGACTATTTGTTATACAAGTTGCTATTTGAAAAAATACTTGTATGTTCTCTTAAGTATGACTTCTTTCTTGTAATAGATCTAAACCACCTGCTTTTTATCTTAATCATTTTTAAGAGTCTTTCTGTGTTGTTAGTGCTCTTCCTCAAATTCCAACCAGAGAGAAATAAGCTTGAATGTAATTCTGTTCCACAAAAAAACCCAACATTTATTTAAAATAATTTCTTCCCTTCAAGTTCACCAGAAATTTGAGAGTAGGATCTTTCTGAAACAAAATATCTATCTTGGCAGCATAGTCCAGGGAACCCTGTGGGAGAGATCCACACTGGAGCAGTTCATGAAGAACTACAGCCTGTGGGAAGGACACAGATTGAAGAAATTTGTGAAGGACTGCATCCCCTGGGAGGGACCCCACACTGCAGCAGGAGAAGAATGTAAGGAGGGAAGAGTGGGAGGGAGAGCAGGTTGTGAACTGATGGCAACTCCCATTCAATAAGCCACTGGAGTAGAGGTGGTGCAGAAGTAGATGAGCTGAGGGCAATTAAGCCTGGAAAGAAGGGAGGTAGGGGAAAGGCGTTTCTAGATTTGCTTTTATTTCTTACTACCCTACTCTGTCATTAACTGACAATAAATTAAACTAATTTCCTCAAATTGAGTCCGTTTGGCTCACAACCGTAACTGATGAGTGATCCAACCCTGTTCTTATCTCAAACCATGAATTTATTTTTGTATTTTGTTCCCCCGTCCTGCTGAGGAGGGGGAATTAGAGAGGAGCTTGGTCAATCCCTCACAAGTGTTGTTTAGATTTGTTTGAATAATAAAAATCTACTTTCTAAAGCACTAGCACTAGGATGGGATCCCTGTCCCAAATAATTTCTAATACAAAGCACAGAGCAATTACAAAGACCTTGTCAAAAGACAATGCAAGGAAGATGAATTAAGGGGGGAGGAGAGGGCAGAGGGGAAAGTGTTGTATGTGTGGGTTTGTGGATGTGTGTGTGAGTGTGTGGGTGTGTGTTTGGGTGTGATTTGTTCTAGTTTTGCCTCCACAGAGAAGGCAAATCTAGCCACAAATACAACACAGCCAAAATGTGTTGTTAATGACAGTACTAAAGGCAGTGAACCGAAGCCTGGAGATAAAATTTTATAGTACAGTCATTTGAAACAGTGACTCAACCTGCCTCCTGCACAGACAGGAACACAGAGAATCTGCCCAGTCATTCCAGAAGTGGACATAGCCCAGGGCCAGAGAGGTCACAGCCTGAGTGCTCTGCAGGCTGCAGCAGGAGGAGCTCTGTCGGGGACGAGTAGGTGTGATCCCCCTGCTAGAATAAGACATTGAGTGGTGCATCATCTTCTGTGGCATCATGGTGACAAAAACCGAGGATGTGATCTCTGTGACTCAGTGACTCACTGCAACAGCCTCACCTGTGCAGTGTCTCCAAATAACACAAGGTATTACTGGTCCACATGGTAAGTGCACACTTCCCTTGCAAAACTATTGAAATCTCAAAGAAAATGTACTGATTTTAGAAGTATAATTCCATAAACTTAATTATTTCCAAATATTTGCATATACCCTATGGAGAGCTACAATTATGGACAATTCTTGCCTCGAATTAGACTTTCCCTGGCAAGCCTGCCAGCCACATTTTAATCATCAGGGTTTGTGTCTATTGTTTAGGGGTCTATGAAACAAATGCCAGATATTTTTAATGAAATAATACTATTCACATATTTCATGAGGAAGGACAAAGAAATGCCTGTATACTTCTAGCTGGGATTAAAGAAGTTGATTGTGTCATACTATCACAACATTTGTTTTCTGTACGAACGCTATCCACCTATAAATATTAACCCAATCACAATAATCTGGTTTTAAGTCCCAGAATGTAAGTTAAATTATTTCTCTAATATATATTTCTCCACTTACTTTATAAATTAGGACCAGTTATCATTTAAATCACACTCCTATTCAGTTATTTTTCCAAGGAACAAAGAGAAGCAAACTCCTGCCAAGGCAATCAGAACTATTTATAAAGAACCAGTCACTTTTCCCTCTCAAAATGGCTAAATTTCAGACTGCCTTTCATTTTATTATTGCACCACAAAGAATTAATGTACATTACAGCATATGTGAGAAAACCCTCTAAATATTCAATCTAGTATTTTCTAACATCTTTACTATTTTTATATGGTACTTTCAAAGAGCACAAAAGGCTGATGGTGGTTTGTAATATAGGGGTGAAATCAAGTGCTTTATGTTTCTGTACCACAGCAGTTGGTTAAATACATTGTACTACAGTTCTCAATATGACTGTCATAAATGTAATGCTTGTGAAGTTACATTGTTTGTTAACTAAAATGCCTGTTTGTCTCAGGCTTTTATTTTTAAATATCCAATATGCACTGTAATGGGACAATAATTTATTCCCATGCTAAGACAAAGATTGAACAGTCTAGTTCATTTTGTTGTCCTATAGTAATTGGCAGTGTGTCAGATTAAGAGAAAAAAATGGAAAAGGAAGAAATATTTCCCTGTGTTTGGATATATTTTATCTCATAAGTAAAAAACGTCTAAAGCAGATGATTAAAACTATTTATTGCTATGGACCATGACATAAACAGAGAACAACCTCTGAAAATATGTTCTTTTATTCATAAAGAAGTTTAATAATATGCTAAATTTCTGTAATGGCAATTATAATCCATTGACTTTGAAAGAACACAATTAAAATTCACTTTAACATAGGATACACATAAGCTCTCATCGAAGGTGCTTTCTACAGGATGATATATCAAAGGAAAAATATGGAAATCAAACCTGGTTAAAGAGAAATTAATATATCAAAGCTTGGTGATACATAACACATTAATATTTTATATATATAAAACTGTTAGTCCTGTTGCCATTTCATTCTCCATGCATGAAGCTAAATCTTACAATCCACTGATGACATAATTAGCTACTTGAGCTGCATAATAGGTGATCTGGCATAAGAATATTTAAAGATATGGTTAAAAATCAAGCTTGTGTGCTCAATGAAAGTAATTTTAGTTGAAATATGATGGTAAATGACACATTCCTGCAGGTTATGGTGTGCATGAGGGTCTGAACCCAAACCCACCACAGGCAGGGAAGTTGTTCCATAAGGCAAAGACATTTTGAAGCACTCAGTGTAAGTTACAAGCTGAAAGAGAAAGAGCAACTCATAAATATATACCTTTCCAGGTAATAGCTCCTAACAGAAAATTACTCATGGTGAGATTATAAGAATCCTGTGTTTTCAGCAGGACAGAATGGTCAATATTGTCAGAAGTGATCTTTTCCACTGACACTGATTACACGCAATTTTAAGGAAATATTCTGGAACTGTAAAAATTAGAAAAAGTATTTGTTTACTTATGTAGATACATACATGGTGAAGTATAAAAATGAGGCATCTCCTCTGACCTTGGTGTTCATTGCATTATTTCCCTTTTCTCTTTTATCTTTCCTTACTCACTGTCATGGCTGCAGAGCTCAGAGACCACCCAGCAGCCTCCTGCATGTATAAGTATGAAAACTGTATATATGTATTTTTACTGTCCTTTGAAATATGTAGATACACAGAGTTTTTTCTGCACATAAATATGTACAATTAAAAAAAAAATCAGCACGAAATGCACACATCAGGAGACTTCCCCTACAGAAATACACTGAGAAATTTAGAATGTGAACCAAAACAGTGGAAAATATGTATATTCACTGAACCTGTTCCAGGTAAGCAGTGACACCTGAGAGCCAAACTGGCATGATTGTACCTTTTAATAGTCTTAGTCTGTATCCTACTTATTTGTACACAGCAATAGTTTATGTGCCTTGGCAGAAAAAGTTGCAGTTCACTATCAGTAACGTGCCTTTTGTAAAAGTTTATTTCAAAATGAACAAGGTGTGAAATTAAGAGCTCTGTTGGAAGACATCACTCCAGGTGATTACCTCCATAAATTCCCTTTTTAACAGAACATATTTCATTTCTCCTAAAGTCAGAACTAAGCTAAAATGTCCTACCAAAATGCCTCACTAGTATTTTACACTTTATGAACTGTCAGTGTGATATAATGTAAAATCAGAAACACATTGTAGCTATATCACAATCCAGTGGGATGGAAAATCTGCAGAGAAAGCACTGGAAAAAAAATTAGAGAAACGGCAGGAAATGTAAAATTGAATTAACTGTGTTACAAGTAATTTTTGCTGTTGCCCCAAACCTATTTCTTCTGGCTTTCTCTTCCATCCTCTAAAATTAAAAGAAGTATTTCTGTTATTGATGATAACTTCCCATTCCACATAGCTCATTGCTGGTTGCTAAAACCCAGCATGAGATGCCATATTTGAGCTCTTAGGAAGTCAGAGCACTGACAGCAGAGAGCCAGGAATCTGCTCCCTCTCTACACTGGTGGCTCATAGACCAAGGGTTACATCCCAGAGAAACCAAATGTAAAAGGCTCTCTGGGCACTTTGGCCAGGGGCTGTGCTGGGGACAGCTCAGTGTCCACCTGCATATTCTGGGAGATGGCTCCAGCTCATGCACGGCATTCTCTGCTTTAAACTCTGCCAAGCCCAAGCTCACTGGAACACAGGCCATGAAATCTCTCCATAACTCACTCCTCCACATTCCTGCTCTGCTGCACCAAGCAAGCATCAGATGAAGTAAAATATCTGTCCCCTACATCTAGGAAGCGTAATCTTCATGTCAGTAAACTGAAGGAGTTCCTGAAATATGATAACCTTTTTATGCTATGGCAGGGTTAAACATAGTCCTGTACAAATCCCATGAAATAAAAGTTCATATAGCCTTCTTTCTTAAAAAGGAAAAAAAAAAAAAAAGCCAAAAAAACATGGAAGTATTTTAGGTTGAAGAAAATTTAAAGGGTTAATTTTGTCCTTGGGAAAAATATCTTATTTAATAATCTCTCATCAAGCTCTTATTTAATAACATTTAAAATACTTTTTTTAGGATTTTCTACCTGACACATAAGTATTACAATAACCAAAATAGATTCTTTAATATAAGAAGATTTTGACAAAGTTTTCCAAAATTTGCCAAAAAAGTATGGTTACAGATGTTACCAAAAATCTCCAAACTTAAATTTGTCATGAGATTTAGCTGAAGCTATGAAAAATTATTCATCTCTCTAATTTACTTACAAATGTAGAAAACGGCTTTTATAGCCATACAACTTACGGAAGCAATTTGCAAATCCTTATTTGTATTTTTGAAAAGTCAAATGAGAACCAAACCTCAAATTTGTTTTATAATGTTACAGTAGCTTTACACATGTCAAACTGAATTATATCATGAAGAAAGTACCTCTTATTTCTCTAAATGACTCCTGATCTAATCTGACACCAGTTTCAACATTCCTATCTGTTTAGATATCATGCGTAAAAGTTCACTTTTTCACTGTGTTAGAAATAATATTTGTGGACACTTTCAATAAACCCTGAAACATATTCACAACTCTAACTTATTGTTTTCTTTCATTGGGTTTTTTTCCTCCCATATGACTCAAAATGAAACATTTTGCATGTGTTTAAATCAAGGTTAGGTCTTTTTTTAAGTTTTTGTGACATACAGCAAACAACAGGCATTCCCTTCTGGCAGAAAAAAAAATAATTAGAATCTTCTAGAAATTACCTGCAGTGCATGGCTTTAATCCACAAGCTTACTTAAACAATTCCTTTAAAACATTTCCCTGAAATGATAAGTATCTGGATCAAAGAGAAATTCCAAAGTCCTCATATGAAGTCTTAGTACTTCTTATCCTTAGTGGACGAAACAGCAATGACACACCAATCCTTGCCTTTAAGGCCTGGAAATGAGCAAAACATCTTAATTCCATTAAAAACCAGTGTGGAAAGAGGAAAACTGTGTGGAAATAGGAAAACAGCGGTGAATACTAGCTGAAAACCTGAGAACATTTTATTATTTTTCTTTCAGATTCCTTTTTTCTACCTTTGAACAAAAAGAGAACTGTTCATAGCAATGGCTAAGAAGCAATTGCAGCACAACATTGAAAGTGAATGGCATTCCCAGATACATGCGCTAAAAATAGGAATGAATCACGTGGAGAAGGCTACTGAAATGGTTTGTATACATAAAGTGACATTATTAAATGCCCTGCTCTACTCCCAGAAGTGCCTTCTCACTTTTCCCTGAGTCAGCTGTCTTGAGCTGCAGATCTTTTAGCTCTGCATATCTCCTTAATTCCTTTTTATCTTCATTTGTTCCCTCTCTTGTTGGGACCTGGAGTTTTTATAACCTTATCATTATTTCATAATAAAGAAATAGGATTTTGAGTTTCCAGCATTCCTTTCACTTTTATAGAGCAGTTTTTACTCCATCTTCAAATTAATACTTAGGGAAATTCATTTCAGTGCAGTGAATTGTTTACTTGCTGGCTGAATAAGAACCGCAGGCTCCTGACTTTCCTGATCCATCTGTAAAGATTTCAGATGGTGAAATAGGCTAAAATTTATGTAATTAGAACATCCTATTCCTGTTCTTTAGAAGCATCAGTATCCAAATACTTCTAAAGACCCACATGATATTCAATTAGGGTCTTCATATCAGCACAGGAATGCAAATACCAATAGATATAAATGTTAAAAAGCGCCCCTTTTACCTGCCGACATAAAAAGCATTTTTTAGTATTACTTATTGTGAAGGAAATAGATGGGGCTGAAGAAATGAGTGTTCCTAAGGAACTAAATACAGCAATTATTGCAAGTATTAAAGCACAGTTTTCATTATTTGTTATGTCAAGTTTAGAACTTTTTGTATACTTCTGGACATTAGTAAGAAGTATAATTCTTATTCTTTTTAAGATAGCAAATTGCTATTATTTGCTTAATTTAACTAACATTATTCTGATCTTCATTCTCATCCTTTCTGCTGTCGAACTTCAAGAGAGAATTATATTGAAAAAGATTTTCTTATTTACTTCCTCTTGTAATTTAAATATCAATGTCAGATTGTATTTCCATCTTTCTGTGTGGACTTCTGCTGAAAAATCAGGGGTAAAATATGAAGCATAAGAGAATATTGATCTAATTAAAAACCTTCATATAGTGTGTTTTGTTGAATTATCTTTCTTCAAATGTCTTCGTATCTTGTAGTCATTTATTTTGTACCATCACTATATGACAGAATAAATATAGAATAAGAGATGTGGTCTGTAGTGTTTGCAATGCTTAATGAAATTGTCTGTATGAGATTCTCATAAATCTCAACTCTACACTATTTCATGCTATTATTAGAGTGGTTGTAAGATGGTGGTGACTATTATTAAAGACACTGTCATTTTTTTACACCACTGTGATACCTAACAATCCAAATATGAAAGCAGAAAAAAAATACTGATTTTTGAACTTGTCATTTTGACTTGTCATTCAGAACAAGAAGAATATTTCTGAAGCTCAGTGACATTTCTTTTCATCTTAAATAATCAGGCTTTTTCATTTTTCAAAGGACTTGTGAAATTCCAGCTCACACTGGGTGGAGAATGGATTGACAGAACCCTTGAGAAGAAACCTTGAAGGTGTTTGTAGATGAGAAGATCAATGTGACCCTGCAGGGAGCTAATTAAGCCCAGAGCCCCCC
>PYHW01010764.1:1423409-1442712 GCA_013186435.1 Turdus rufiventris | reverse complement strand
TCTGGGCTCCAGCACAGCAAGGACAGGGACCTGCTGGAGCCAGCCCAGAGGAGGCACCAAGGGATCAGAGGGATGGAGCAGCTCTGCTATAAAGACATGGTGAGGGAGTTGGGGTTTTCCAGCCTGGAGAATAGAACACTCCAGGGAGAACTCAGAGTTCCTAAAGGGTTTCTACAACAAGAGACAAGCAAGGACACATACTGACAGACAAGGGAAAGTGCCTTCAAAGTGGAAAGAGATTAGGTTTAAATTAGACATTAGGAAGAAGTTCTTTACAATGAGGGTAGTGAGGCCCTGGCACAGGTTTCCCATAGAAGCTCTGACTACTCCATCCTTGAAAGTGCTCAAAGCCAGGTTGGACAAGGTTGGAGCAATATTTTCTACTGGAAGGTGTCCCTGCCCATGGCAGGGGCTTGAAGCTAAATTATTTTTAATTGCCATCCAACCCAAACCATTCTATGATTCTATAATAGTTCCGCAGATAGTAAAATGGCTTGATCTTATTCTGGTTGGAAGGGGGCTACATCACTGAAATAGGAAGAACTGAAAATCTTTACCTGCTGGAAGTTGTGATTATTCTACATTAACTATAAAGCAGATTGGGATTTTGAAATATGACAAATCTTGGCCCTGTATTGACGATCAGATTTTGGGAGGCGCCAGGGTTGTTTGATGCAACCCCCAGGGGTATTAAGGGCCATTTTTGCCATTTTGTAGGTGAGCACATGGCAGAAGGTCACATCCTCCCAGTGCTGTGTCTATTGCCTTATACAGCCCTTTGTTGTATTTGTTAAGGTTTAGTAAAGCTTTAAAATTTTAAAGTGAGCAGTCATTTCTCACACCTTCTTCCTGTGTTTTATGATATAGTCATGCAATGGCTTGATTTACTCAGGACTATATCTTAAAGTCTATCTGAGGAGGAGAAGACCTTTATTTCTTTAAAAGCTTTTTAGTGTTCCTGGAACACAAATGCCCTAAATAAACCTTGACCACCTATTTAAGAATTTTACATGCAGATATGCAAATCCAGTTGTTAAAAATCTATAGCTTTAGTGCCGGAACCCTGTCTGGTTTCCAATAAAGTACCAATCTTGATGAAACAGTCTGACATGAGTGATGAACATTTCTAGTCAGTGGCTCAATATTACTATGTTTTAATATTTCAGATTATTAACATTCTGATTCTCCGTCATTACATTTATGTAGGAAACCTTATACAAACCAGCAGTTCAGCTTCAGTGTTTTAATGTGTGATCAATTGTATTCAGTGTTCCATGAGCATACTTTGTCCTATTTACAGTCTTTTAGACCTTTACAAGACATGTTGTCTAAAGTGTCACTTTTTATAGACAGCCGAGGGGGAGGGAAAAATGAATGAATAAATAATATTCATTTTCAGGCTATGTAACAATACCTTCTGCGCACATTTTCACCCCTCCAGTGATTTTTCAGTGTTGCTACAGCTAAACCAGTCCTTTGGGGATGGTTTGGCTGCAACTGATTTATAACTAGCAGAACTGGGAAGTATTTTGCAAGACTTTTCCAAATATTAATATGACAATATTTTACTTACTACTGCAGTTTTCCTTCCAGTCAGGTTAACACAAACTTGGCCAAAGATAATCTAATTTCATGAGCTCAGTGTAAAGGGGTTGGGAGGTGGTCCTAGATGCATGACAACGTGTGAAGAAAGTAACTGATTGTGAACATATTTTTTATATTCAATAACAAGAAGTCAGGTTGTCATGGGAAAGAAAATTTTAAAACCGCATTTTACCACTTTACCTTATCTTTTTTTATCGTGGTCTGAAATACAATTTAAAAGCAACACAAAAAAAACCATCATGCACTTCCAGTTAACACAGACCTTCTGCTAACATGGAAAGTGCAGTTTCCAGTTCCCTGGTGCAAGGGAAGTATGCACATACTGGAGAGCATTCAAAAAAGGGCTGTGAAGATGATTGAGGGTCTTTGCCAATGTCTCCTGTGAGGAGAGGCTCAGACAGTTGAGATTGTTGAGCCTGGAGAAGATAAATCTTGGGGGAACTCAACAGTAGTATGTGGAAATACCAGTAAAGAGGGTGTAAGGAAGAACAATCCAGGCTCTTCTCAGTGACAGGACGAGTCATATGCACAAAATGAAATACAGGGGACTCCATCCACATGCAAATAAACACTCCAGACACTATGAAATACTCTTAACACTACGAGAGTGTCTGAGCAGCGGCACAATTTGCCCAAAGAGGTTGTGGAGAGCCCAGCTGTGGAGATATTCAAAAGCCAACTGGGCCTGGGTACTTAAAAACGCTACTTGGAAAAGGGTGCTTGGACCAGAGGACTTGGACCAACCTCAATAATGTTTTAATTCTTTAATTGTGTAAAATGCTATGGAATCAAACTAGACTATGCTAATTCTATGTGATGGCATTTTTCCTCTAGTTTAGAGAAGTTAGGAGTAATCACATTGCCTTTTGACTAGAGGAATGTAATTTTAATGGACTGCTCAAAATTCCTTGTTCACTTTTCATAGAGTACAATTATAAAAGAAGAAAAACATGTATTTAGCCCCAGTGACAAAAGCTTGCGATTACAAACTGTTTACTTTCTCCGTAGTTCTACAGAAGCAAATGTCTTTTTCTGGTACCAATCTCACTGTGAAGTTACAAGCCATTTATATTTGATAATAGTAAAACCATTGGCCAATGAAGATTAGTGAAAATTTTGTATTTGATACTTTAAGAGCTGTAAGGCACAGGATTTCTTATAACAGAGGATGGATGACAGTACTCAAGCATGCACAAAAACGTAATTTCATTTAAAAATATTATGCTATCCGTAGAACTCAAATGCATATTTTACCCTTCTTCTCCATTAAAATAATTTGTGATGATTTCCTCACTATATATTTCTTTGGAGAACACTCAGATCTGTATAATTATTGTTATCCTTGTAGGAACTTATCCTTCCTTCTTTGAGTTTACTAGGACAATATAGCTCAATCCTTTTTAAAGTTATAAACCAAGCAGAGAACGAAATTTTTATTCTTACCACACAAAAAATTCTTGCTTGGTCATCATTAAACTCAGATTCAACCCACAGAGTTAATATCTCCCACATTTCAAAAATAAGCTTGATTTCAATTATCACACTGCCTTTCACCATTGTACAGTGAGCTTCTGCAGTATTTTGTCACAGAGTAGATGCTCTGTTGTGAAGCACAATTTCTATTTCCTTCTCTTCACAACATGCAAAGTATTTTCTGAAATTCAATTTACAATACTTCAACATATGATAAATATTCTTTGTTCTAGAAAGCTTCATTCTTATATTATCAGCAGGTTTTGTGACTTTAGGGAAAATATTTTAAATTCAGATCCACTTTCTTTCTTTATGTCTAATGAAGAAAATATAAAACTCTGACTGATGCCATTTTTAAACTAAATAAACTTCAACTGAATTGAAGGGAACCCCATTAGTTGTCACTGACGGATGAACCAAGTTCTATTCATTAACAACTCTAGAATATTAAGTTTGAATTTAAAATGTGGTTAACTTCCCTTGATTGCATTTTATGAAAATTGAGTGGGAATAAACAAAACTTTGCTATCATTCAAACATAATAACAAGAAAAAAACCCCTTTATTATTGTTTGCTGACATAAAGGGTACAGAGTAAAGGATATGCCTTACAGATTATTTTTGATATGCAAGTGTTATGGTCGTCAAGAACAAATAATTTTTAAAAAAGGAATTTCTACTGTGGCATACTTAGAACACTCTCTCCAAATGCATTTCTTTTATATCTCCTTTGAACCAGTTCTTGTATTTGTCTGTTTTTATTATAAATCCAGAGCCAAAAGAGCAGTTTATGCACGTAGAATGGACTTCAGCATGCATGTGCTTAAGTACCCTTTCTTAAATTGATATAATTTCCTGAGCTGAAACCACAGTTAATGCTGAGAATTGTAATATAAGATGAATTCTCTATAAATATTTGATGACTTTTGTAGGGTCAGTGAGAGAATTATCCTTCAAATCAAGTAGCAAAGTCATAATTGGCAGAAAGTCTGAAGGCTACAAAAATATCAAGTAAATAAAGCTGCTGGTGAATAGAATGCTACCCTCAGCATTAGTGTCCTTGCTTATGGTCATTAAGAAAATAAATAATATGTATCCACATCCAACACATTCTCTATGCTTTGTACATTATGTGGCTGCTGATCTCTATGATGACATTTTTCTTCATTCCTGAGGAAAAGTAGAATAACTCATGTGCATGGCTGACACAAGAGATTGTTATTTCTCTGTTCCTCTCCAGCACAGGTAAATGTCATCACAGAGATCAGCTACTGTTTTATATTCACAGAGCAATGGGAACATACTTTTGGCTGTTTGCACTGAGAACTGCCACATAAAATCTTAATATTAATGCAGTTCCTAATGGTCCCTTTACCTGTGGGTTGGAAGGTCTTCAAAGACATGTCATACCCTAACAGCAGAATGGTCTCTTGCTGGGTGAGGAGCTACACTAAATCTCTGATCCTTTATGCAGGAGCAGCCTGTTTTCCTTTGAGCCCTGCATTGGCACCTGATTTTGCTGGTTTGAGAAACAGCAGGCATCACCTTTGGAGAGTTTGAGATCACTTTGCTTTGTTTTGATCCAGCTTCTTACCCAAACAGCAAGACAAGCATTGCAGTCCAATAGCAAATTTCCCTACTGCACTAAACATGCTATCCAACATCATTTTGACTACTCCACAAGAAATACTTCCATGATTGCTTTTCAGAACAAAAGCAACTTTGATGTTGTGATTTAAAGCATCCAGACAATATTCTAAGAGGCCCAGGTAAACTCTACTACACACTTTTTTCAGGAGCCTGCAGAAGAGCCTATCCAGATCCTTAAGGGTGTGAGAAGAGATTCCCAGGCAATTCCACAGCCAGGAGGCTGCCTCAGTCTGCATTGGCCATAAAACAAGGACAGGATGAACGATTTCTCTATTGCCTTTTCACGTTACCCAGCTTTCTGGTTGTCTGTCACATGCTGTTTGGTTAGTAGCTCTTACAACTCAGGCTGCAGAATAGACATAGGAATGTTTACAAGTGATGACAGTTACAGATGTCTCAAGAACCACTTGAATACATTTTTTTTTAATTATGGTCCTAAATTAACAATTTTTGTTATTCTCCTTCTGCATCAACACTATTTCACACAGCTCTAATGCAACACTGCCATCTCATTCTGCAGTTTAATGACAGACACAGTGAGAGTTTGTATCATCCATCAACAGTTTACAGGAAAAATGTATTGAAATATTGACAGACCTATCACTCTGCTGTAAATAGTTCATCATCTTATCTGTGGGGAAATGTCAGAGCTACTTCTCTGCATACTGTATCTTCTACACTTCTCATTTCTGACAATTCATAAAAATCCCAACAAACCAAGTCAAACTACATTCTTCAACTCACTTCAGTTGATTTGCACTGGTCTGAAGATAAATAAGGTGCAAAATGCTGACGGTGGTGAGATGTGATTTTACGAAGGAATAAAGAATGTGAGAAAGAGACCAAGTGGTAGAGAAGCCCAAAGAAGGGAGAACTAGAGTGACAGTGCAATCCTGAGGACTGCTACAGAAAGACACACAAGAGAAAGTGTTTAGATTGGGGAGGGGGGGAATCCACAAAGATAAAAGAGAAATTGTGACAAAGTTCTTGCTTTTCAATCTCATGCCTTAACACAACTTCAAGGTCAACCACCATGTTTTCTGAGGATCAGTAACATGCTTTTGAAACTAGTGAAGTTACATGAGGAATGAGTTATATAAATATTTGTAATTCAGTGTACCATGTAATTCACAATTTCTTGAGATGGATTTACTGAGTTCATGTAATCCTGCTAAGGATTACACAGTATCTGAAATACCTCATTATTCTCTTGAACTCTGAAAATAAGCTCAGTGTACAGCTGTACCCAATTAGGTACCAGGCCATTCTTCTTCCATAAGTAGAGATCGATTCCCAATGCCAATTGCACAATAACTGTGCAATTATTAAAACAAATGAAAACTTGATTATCTCCTGGGGGTTCTTTTTTAAATTTGAATAATAACTTAAATGAATCTTTAAGCCTTTCAAAAGCATAGTGAATGTTTTAACTCTACTTTTTCCCTAGAAAATATGAGTTCCATTCTATGAGCAAATTTCAAAATATGGGTAATACACCAATCATTAATTGCTTCGTCTTTCGTGGCTCTACTGTAATGTATCATGAAATTATCATAAAGAAAGAAGTCTCTGTCTAGATTGAGACATGGTTGTCATGTAAAACTTTATGCAGAATGAGGCAGGGGAATAATTTTGAAATTCTCAGCTGGTGACAATTATCTTCCTTAGAATGTACCTACCTAGTGCTATGTCAAATTACCTCAAGAGATGTTCTACAGTAACTGGGACATAAACAGTTAGCAGCTCTTTAATTATAAATCTATTTCTTGTCATTTCTGTTCTTTTGTGTTTCTGCTTTTTATAAATCATTGCACTAAATTAAATTGTAATAAAGCACCCCAGTGAACATGTTTCTGGCTAAGAAAATCAGAATAACAAATTAACATTTTTTTATTAACATTTTACATTATTACTGGCGATCAAAAATACATTTGGGGGAAGCTTCTCTATTGCTTCAAAATAGTTCTATGAAAATGTTGCTCTTCCTATTCTGCAATAGATCCAAGGGGTTGATTCCCCTCTTGTTACACATGTGGTCATGCAAACAGATTTTCCCTCCTCTTTGAGGGTTAAACAGATTTTCCAACACAGAACTCAGTAATATTCTACCAACCTGACAAAAGCTTGTTTTAGCAATTATCA
The DNA here is from genome assembly GCA_013186435.1 of Turdus rufiventris. Lineage (NCBI taxonomy): Eukaryota > Metazoa > Chordata > Aves > Passeriformes > Turdidae > Turdus > Turdus rufiventris. The sequence goes on along the minus strand of PYHW01010764.1, from coordinate 1,435,843 downwards.
ATGCTGCAGATCCCAAGTGAATCAAAACTGTTGTCAACTGTTCTACTGATGGCTGAAAATAATTAATAATAATTTACAATGCAAAAGATGTCTGCTGGCCCAGGGCTACAGGTTTTACACCCTCATTTCCCCTGAATTTATAAAATTGCTTTACCATTACCTCTCTCATCAGAAGAAATGCTTTCTACTTTAATTTATACAGAAATAATTTGATTCTTTGTAAGCACTTTGTGTTAGTAAGTAATTAAAGGATGCAGAGGCTGTTTGTGAGCTGTAAAAAAGATGCTGGTCATCATTAATGGGCTTTAAAGAGATCTTTCAGGTATTGTAGGCAAATGACATCCTTCAGAGCAGTTTCTCCTTAGACCTTTACAAGAGAGGGAAGTAAAAATGAGTAAATAAGAGACAGTGTTCCAAACAGAAAATACCTCAAGTATAGAGGTCATTCAGTAGGAATAAAAACCAATAAAATAACTGTGGATAAATGGAAATAAAGATTGAGGAATGGGTATACATTAGCCTATTGCCACTGTCAAGTACATGGAAATATCAAGCTGTGAGAGGAATAAGGAAAATATGTTTTCAGACTTTGCTGATTACTATGTACAATCAAACATTAAAAGTCTGTGGTTTGTGCAAGAAAATGTAGGAGGTTTATTATTTTAGAATATATCAAAGTGTTATCCCTCTATTCTTGCCTCAGGTCAGGTGTTTGCAATATGAAAATAAATTAGATTTGCATATTCATAGTTTCCTAATCATCCACTGACATGCTAATATTACTTTCTCACTCCTAAGAAATTCCTTTAAGGAAGGAAAATCTTAATGAGCTGCTACAAAATAATATATTTTGTGAGTGACCAAAATGCGACAGAAATCTCCACCAAAAAAAAAAAAAAAAGTTTAATTAATTAATTTAAAACCCCAACTTTAAAACCCCAACATTTTTGTAAGCAACTACTACTAAATGAACCAGATTAGCAATGTTTCCATGGTTATCTCAAGGTTGATATTGTGTCTTGTACCATTAAAAGAACCATAAAAAAAGAAAAGGATAATTTTTCAGGGTTCTATCATTTATCTCAATGAGACACAGATGGTTATGTAGAATTCCAAGTGACAGAAGCTACATAAAACTGAATTAAAGAAAAAAAGTGATCTATAAGGTGGATTTTGAGGGAAGAAATTACCAAGAATATGGCAGAGAGAAATTTAAAAAGTGATGCTTTCAGGACACAAACATTTTAAAGCTGGACAAGTATCACAACCAATGTAAAACTAGACACAAGATTAGCACAAGTGAAATCTGTAACTGAAATAGACTATTATGACACGAGAACTACTTAAATTTCAAAGTGGAATTTAACTATAATATCAACAATGTAGAAGGGAAAGGTGCTTTACAAAAGCATTAAAGAAACCCTTGTTTAATGGTGCATGAAGCCAGTTAGCACTTGAAAGCAATTTTAGCAGTGTCAAGTCACTTATTTCTGCTGGACATCTCTATTTTGTTGTTGTTTCAAGCATCTTCTTACCTTCTATTACCTGAGCATTACCTGACAGTATTGGGATTTTTTATTCTTGAACAGAATGACAAGATATCACATGGAAAGTGGCGAAAAAGCTCTGAATTTATAAAAAGACATCATTATAGGTCATGCTTTCTATTTTATTCTGGCATACCTAAGACAGAGCAATCATATTAAAAACAAGGAAAAACATTTCACTGAGCAAAAAGCACTGGTCGAGCAAAAGAACTCCTCTACATACCACATGCCCCTGAGTGCTCTGTGCAGCTGTACTCATTATACTTAGAAAACAAAGACTCTGTCATATCAGCAAGAAAAAAAAAAACTCAGCCCTGAAACCCTCCAATCTCCCAAGTCTCCAGCAACCTCCACATTAACAGTGCAGATTTTCCAGGTGATAAGACATGGAGGGGATGCACCAGGTCACTCTGTGAGACAGGGCTAGTTAGGATTTTTGGAAAAGATATCTCTAAGGAAAATATCCCCCGGCTAAAGATCTATGGCCTCTGTCATCATGATTTCTCTCAATCAGTTACAGATTTGCTCTAGGATCAACTGAGTTTACCAAGGGGCAGAAAAGATGTGTGTGATGGATAGCCTGGATCATGGAAAAGATGAACGAATAGCTAATTAAACATCTCTGCAACATCAGTCCCAATTAAATCAGGGATCCTATGGAGTTACTTAAAATACAGACCCAGAGCTTATGACGTTTGTATTTGCTTTGGGTCAGAGCATTTCTCAAGTAGGAGATGCTGGTAAATAACATATTTCAACAAACCAACACTTCTCTTCAAAGCATTAAACAACAGTGTTTCACTATGCTGTGTCGAGAAATCAGAAAAGAAGCTGTATAAAAAGATGAGGACCACTATTTGATGTTTTTAATGCCAATATAAAAATCCGATGCTTTATGCTGGGAACAGGTAATTCATTATTTATTTGTACATGTCTGGAAGATAAAATGCCACCAAAAAATAAATTAAGCTGTGCAGTCTAATTCTTAACTACAATGTAGGTGGAAACAATATCTCCACCCTTCTTTCCAGCTTGGATAACCAGAGGTATTAATGACAAATTATAGAGCATGAGCATGTTTGATCTTAAGGGTATAATTTATCCTTGGTCTGGAAGAGGAAATTGATATTTAGTCATGTTTCAAAATGATAACGGAAGCAATGGCAAAAGTTTTGGGAAAGCTTCGTGAGAGAGAAGTCCTAGTTATTACACCTGCTTTTCTTTTATGATGGAATAACATCTAATTGATCAAGGGAAGCCAACAGATACAATATTTTTTCAGTAAAGCTTTTGATGATGTCTTTCCAGGATCCTTCTGCACAAAATGTCCAGCAAAGGACAGGATAAACACATCATGTGATGGGTGAGTGACTTGATCATGGGTGCATTTGTCCCTTAGAATAAGCTTTTCTAAACATAATTTAAAGGAGTATGCATAATATGAGCATATATCTTTTCTACATTAGACATTCTAAAATTATTCCTCAATAAACTCCTGTTTTCTTTGCCAAAAAATCTGCTCAGTGAATACCATTTCATAAAGAAATTTTGTAAAGCAAATGCTTCCAATTATTGTGAACCTGCCATTCAACTCCCATGCTAATATGATTCCTGCCATTTCATGAGCTAGAACCTTTCCATTTCTTTCGCTATTTTATAAAACAAGCAATGAGAACTAACATTTTATTAAATTAATTAAATTTAAATAGAATTTAATTTATTTAGTTTATTAATATTTATTAGTACATTATATGTTAATATATTAACATATAGAGTAAAAATAATAAAATATAATTTTAATAAAAATTTTAAATATATCAATCAGAGACCCAGGCCCCATGAGCCTTGCATATTCTGTCAATCTCTCAGGAAAAAAAAAAAAACGAACTCACTGAATTATTTTGAGGAGATAATTAGTTCCTTTAACCTATTTCTATTTACAGAAGCCATATGTAAGAAAGTTTGAAAAGCCAAAGTCAATCCTATGTTACTAGGATGCCATGTTGGATTCAGAACTTTTAAGAGGAATTGAATCTAAAATAAATATTGAGTTTTGAGAAGAAAAGCTGAAACACAGCTTCATCTGTGAATGAATAATGAACCAGTTACTTTACTGTTGAGCTGATGCACAAGAGGAAGAGCAAAGATTGCTTTTGTACCCTGTACCATACCAGTTCTGTGGTCCATTTATATAGATGGAAGTGAAATTTGCTTCACATACCCATGCATGGCACTCCAAAGGTACATCAAGGTTTTGCCTTCTGTTAACAAGCCATATTCCCCATGCCAGTATATAAATCCTTAAACACAACAGAAAACATCTCAAAGACAAACTGAAATCTTGAAATAGACAAATTTAAATGTCTTCTGACGATGAATGTTGTTAGGAAACATCCAAAACATTGCAGGGTATAAAATATGTATCTCACCATTTCTCTTCTGCATTTCCAAGACAGTCCTCAAGGCCAAGCATTTTCTTGTGACTCCATAGGAGTTGGGCTGGCCTCTTCTTCCCACTTTGGGGGCTTTTTGCAGTTTTTCTTCATTTTAGGAATGCCTCGTTTTTTATAGAGTCCTACCATCCATCTTTTATCTTTCCCAGTCTGTGTTTGCTCGTCAATGTTTTACAGTCGCAGCCTTCTGCTGGAAAAGTGACTCATCCCACACCCCAGGACTCTGCTGAGCAATTTGTCTAATCTCAGTGCCACCTGCTCAACAGAAGCTGTCACCTTATTCCTCATCTGAGAGGAGGAGTACAGGCATTGGTGTCACCAACAACGACTTTGCCAGCCAGCCTTGCAAACATTACTGTGCCTGACAGTGGGCCCCAAAATGAAAGTATCTTCCATATTCCACAGCCAAGGGGAACTCACAAACCTATCTACAGCCTTTCCAGTAAAAGTAGGAAGCAACCAGAGCTCATTTAAATGTGAATTATGTTTTATATAGACCACAAAACTGGTAGTTCTCCATAACCTTATTTACCTGACAGTTTAGAAATTATGAATCCCCTTGATATTCTCTGCTATAGTCAGTTCATCAGAAACACTGTTCATTAACGAAATTCTCAGACTCACAGGCGAGGCATCCCACAGCCTTTACCTAACAACCAATTTTAAACTGAACCTGTGATCAAGCAGGTTCCATCTATGCCATAAGTTCAGCACATACTTTTCACGTGAAAATGGCTTTCAGCATACATTTATTGATTCCAGCAACAAGGCCCTTCTTGTTACACGATGTCAGATTCATAAACACAGAATATATCGATTGCCCAGACTTACAACACGTTCAGATGATCTACAATGACATAGTGATGCCTAATGATTTTTGTCTTATATATTCTCTTATATATTCTCTGGTTTTTTTACACATGTATTTGTAGCTTTGTCATCTGTTATTGTGTTGGAGATTGGGTTTCTTTCTTTTTAACTTACAGAATTTTTTCCCATTAATTGCTGGGAAACTAACTACTGGGTACTTATGGGTACTTAAGAAAAACAAAGAAGTGACGAATGTCAGGAGAGGAATATAGGATCTGACTACACCTTTTTTCTTCTGGGAGTTCCTCCCCAGAGAAGTGGGCAGGTAAAGGACAGGGTTGGGGACAGCTCTCTGAGACCCCCTTAATTTCAAAATTATAATAATTCAGAGGGAAGGGATTTACATTTTCCATGGCTCCTGCCTTCCCTAGCAGACACCTGTCTTTCGAACCAAGACATATTGTAACTTAGCTACTGTATTTTTCTAGGCAGAAAGACGAAACACATTCCAAAGCTCCTATCCTATCTTGGCTCTTTCTGGAAGCCAAGGCCAAAAAACAGATCTTCAGGACATATTTTCTGCCTGAAGGGGTAGGATTTAAAAGGAGCTTGGGGGGTGGGGGGGTACAAATTGCATCACCACTTGTGCATCTAATTAGTACTTTTTATAAATTATGCTGATTTACTAGACATATAAAACTCCATTCACCCCCGTGGGGGGTGAGCTTTTGTGGACCTTTTCCATATTTGCCCCTGGAGGCCTCCAAATCAAAACCAGCCGTTATATTACAGCCTGTACTAATATTATCTCAAGAGTGTGTATTGCTGTGTTTATCAGTTTGTTAAGGCAGCAATAGGACCTAGGAAGCATTACCTGAATGTTGGAACAACTTCAGTAAAAAAAAATATAAATATGGATAGAGATGTAAAAATTTATTTATGTACTTGTGTAAGAAATTTACGATAAACCTAGAATTTTAAATATGGTATTTCAGGTTAGAGTGTGTTGCTTTAAAAACTTTAAAAACTCCAAACAAAATACACACCAATCCTTTTTATTCTATTACTCTACTTTCATCTTGGTAAATATTTATAAATCCTAAAAGGAAAATGTCTTTCCTTAATGTTTTCTTTAAAATTCAATGAAGCTCTTAACCTCAGTTATGAAATCTTAATATTTTTGTAATACATAAACACTTAAAGGTGAAAATATTGCAATATAATCTGTAAAACAGCATTTCTAATCAATTAAACAATATAAATATTTTGTAGCACAACACATAGAATATAGAGTAGAGACAGAGCACAGCTGAGGAAGAGTCAAATGAAAGATATGGGCTTTTTCCCATCTCATAAAGATATATGTATTTTTTTAATACAGCAGATGATAGCAGTTTTTTTGTTGTTATGTTTTAAAACTTTTGACAGGTTTGAAATTCATGAAGCAGAACAAAATCTCAGTGTGAGATGGAGAACCATGACAAACTATTTGTATTGTTCATCAGTCTTTTACTGCTAAGACCAGTAATGAAACACAAGCCTTATGTGAGCATAGAAACACATACCCACAAAGCCTCAGTAGGCAAACTAATCACTCCTGTGTCAATCCATTACATAATTTTAAAGTACTAAAAGAAAAAAAAAAAGCCTTCAAAAAGGATTTTCAACTGATTCACTGTGAAAAAAATATTTCCACTGTTTCTCTGCTTTCTTAATGACTTTCACTATGACACTATGACACTTCATACAGAGACTCAAAACGCACATCAACACATCAGTCAAGCAACATCTTTCTCCATACATAAAGCAAACCTGGCTAATGCTGAAAAGCTGAGAAAATTTGGATTGTTGAGCCTGGAAAAAAGAAAGCTTTGGGGTAACCTAATTGCAGTTTTCTAGTACCTGAAGGGAACTGACACAATTGAGAGACACCATTTACAGGACAAGGGTGAATGGCTTCAAACTGACAGAGAGTAGGTTTAGATCAGATATTGAAAAACAATTTACTGTGAGGGTGGTGAGGCACTGCAAGAGTTTGCCCAGAGAAGCTGTGGATGCGACTTGGGGCAACTGATACAACTAAAAGTGAAAAAATTTAGAAATTTGGATTTTGCTGGTGTTACTGTCTTTTTATGAAATAAAGCCCTAATGAAAATCAGGTAAACAGAACACTAAACCAAGACTTTGCAGCTGATTGACAGAATCATAAATTAATATTTTAATCTGCTTATACTCACCTAAAAAATTAGTTTAATCTCTTGCTTCCAGAAATAATAATCTGACAGATGTCCATTAGCAAAAAAATAGATAGATTTGTAGCATAATAGTTTCCCCATATTCTCCTAAAGCCTCCTTTCAAACTCTTTAACTTAATGAAAACCAACACCACTAGAAAATCACTGTTGAACAGGAGATTGACTCCTAAATGAGGAAACAGCAGCTTCCAGATAACCTTATGACATTTGACACAACAGAAATTCTGTTGAAACACAGCAACTTAATTCTTCTAAACTGACAGTAAATAGTACTCGGTATCTCAAAGTATCAAAACTGTTTCATAAGAATGATGAAAACCCATTTGTTATAATTGATATACTGATTTGTTTAAACATTAAAATTTAGAATCCACATAAAAACCTCCCTTTTAGTCCAATGACAACAACAACAATAATTAGTTATGACTAAAGCTAAATATATATATATATATGCATTGAAAAGAAACTCTCATTCTTTTTTTTTAATTTAGATTTTCTATGACAGTGTAAGGCAGCTTTTACAAACAATTCATTTGGAGAAAAAAAAATTTAATATTTTGTTTGAATCTTATTCAATGTGATTTTCTACTTTTACAAAAATCTTTCTTAAAATAACACAGTTTCTGAACAGCACCAATTTTAATGGAAAAATGTCTTCCAGTCACAGGAATGGATGGCAAGTAATCATGTGGGATGAAAGTTTAATAATGGTAAATCACCATGAAATCAAATGGAAAATTCCTTCCCCCATCCTGTTTTATTATATTTGCTCATTAACGCAACATAAGCATGAATACCTCTCTTATTCTCATTTGACCTTACTATTGTTTGCATTACTCCAGTGAGCAACTGATTGTGCAAGAGTCATTGATAGAGAAAAGTGTCACCATGTGATAGACCATGCAACTATGCTGACTTGAGCTCATCAGTCATCTTTTTCAAGGAGACTGACAATATATACTCAGGTTAGAAATTGTCAGATCTACAGCAGGCATTAAAAAGTATAAAAGAAACCCCTACATGCACCTTTCCCTTTTCAGTCTTTACCACATCATTCTTTCTTACAGATGAAAATTTGTCCTTTTTATGGTTTTTATGAAATTATTTGAGTTCAGTTAATGCAGTTTTCCATCATAGTCTGCATATATTTAACCTACTATAATAAAGTTACTCTTACAAATTTTGGCGATTTGTCACTATGCTAAGCTCTTCTACCTCTAGTAGAAGAAAAGAGCCTCATCTAACCAACCCACCCATATCTCTCACACAAAATTTCTCATGAAATGTTGTCAAATGCCATCTTACACTGTGGGGGAATCACCACCAAAGACAGAATTGTAAGATTAAGTCTGATCTACTTTCTAGATAACCCATATTTATGAAACTCCCAACTAGCTGATGTACAGGTTTGTTATTGACAGCTTATCTATATACAACTGAAGCTTCAAAATCAATTGACAGTTCAAAAGTTATCATTCTGCTCTTTTTAAAGTTATCTGATGAAGAAAAATGGTTTGGCAGATAAAGTAGTGGAAAATTCAATGTTTCCCTTTATCTTAAATCCTGTAGCATGAGAAATGGAAATTGAGGTGATGCTGTACTCGTAATAAAACAGATTTTAATTCTTAAATTTGCATACCCTCTCTTTGGCCAATGAATGCAGTGGTTTGTTTAAACCTAAGCCACTAGTCATTATATTTGAGAAGTCATGGCAGACTGGTGAACACCATCATTTGATTTATACCTAAGAGGGGTGTGTGCATTTTCATTTTCCTTTCCTCATGGAATTCCTGAAACACAAAAGTATGCAAACAATTACATACTTGAGGCCTGCCAAAATTAGTGCTGGCAAGCTAAGGTAATATAAGGGGACTTTGAAAGACATGAAATGATGACATTGCATCTCGTATACTGCTCAGTAAATTACTTTTCTACAATACTGAGAGTGCAATTTTTGAATGGTATTATTCCAGCCGTGAAATGTCCTTCTTGATTGCTTTAATGAATCAAAGGTCCTAGGGAGTACTGCAAGCAGCTTATTAAATTAAACTCTTTCTCAAAGAAATGCCTCGAGGCAAAAATATGTGATTGATTACAGAATAAACAGGTGTACTAGTTTGAATGCAGACCAGGAAGAGACTCCAAAACAGATCTACCGTTTAACAGTAAAATTAAAATAAAGGCAATAGTACAGAAACACTGGCTTAAACTGATAGTCAGAATGTGATCTGACACCCTGTTGGTCAGGGTGGCAGCAGCAGTCTGATTAAATGGTGGCTGCAGTCCTGCTGGAGTGATGGATGTGGTTCTGTGGAGGAGGTGATCCCGGAGAAAGGTCTGGTCCTTCTCTCGAGATCCAGTGGTGGTTATGAAGTTCTTTTCCTCTGGGAACCCAGTGAGTACTGCTGCCAGTGGTCTTCCAAGCCTCAGATTTCATCCAGGTAGCAATGCTTGGTTCCTCTCTCTTGGCAGAGTATCTCTCAATGGGAGGATGTAATTCTCTGAGTCATTCAGTGAGACCTTGATGGCACATCAGCAGAGGGTGTTATCCTCCAGAGGGTGTTATCAGGGCTGACTCATGGAGAAGATAAAGAACACTGTCCCTCTATCTCAACAGTTTACACTGTGATAGAGTACATACTATTTGTTACATCTTACATTGTAAACTAAGACAATAGGTTTTAAATTGTAGTGTTCGCTTTTACCCTAAATTCTGAAGTAGTAAGAGGATACTGCTGATTTGAAAATCAGAAAAAACAAAGGTAAAATCGATTAAGATAAAAACAGTATAATAATGGAAATAAAATATATTAATTTTAATAATAATTCAAATAAAATTTTGATTGCTTTTATGTACTTTTCATGAGGGGAAGAGGAGGGGCAGGCACTGATCTCTGCTCTGTGGTGACAGTGACAAAGTCCAAGGGAAATTGTGTCAGGGGAGGTTTTGGTTGGATACTGGGTAAAAGTTCTTCCCTCTGAGGGTGATTGGACACTTGGAACAGGCTCCCCAGGGAAGTAGTCACAGCTCCAAACCTGACAGAGTTCAAGGAGCATTTGGAAAATGCTCTCAGGCACATGGTGGGATTTTGGGGGACTGTTCTATACAGGGCCAGGAGTTTCACTTGATTCTTGTAGGTCCCTTCCAATCCAGAACATTCTGCTATTCTGTGAATCCAAAGAGCTTATGTTGTTAAGGATATAAGTTCACTGAGTGGAAAACATTTCTCACAATGCTGCCAACTACAGTAAGATGGCATGGAGTTTTATTTCATGTATAATGGGTTGTTTCATATGTACTCTTTTGAGAAAACCAGACCATTAAGACCAGTCACATAATAGCACTCCCTTTCTTAGAAATTCTGACCTTTTGAAATCTGCTATGAGACCAAGTTGAGGAAAAGTTCAGAATTTCTGCAGAGAAATGAAAGAGAGCACTTAGAAATATAAATACAATTTTAATTAAATAGATCATGCTCTATAAAGCAAAAAAATATGTATTAAATACCATCTCCATTCAAAATTAAAGCACTATGGCTGAAATTTACTCTGTAGGTTTAAGTGCTTTGAATTTTTGCTGCTAAAAAAATGCCAGAATCAGCACTTTATCAGTGTTTAGATTGAGGAAAATGCACAATTCCACAGGGAAACCACTTTCATGTAGGCTTTCACAGCCTTTCTTATAAGCTATACCACCTGAGGGAGTGTTAAAGAAATCATTACATTTGGGAAATCAAATCTCCCCAGCTCAGAATCCATGCTAAGAACAATCCAAATAAAACAAAAAGGCTTTCAAAATAATCTTTTTTAGTGCCAGCTATTACTGTTGGAGGTAAAAGATCAAGACGATCCTTCACATTGCTTTTCTTAACCTCTGTTTGACTTAGTATAAAACATCAGATATTGCTACTTTGTTTGAAATCCAGCTTTGTCAAAACCCATCTGCTCTATATTAAGCTATCAAAGAGCCTATTATTTTATCTGTCTTAATTTATCTCAAAGAAAAATTTTATAAGTCTTCTGACAGTTCTAAATTTAATTATTGAGAAGACAATTTTGTTACAACCTTTTATTTAAAGACAGGGCAATAATTTACCAGGAAAACCTTTAAGGACATTAATTCTTGGTGTGACTGGGGAACAAAACAACAGCCATCATACACGCCACCAAAGGTCCTCACTCAGCCCTGTGTCCAGTTTCCAAAACAAATTGGTTTTGTGAAACACCAGCAATGACTGGAGAAGGGCCAGGACAGAAGAGCTGCACATGACACCTCTCTTCTGTGCTCTTCCTGTCTCAAAGCTTTTTTAGTTCTGGGGCTGCCTTAGTGGGATATGATTCCTGAGAAGTAACTTCCTAGAAATTTCACTTCTGTTAAGTCTTCCCACTGTGAACTTTAATCAGATTTAAAAAAAAAAAAAAAAATCTTTCTTTTCCAGAAAATATTTTCATGGACTTTGGGGTTTTTTTCCAAACTTCCTGGGCATGTAAACCTGTACACATCAAGTTTAGTAATATTAACACTTTAACTGGAGCTATCCAGCCAGGGCTGAGGGATTATGGAACAGTGTGTAAACCCCAGAGTTTATCTGACAAAAACAACCCTAAAACTCCCAGTAGAAATGGTTTTACAGTATGTTGTTCCAGCCCAGTTCTTTTGAGAAGATAAATACACTCAATTCTCACAAACTTCATGATTCCAAGAAGCTTCCTATTATTAGAAACAGGGCTCATTTAATCACACAAGTAAGAGGTATTTGGAACTCAACACAAAGACAATTGAAATCCATGGCATTTGTTCTATTGACTTCAGCTTGGTTTGGCTTAAATCCTCAGGCTCTGCTCCAGCAGCCAATTCATTTCCAGAAGTGAACTTAAGCATGTACTTTAGTGATTTAGCTTTTCTGAAGAGGGATGCATTTAAGTATGTGCTTAAATGATGTGTTGAATAGGGATTTTAAAAGCTGAAGGGGACCAAATTTACTAATATGCTACAATAAATTCTGACAAAGTATATTTGGATGTGTAAATTTAGACAACAGTTAAAACAATAAGGGATGATAATGACTCAGATACACTGAATAATTCAACACACGCTTTTCTCTTTTTAGATATTAATGTTTTGAGAACAACTATACAAAGTTTAATGGTCAAGAACACACTAACAGTTACAACATAAAATAACCCCTCACATTTTTTCTAAGTAATTCATGCAACAAGGCAAGTCATTATAATAAAGTATCTTTAATTGAGTGGGTGATAATCCATAGCTAATGTTTTCACTACAGAAACTTGCCATCATTTTTAATTTTGGATGGAGAGTGTTTTCATATATCTTTAAAGGACTCAAAGTCCCAAAATAGAATCAG
>PYHW01010764.1:1406228-1423359 GCA_013186435.1 Turdus rufiventris | reverse complement strand
GACATGTGTAAATACCTGTTAGCAAACCTCTGAATTAAAGGAAAAAAAAAGTCTATGAGTTATTGTGTAACAACACAATTTTATTATTAAATAGAGGCAGACTTTTAATTTGTGGTGTAATCTAACATGTCTAAGCCTGAGCCAGAAAATTTGAGTGTTAAATTAATATTAATTCAATATTTTTGTGCTCTGACAATATCCAACTGCTCCAGGCCTGAATGAAAACTGTGTTATGCTATAAACCAAGAAATAGTACCTATTCCAAATCACTAAATGTGGTAACTTCACTTCTCATTACTGTCTAAGAATGCAATCTTTCAGGTTTTTTGAGAATTAAATAAAGGATATACTCAACCCTGGAGAGCTACACCTTCTGTCCTTCCTTTGTGACCTTAATGTTTTGACCTAGTCCCACCTTACATATGGAGAAAAGGTTAAAAGTATATTATTTGCAATTACGTATATTGACTGATACTGAGGACAATAATCCAAAACATCCTTTTAGTTTCCAATACATGACTTAGGTTTCAAAACTATTTTTAACTGCTCTGTATGACTGCACCTCTGATAGGGAGTTTATTTTTCTGGATCAAATTCTGCTCTTCATTACCACGTTGTTAATGAGTTACTTTCATTGTCTTTCAGGGATTTCCCCGACAGGTGGCTGAAAGTCATAGTTAGGTTTATATTACCTGAAAAATACAATACTGTAGACATTATCAAGAAAGTCTTCCAATCTGAGGTATATTACTTACAGGTAAAAATGATTGTGGAAGTTTAGGGATCTGTTACTCCCTCAAATAAAGAACATATGTTTTTCCCTCTGAACACCCTGATTGGAGTATGCAAAAATGGATCTTACTATTTAGAAATGTTTATTCACTTCAAATTGTTCGATTCTCTCTGCAAAGGTGTTCCAGTCTATGGAGGTCTGCTGGATAGTGCCTAGAATAACCTTTCAGAGAACACACAGTCCAGGCTGGACTACCAGCCCCTGCTTACTAAGTTCTGCTCAGATCTTAAGCAAGTTTCTCCAAAGACATAAAGCTTCTATTTCCTTTTCCACATCCAGATCTTGCTTTCACAATATGTTGTCTTTTTTAATGCTGCATATTCTCCTGAGGCTTACCCCTAAATAAACATGAACACAACACTTCCACATGCACCACTTTCCTACTCTGCAAGTGGTGAATGTCCAGGCTTTTTTGCCAATGACACAGCTCCATTTTCCAAAAGGGTAATGACCTGTGATGGCCCTTCCATTATCACACTGAACATATCTTTCTCTCATCACCATTGGTATGTCAATTTTTAGAAAAGTGAACTCCAGCATGATTTTCTCACACTTGTCTGATTCAGTTCATGACTTGCTAAACTGTGACTGAGCAAGTTCAAGACTTTACACAACCCCATTCAAGTCCCTTTTGAATGCAGACTTCTGCCATTCTTATCAATCCTGTTCACCTGTACAAAAGTCTGGTGTTTTCCTTCTGCCCTTAGAATGTTGGCTCTGAGGTCAGGAAATACATTCCTGCCCCAAAGTTAATGCTGCTGAAAATAAACAGCTGCAAAAAGTACAGCTCTTGCAGAATTGCTCAAACAAAAGTAATTCTGCAGGCATAAAAGTAATTCTGCAGGCATAAACAACCATAGATAGTTGTCTGATTCACAGGTACCAGCCTAATAGTTTGATTTAGCATTAGGGATACTGTATTTTCATGTAGAATCCCTACTAGTTTCACCAGAGAAACCAGTATCAGCTTTCCTTTTACAGTTATCAAAAATATTCAATTTAGAATAGTTGTAAGTGCCATCTAGTTCACCAGCTTCATAGACCCTAAGTACTTCTGTGAAACCAACAAAATTGTTGGTTTTCTTTTATGCTAAACACATTATCGTGCTGAACTGGTCACAATAAGAGTTCAGAAGTTTTTGTGCTCTCACAAACTGAAATTATGTGATGTTATTTTAATTGAGGGATGTATTTTGAGAAAGTATTTCAGACTGTCCTTGAACCAACATATTAAATTAAAGGATAGATCAGAAAAGTAACTGCTGAATAATCATTTTTCATGGTATTTAAAAGTCCATCGTAGACATTAAGAGACGGCAAACAGTGAAAGTTTTAAAAAGTAACACTTTTCCTATTTCCTATTTTGTAAACAAGCGAAGTCAGATACCTAAATATTTAGGTTTTGTCCATCCTCCATAGGACCAGTGAAGATACAGTCAAGGTGTTTTGTTCAATTAGAAACATTTGTCTGTAATAGAGCCTTCAGAATTATGAGGCCTACACTAAAAAAGAAATATTGGGTGTAATAGATCACTTGGCCCTTCGCTACCATTCATCAGATGTAAATAAGCTCCTAAGGGGCTCTTAACTCTACCACATATAAAATTTTGCAGTGTGTGTGGTTTTCCCATGAAACTGAATGCCTTTTAGCAGCCCAGCAGTACAAGGGTAACATCTAAATTTAATTCACAGTTTTGCTATGTAAGGAAGTTTTCAGGGCACAATTTAGCGTTTGTTACAGGTTTGGTTTTGTCAGTCAATTTTCCTCCCATCTGCTACCCAAAAGAATAATAATGTGGGGACAGGGCATAGCCTGACAGGACCAACTAGAATCCACTAAAATAGCCCATGCTGGGGGTAGGTTGCTTGTGAAAAATAGGTGAAGGGGCTATCCCAGAGGTTTGGCTGGGTTTTGTTTGGTCCTACTTCCAGTTTCGGGGGATGAAGGAGCTGTTTGCTGTTTTGCCTGCTGCCTGGCTGCTCTGAGCTCAGAACCAGCACATGTGACACAGGGACATCAGGATCACCTCCTGCCCACAAGGTGCTGCCACAGCCACTCCTGTGTGTTGGACTCCAAGATCCCGGTCAGCTGTGGTTTCCCTGCACTACAAGTCTGATTAATTCTTTTTTTATGTATAAAGAGGTAAAATTAGGGTAAAACCTTCTTGTTCTCTGTCTCCCCCATCTCTGTCCCCCTGCCCCTTTCCCCATACCTTTGCTATTTTCATTGCTTCTTTTCTGTCTTTTCTAGCCCTCTTTCATTTGGGCAATGCTTTTTTCTTTTTGTTCTTCCTTATCAATGAACATTTCTCAGATAAAAGTTTTTTCTTATTTGGCTTAATTTTGTTCTCGACCATCTGATTCTAAAAGAACTCTTTGCAGTTTCCCTCGGTGGAAGGCAACACATGTTGACCTTCCTGGGCATTTCTCTAGCTGCAGAAAGGTTGTTTAACAGCAAAACCAGGCCAGTCAGTGTTAGAGGGAATTATGGCCATGCTCCACACTTCACACTGAAGAAAATACACTTGGGATAAAATCCATCAAAACCCTATATGAAACCAAGATCCTTTTATAGGTGTTTTTCCTGACACATGAAAGTTCTAGCCACATATGACTTTTCTAAAACTTAGAATTAGAGCTTTCCGTTTATTTCTGTTGGTACAGAAATCTGTGCCAAATTTTCAGGTGTATGTAAGGAATGGCCTACTAAATGTCAAACATCATGGAACTCAGTTGTTCATTAAAGATATACAGTCTGTAAAGGAACATGAAAGCGTTCCATACCCATCAACCGAAGTTTAGAAAAGGCAATAAATCAATCTTATGGCATCCATCAGTTTAATCAGGCACCTACTTAGAAAAGCTCAGAGGTTCTGAAGCCTGTGAATTGTCATTTTTTCCACAACCCTTCAGTCTGTTCTCATTCATGTGAATAGTGTTGTCTTAAATGTTTGCTTCAGTGACAAAAGGAAGAGAATAAAAATTAAGAATTAAAAAGGCAGTTAATATTCTTGCAGTCTTATTATGAAGAAAAAAGACACTAAATTAAACTAAATTAAACAGGAATTGTCATAGTCCACTGGATAATGTAAATGTCTAAAGATACAAATATACAATGTATTTTGGGAGGCCTTGAAGTAGAATTTACTGTATTCTGATACATGTAATGCAAAGGTTTTTTCATCAACAGACATTCAGGGTAGTCTGATAAATGTCAAGAATGCTTAAACAGCACTGATACTTGACAATAAAAGGTAGAAACATAATCCTGGTGTGTAAAAGGAATGCAATTAAACCAGAGCAATTATAAAAATTATAGGACAGAAGCTATGTTGCCATTAAATTCTGTTAATTATGAAATAACAAAGGCTATTTTGCTTGCAGAATTTGTTAAAAAATCTGCTTTCATCAAAATCCACAATTTCATAGGATTGCAGTGATCTGAATGGAATTTTCAGCAGAAACAATTTAAAGTACTTGTTTCTATTTTTTCTGATGCATGATTTAATCTTTAGTGTCTTCTTTCTTTTTCTCTATTTCCTATTTCAATAAATTATAGTTTGGATACCACATAAACATTCTGTTGTTTCCAAATGAATATTACACATATTTTGTTTTGGAAAATACAGATAACTTGCTAAAATATTGGAAGAAAATAAGATTTTGCAAATCCATATTATTCCAAACAAACTGAACCCTCCACTTCCTATTGGCATCTGTGTACATTTATAAGAATAATTTGTGAAATGAACATTATCTCCCACCATTTTCTCTCAAGGTTTTGAAGGAACCTTACTGACCACTTGTCCCAGTTTTAGACAAATTTGGGAAGAAACATCCAAAAGGTGTCTCCTCTGAAAAGTCAGATTCTGGCCAGACCCTTCCCCACCCGTTTCAGGAAAGATTTCCTTGGAGAAAGTGGGAAAAATTCTGTTTATTTGAAAAGAGAAAAAGAAGTGAACAGTGTTCAACAATAAAACCTCTCGTTGCACTGAAGAGATGGTAGAATCAGAGTCCAAAGTCCTTTATGTGGGTGTGTCTCAGCACTCTATCTCTCTTTGTGGCTCAGATTCTGTCTCTCTCTCTCTGGATCTGGGATTCAGCATCCCAGGCCCCTCCAGGCTGTTTGTGAAGCTCCTGCACACACAAACTGCATGCTGAAAAAATAATTCCAGTGCTTCTCTCTCCCTTTTTCCTTTTAAAGGCACGAGACTTATATCTGGACAAAAGGACAGATGATGAGGATACTGGACCATAGTCACCCTCGGACACCACTTTGATGTGCAAGGAGTATATAATAAGGGATGGAGACATTATATTGCCTAGGAATGTCTACTAAGAGCAAATGTCTTGTTCAGAAACTACACAAAAAGAGGATAAAAAGACAGTCTATTTTTCAAAAGTATGTTTAATCTGAAGTAAGAGAAGGACTGATAAAGAGAGAAG
Organism: Turdus rufiventris; assembly: GCA_013186435.1. Lineage (NCBI taxonomy): Eukaryota > Metazoa > Chordata > Aves > Passeriformes > Turdidae > Turdus > Turdus rufiventris. Next base: position 1,418,120 of record PYHW01010764.1, on the reverse strand, counting down.
ACAGAAAGCAATAAAAATGAACAGTGATACAGCATTCATCAGGCAGGTAGAAAGGATCTGTGTGTAATGAATCACAGAAATAGAAAACTGAAAGGCTAAGCTCAAAGACAGCTACACTTCAGATTTAACATACAGTTCAGGAAAGCTCTTTTCCAACAATAAGGACAGGCAAGAGGCTAATGCAGAAATATTTCACTGAAAATTAACAAATTGATGGTTGAGTCTCTAGGTGATCAGTCGATCCAGTGACCATGAAAAGTGAATAAATTAAGCCTTGAAAACAAAGGTAAGTGACTGAGATATGGCATGAGAGAGCTGAAAGACAGAGCAATGCTTACAGGGTCAAATTCAGCAATGGGAGATAATCTGGCTTGTGTTCTTTAACCCTCAGACACAGTTCAGCTGGTAAACCACTAATGGAAGTAAAGAAATTTACTTAGCTCCTGTTATTATTAGCAACTTATTATTTAGCTCCTGTTGGTATAGAACCAGTGTCAGCAGAATTAATAATTACTTATTTACTAGAGAAAAAAAAAAAGTTCTTGTTTTTCTCTGATATTGTAGCTGTATAAACTTCAAATGTACCTAAAAATAACAAATCCCGCAGCTAAGCAGATTTATTTAGAGAAAGTAAGGTCCATTTTCATAATGGAAAATAAGTTTGAGTAAATTTTGTTAGCTTCTCGACTCTAAACTATAATTTAGAAGGAAGTTAATTGTAGAATCAGAATGTCCTAAGTAGGCAGGGTCCCAGAAGGGTCATCAAATTCCACGACCTTAAGAGCTGTAAAACTGGAGAGAGGACCTGTTTGTATGTAACAAGAATAAATATAGTTACTGCTACAGCTACCGTCATAAACAGGAGAAAACCACAGGATGCTGCTAACACATTCTGATTTGAAGTAGCACATGAACTGATGTGATGCCTTATGTCAAGAATAAAAATTTCCAGGATGGCATGGTAAGCCATGACAAGTGGAAGATTATACACTTAGTTATTGTTTCCTTATTCTCTCATAAAACAGCTACAATAGCATCACTACCTTGTCTATATTTATACCACTGGAAGACTTCCATGCTGTCATGAACTTTCTGTATTTGATAGGGGGAACAGCAGATCAGAAGTGCCTGAGAAGTACTGAACTGACAACAAAAATTGCTAATTGCACCTGTTTTCAGGGAAGGTAGACATCTAAAATGTAGACATTTAGACATTTTAGACATTATAACTGATTTCTGCTCAGCTCAGAAAAGCCTATCAGACACTGCATTTCCTTCTGCCATTCAGTTCCTGCTTCATGCTACTCAGTATCCATCATAACACTGATTATGAACTTGGCAATTGTAGTTCATGCCATATCACAGAGAAAATGACACGTCCCTCAAAATAAAATTATAGCATTCATGAATGATCAGTCAAGCGCCTCTCTTGCTTGGCCGAATGCACTCTACCTGTACAGCTGTCTGATGAACAACTTAGTCCTGAAATGAAGTGTTTATGGTACATACTGGAGGGCAGAGATTGCCAAGCCAGTGCTGGTTAAGTGGAAGTGGAACAGGGGTTTGTGGACTGGCACAGTGCAAATGCAGCTGTTTTCCTTCTCAGGTCAGGCTCTTTTTGCTGGAGTCACTTGGGCAAAGACATAGCAAAGGACATCAGACTGGAATGTCAGATTATTGCAGGATAATACCTTGCAATAGTACAAAATATTTTTAATTATATCAATATTCCATTATAGCATCATCAGCTTCTACCTACCTCACAGTAGGTAGGTAGCCTTTGTCACAGTTGAAATACTCTGTGAATTTTGTGAAGTTTTAGAGATCTGTCAGCATAAGCTTCATTCTTTCCATAAGAAATGAGTAAGTTAATAATTTTGAAAGTATCACAAATGTTTTACAGACAGAAAGACTGGAAAAATAAGGAAGTAAGATGAAGAAGAAAGATAAGAAAAATATGTAAAGAAAAAAGAGGAGTGTAGGATAATTTTATATAGCCTATGAACCAATAAAATAGAATAGTCTATTTTGAAGAACTACCAAAACAAAAAATTATTGTAATCTAATTTGTTGTAAGGCTTAGAAGAATTGAAAAAAAATATGTCTTGATCATGCTACAGCAGGATTCCTTCAGTTAGTTAGCATATTGGTCATAATTAACACAAAGACAATTTGCCAGTGTTTGAATTTACACAAAACCTTGCAGGATTAGTCTTTTATATATRAAAATTGTAGGAAATAGAGAAGGCAGAAAACTCTTAAAAGGTGTGTGAAAGCAAATCTCAGAGTGGAAGAATGCAAGAATGCTGAAGAGGTAAGGACAAGAAACAATAGGCCTGTGAGTTATGTAGAGATAGGCCTTCGGAAAATGTGAGAAAGATAGCAGAAATATGTACGTTTAATAATGAAGCTTTATCCATTGTTTTAAGCAATTACAAGCAAGCATTTTTCAAAGCATGATGTACATGCAGCTTTACTAATTGGCTTAAGAACACACTTTTAATATTATGCTTTTGGCTAGAAAGTTGTTAAAAGATCTTGTAACAAAGAGAATTTTGGCTGTTGCTGTCACAGCAAGGGCTTTCACCATCTTCCATTCTCACTCTGTAAAATGATGCTGATGATGTTGATGAAATAAAAGCTTTAAGACAGCTGTACCTGCAACCCCATCCCATGATTTCTGTATATATAGTGTATATAATATCATATTAATGACCAATAAGAAAATCCAACAGAAATTTGAGGGGAGATGATGAAAACTTTGATTAGACAAAAACATAATTCTCCTTGAGAGTGTAGCAAGTCTGGACAATGATTCAAGCAAAGGAACATTTTGAATTGTGATATTCTCAGGTGAGTGAAGTTTCTTCAATGTTTTGAGATAGGCTGCTCACATCCCAGAGGTGCTCAAGGAATGACTGGATTTGTCCTTTAGTGTTACGGTGCAGTTGACAAGGTGGTATCAGTCAAAGGTTAAACTCAATGATCTTGGAGTTCTTTTCCAATCTTAATGATTCTGTGATTCTAACTCTGCGTGGAAAGGTTTGAGTTTTACCTAAGAGGAGATAAGAAACACAGGAAAGTCAAACTCTTATGAGGTGGAAAGTATTTTCCACTCGGTTCATTTGTAGCACACTGGAGGATATGTACGTCACATCTGTGACATTTGGAAGTGACAAATCTCTCACTGCCTTTATAAAACCAGTTGGTTCCTTTCCTGTGAACCTCTGTTTCATAAGGGTGGAGAACAGTAAACTGGTGACTGTAAACTTTTACTCTCTATACATCTTTCTGCAAAAAATGTAAACACTGTACAAAACACAGGGCAGCTTAGCTTGCTGATGCTCATTGAAGCATTAGTGCAGCATAATTTGATTCATTTGATGCTTTAATAATGCAAAACATAGTTTCTGCTTTATTACATAGCTGTTAATGCAGAAATTGCATGCTTAGAAAAGATTTACTATATTATTATTTGCATATAGGTTTGCTTAATAGATAAGAGTGTTTACTGCCCTTTTGAAATCAAAATATTTAGTCTAGCCATTCTACACTGAATAAAGACTGCCATCTTCTGCTGCAACTGCAGCAGAGGTACCCAGATTAGCCTCACAACATGACCATATGTTATATTAGCCTTTGTCCAGTAGGAAGTATCTCTTTTCCCAGTAATGTGATAAGAGATGTGATAGAGATATTTACAAAATATTTGGGGGTTTTACAATATAATTTTTAGAGCTACATATCTTTATGCTTTTTTTTTTCCCTTTCTGAAGAACAGAGAGGGAGCAACCTGACAAAGGACTTAATTGAATCATAGATTATTCTGAGGTGGGAAGAACCCATAAGGATCATTGAGGTAAATTTGTGACTCTGCCTAGCCATGTACCAGAGAGTCTTGTCCAAACACTTCTTGAGCTCTGTAAGGCTTGGTGCTGTGACAACTTCCCTGGGGAGCCCAGGTCAGTGCCAGGCCACCCTCTGACTGCAAATTATTTTTCCTGATACTCAACAGATACCTCCACTTACAAAACTTCATGCTGCTCCCTCTGGTCCTTTTAGTGGCCATCAGATTTAATGGATTAAAAAATAGATTAACACACCCAATTACAACGAACTAAACCAGATTACAACTTCACTCTACCCTGGCAGCATTATTGCCATTACTGATGCCCATTCAAAATTAAAATTGTTAAACTTAGCAACAGTTAATTTGTGTGTGACTCAAAAACTCGTGTTGACTGTACTCAACTTTCACATACTCCAAGCATGAGATGTGGAAGAGCAGGCCAGAACTCAAAGGAACAATTTAGAATTATGAGAAAATTGTTTCTGCCTCAGCCCATAATTTATAAAAGAAGTTTCAACATTAGTTTGTCATCTAATACAAGAGATTAAACAAAGTAGTCCATTGTCATGGATACAGTTTAAGAACTTTTCTGAAGAAATTTTTTGTTAGAAAATATTCCTTGGTTCACACAGAAATGAATGAATGACCTAGTTTCAGAAGGATAGGTGGTTTTTAAAATCAGATATTGGAGTGCACATGAGTCCTGGTTCAAATAATCAAGGGGAGAAAACAGGCAAACATTTCTGTCCCATGCTGGAAAAATTCACAAATCAGAGCTGCTGGTGCTGTCTCCTTCATGCTAACCATCTCTGTAGCCAAATATGTGTGAGAAACATTCTAAGTTACCCCCCTCCAGAAAGGACATTCACAGATTGAGAGTAAGAACTTGAATAGACTTTACGTGTCTAAATTCAGACTCTGGCCTACATATTTCTTCCTTTATTTCATTCAGGGAATTATTACCTTTTACAAAACAGTACAGCTCCAGTGAGAGGCAAAAACATTCATTACAGAGCAACTATTTATTTAGGGCATAAATCCAGAGTCCAAGGAGACACAATAGAGCAAACTCCCTGTTATGGATTAGGTAGAACAGCAGTGTGAAACAACTCAGAGGTTTATACCTGGAACATGGGTCCCTGGTGTCAAAAGCAAGTGCCCTGATAAAGAAGCTACTGGATATTCTGGGAGTGGGGAAAGGTCTTTGTTTCTTCACTTTAATTACATAGAAAGAAAAAGGAATTTTGAAAAACCTAAAAGCTTCCACAGAACAAACTTCTATATATGGAGATCTAACATTACTGACCTCTGTGATCTTTGGATACGAGTGATAGATACAAGGAGGGCTGGCAGTGATATCAAAATCAGGGAAAAAGGAAGCAAAAAAATAACACTGACATGAAGGAAGCAGGAGGGCACAAGGAAAGAAAATTTCCTTGACATTAAAGAGGTAGAGCTGAAAGAAGTCACAGGAGGGGAAAGAAAAGAAGCAACAACAACAAAAAAATTGCTATCACTGATTTGAGGCAGTGACAATTTAATCTCAAAGGCATTCCTGACTTCACTGACATTCCTTACATTTGTCCCCCTGTTTACCTTAAAAGGCAGATAAGTGCACTCCAGAGGGAAAAAACCAAACTCACCTAAAAGCCTGAATGAGCTATTTGCTTTATCCTTAAGAATATCCACAGTCAATATCTATTCCTCTGATCATCTCTGCTCATTTTTCTCACCATATAACAGGGCACTTCACTAGACAACCACATTCTTGCAACTATCAAGTAATAAATAGCTGCCTCAAGAAGAAATGACAGCCTTGAGAAACCAGCAAAGGACATGGCAACCAAACTAACACTGATAGGGACAATTTCCATTTAATTTACTGGATTAACATGCAGGCAACAGGCAATGCTAGAAGGTATTTTTACCCTAAGAATACTGAACCCACCAATATTGTTCCTTCTAAGTGGCAAAAAAGAGAAGCTGGGCCCTAGAGAACATGTGCTTCCTCTGTTGTCACAGTCCAGCTGAAAGCATAGCATTTTTTCCACAACTTTTCTTTGAATTCCTCTTTTGACAATTATTATCAAAAGAGGATTATTTGAGAAAGAGTAAGGTTTCTATAGGTTTGGGTTTGTTCTTTCATCTTATTCATCAGAATTACCTGCATGGAAAACACTTCATCTAAACATAACCATACCTGAGGCTTCCTTAAAATGTCCTCATGATTACAACATAACCCCAAATCTGCATAAAGTAGGCTGCTTTTATTACGCTGTTTATAATTATCCAATTCTTGCCTGACATTGGCTTTTCTCCTCTTCCTTATCTGAGGATACAAATCAAAAGAATCCTGTTTTGACTGCGTAATTTGATATGCTATGTGGTCTTTGCAGAATGGTTTGTTCTATTCTTAGTATTCTAAAATTGTTCCTGCACCTGTAATGGTAGACTGCTCTTCCAACAAGCACACTGTGAGCCCAAGTCATCTTTGATAATGTTGCTTGACTTATAGAAGCATGTAAGAGTAGCTGGCACAGCTACATAAATTATAATGATAAATGGGAGCTGAAAATGAGCTCATGGCAACACTACAAAATGTGTAAACTCTGTAATTATATAATTATATTTTAAAATAGATATTTTCGTCCTGCAAATATCAGAATTTTCCATGAGATAAAAGTTCTGTATTTGCTAATCCCAGTCTTAGTCTCACTTAATACAATAAACTACTCTTTGCATACTTCACTTCCTTGCTTAACTATGCTATTAATTCATTAACTCCTGGGGGGGAAAAAAAAAGCAGAGGGGTACTAGATCTGCTAATCCAGTATCCTTTCAAATTTAAGTGTTTTATAAGTTTCATCGAAAGTGCATATGGCACTTGATTAAGCATTCTCATTTAATGAATAAAAATAGGCAGTAAGTAAAAGCAGTAATACTAGATTATGCTCTGAGTTTCAAGAATAACACTCCAGAAATCAAGTGAAATATACACTGTGTGCTACCACAGCAGGTGTATTTCTTTTCAGCTATGCTGACTAAACTTGCTGTTAACTTTCAGTCTTCCACTGCCTGAACAACTTCAGGGGTTGTCAGATACTGGTAAGGGAAAACACAGTGTCAAAGCCCAAAGTGATTTAACTCAGAGCACTACTCAGGAAAAGCCAAAACCATCAATGTTCATTCTCAAAATTATTCTCATACTAAATCAAAAACACTGAACTGTACCAGCTACTTGGAATAAAATTAACTTCATCTCTGATTAAACCAGGCCAGGTTGCTTTCTAAATAATTATTATTTCAAAAAGTAGCAATGATATAAATAATGATTGCAAGCATCAATGAGTTGTTTGGAATATTTGTTATGTGGCTTAGTCTTTCCATGAAAAAATGAATTTTCATGTTAATAATTACTTTTTCCTGTTTTTTTTCCCAGGTAAAATCTCTGTTAAGGTTGGTATTGATCAGTAGTGTTTAAAAATTACAAAAGAAAACCGACTTTTAAAATTAGTGCCTTTAGTGGAACAAAATTGCATAATATTCTTTCAATTTTAAAAGGAGCCAGACTTTGTAAATATAAGTCTAATTCAGCTTTCTTTATTTGTGGAGTTTACATTTTAAAGAAGATGAAGAAGAAGAATGAAAGAAAAAAAAAGGAATAAAATTTTGCACAAAAGGCATTGTTTCTGTCTGAAAAAGAAAATTGTTGGGTGAGTCAGAGTGAGCAAAGCACATTGTTTAGATCAAATGGCATGGAAAAATTTATATATTCTCTTTGGGGATAGATAAAAAAAAACCCTCTGACATGTTTTTAGATACTCTAAAGTTTCTGGAAATTGGATCAATTTTCCTTCCCTAAGGAATAATTCTGCAAAGCCATTATGCAAGATAAATCAGAACTCCAGGTCCAAACACTATAGCTCCACATAGAAATCTAAATCTTCCCCTAAAAGTACTTAAAAAATATTAGTTAGGAAAAGGATTGTCCATTTTGCTAAGATAATTATGACTCTTCAGATGACTATTCAGTATGATAACTTTAATTATCTAGTAGAAAAAAGAGGCACTTCTGCAATGATTTATACTGAGATTATAGATACAGTTTCACAGAACTCTCTTCTCATTGTTTGTGGACAGCAGTTTTCATGAAAATAGATAAGCTGCAATTATAAAAATATAATAATTGCACTTCATGAGTATAATTTCTGAAGTTTCCTTACATTCTGTGACGTCAATCTCATCCCAAAAGTGCCAGCTCACCTGCCTTATCCATAGGATCACCAAATTTCCTCTATTCTCTCACTGCAATGTGTGTGTTCAGTGCTTACCTGCTGATCAAAAAGCACCATGTAAATGCAGCACAGCAGGTGCTAATAAGCAGTTAAATTAAAATATTCAAATAAAGGGACCTAAAGCTATGCAAGAATGATTTTCTAATAACTAACTCTGCTTGTGTCATTTGGCCTAATTTTAAACATGGCAAAACTCCTATTAAGTTCAGTGGAGTTATACCACATAATTATATGAATTTCAGAGGTACTGAAGATTGGTTCAGTAAATCACCTTAAAAACTCACCAAGTTTCCAATTCCTTGTGAAGAAAGAACAGACTCTTCTTACATCTATAGTCTATCTATAATATTACCTTCACTAACATTTATAGCAATAAATAGTAATGAAAAATGTTTAAGAAATTCTATTTCTAAAAAAAATACAAAACAAAGCAAAAAACCCTAGGTCTTCCATCCCTGTTAAAAATAACTTCCTATATTTAAATAGCAGGCTAAACCTGAAGTACTAGGATTATGTCTCCTATTAAATTTATTATCAGAATCACAGAATGAATCTCATCCTCAGAGATGCTCTTGGGAATAAGTTTCACAATTTAGCTAAATATTAATCAAAAGTTGACTAAGAGTATTTAATAGCTCTTTCCAGTTTTTGTAGCAATAAGAGTTGAAAATAGAATGTTTGATGCCAGAAAACCCCTCTATTTTCAGTTAGTAGTGGCTTCAAAATAGTTGAAGATCTTACCTGCAACAGAGAGTCGTGTCTGGAGGTGCTAAAAAATGCTACTTTATATCCTTAAATTACCAGCTTCATCCTTTGCATGACCAGATTTAGTCATAGAATATCCTGCATTGGAAGGCACTCACAAGGATCACAAGGATCACAAGAATCACAACATGTGCCTGAGAGTGCTGTATTTACGTCAAATTTCTATTTATGTATAAAATAAAAAAACCTTTGTTTTATAGCTTAATGAAATAGCCCCATATCAATGTGAACTATTTGCTTTGGATTTTGTATAGTTCCATAATAATATAAAATAATACCTTTCATCTAAAGACAATTATGAGGCATCCTTTCTTCAGTGATAGACAAGATGATTCCCCTGTCAATGATTGGCTTTTTTTTTTTTTTGAGTGCTGCCAACAGCTTCCTATATCCCAGCAGGAGTCACTATAAACCAGGGACACCTTTCTTGTCTTTGGCCACTCATTTTGTAACCAATATTTGGAAATATTCTTTGAAAATTCCTTTGGATAAAACTTCAAAGTAGCTACTCTATGCCAAGGGATACACAGAAAACATAAATGAAAGCAATATAGTTCTGTAGACACTTTTCTTTAATGATAAAGTGTTGTTCAATGAAAATGCTGCTGAATTTATCAGCACTTATTATTTCATTGAAATATTCATAGGAATAATGAAATAAATCCTTAGGCCCACAATATATTATCTCATTTTTTTGCAGGAATGCCTTTAATTGTACTATTTCTTTGCAGTAGTATGCTTTCTTAAGGAAAAAAAATTAACGATTGCCAGTCTGTAAAAAGTCATAGTAATAATACCATAATCTCAGAATTATATTATTTCTATGCAAAGGACTACTCCAAAGCCTATGCATGAGTTAAGAATAATGGACTTCAAAAAATCCCAAACCACAGTGTATTATGCTAAGGTAAGTGGCAGTTAGAATTCCTGGAGAAAATCCTTTGCCTCTTTTCCTAAGAGTCAAAAAATAGCCGAAGAATAGATGGAGGAATATGCAGGAGAAGTAAGAAGCACTAAGAGAATAGGAAGATTACAAGAAATATGACAAATAATCTAAACTATCATAAACAGGAAAATTAGGAATAATGATATAATTAGGCATGAGTTCAAAGAGATGACACAAACATTGAATAAAATAAGCAAGGCAAAAGTAAGACCAGTTCTAACTGCCAAGGGATATAAAGGAACAAGAAAATATTTTACGAATAACTTAGAAGAAAGCAGCAGAAGAAAACGAAAATCCACTGTTTATTTATAGAGCAAAAATAACAAGCAGTGGAAGCTACACTAAAAGCTGATGTTTTCTTTTTTCTGTGTTTTTTCAAACACTTTTCAGAGAGAATCCAATTTAAGTGAGATTTGAAACGTTGTTTCAAAATTGTTTGGCCTGGTTTTTTAAAGACACTCCAGAGAAATCCACTGAATCTTTGGGAACATTTTAAAGTTTATAAATACTGTGCAATCTATTCCCCTTTTCTTTCCAGATAATTCATAGCTATCAAATCAGAGGACGAGGCTAAAAAAGAATATAATATTTTACCTTATCTTCTACTGGATAAGAAAAGACAGAGATATGCAAAGAAATCCTAATCAGACTATTTTCAGAAAATGAAACAATGACGACTGAAGTTATTAAACATTTTATTAACACATAGAAAATGTGACTGTGGCCTAGATTTCTCAAGGACAAAAATACCAAATCAGTTGTTTTCTTCTTTATCTAAACATACAGCCCAGTTAACATGAGATTTCCATGTTTTACACACTAACACCTCATAAATTAAGGAAACTGTCTAAATGAACAAGAAATAAATTAAAACTCTCAAAGCAATGTGGGCAAGCTGATACATCATTACACTCTCAAGGCACTGTAGGTAGTTTCCAATTGACAGAGATACAGACAATTTATAAAGAAAAGAAGGGCTACATGCAGAAACAAAGGGAAAAAAAGAACTTTTTCTCTTCTTGCCATCAGCAGGCAATGCCCAGTCACTACCTCTCTAGACAAACATCTTAATAACAGATGTCCCCTTCATTCTTTTTTCTCTTGGCTTTCATTGCTGCATGGAATGGAATATCCTTTTCTAAGTTTATGTCAGCTCTCCTGGCTATGTCCCCTCCCAAGGCCATCCCCCTTTTGTGAGCAGGAGGGCTGCAGAGAAGCCTTGAGGCTGTGCAAGCACTACTCAGCAGTGGCCAAAGCACTGGTGTGAGCAACACTGTTCTAGCTAGAAGGACAAAGCCCAGCAGGATGAGAGCTGCTGCAGTGAAATCTAACTCCATTCCAGCCAGACCCAATTCAGCTCTGTCTATTGCCTCTTGTTTTCTACCATGACTTCTGAGAAAACTTGACCCCACCCTCTCTACACCACTCTGTTACGTATTTCAATACCAGTGAGATCTCCCCTACACCTTCTCTCCTGGTACACTGTGATTTAACAAAAGTTGGTATCATCTTAAGTTGTTTCTTGTCTTGCCAACTGATTCTGCACATGCAGATTCTGCTCATGCAGAAAAATTTCTCTTTTTTGGTGGCATCACTGAAAATAAAGACCCAATTTAGAGCATAGCAACTTCATCCTAGAGCACTAGGAGTGCTTCACATTGTGTGCACTCAATTTAACAAAGCATGATGCTATTTGTGCAGTTGGAAAAAGAGTAAAATGATGTTGTGGTTGTCAGAATCCGATTTAAACCCAGAAGAGCAAAGAAAACTAAGTCTCTGTATAGTGCACTCTGCACTACTGCACTTCGCTGGATTAAAAAGAAAAGATCCATTTTGGAAGGTTTTTTGTTATTGAGTAATAAAGTGATGCACAGAAAGTGTGACCTCCCTGCTACTAAAAAAAATTCCTTTGTAAATCTCTTTTCTCTAGATTTCTGATTGTTAGTTGGTATTTTTATACTGCTTTTAGGTTTCAAAGTGTGCAGTGCTTAAAGACCATTTAAGGACTGACAGATAAAACAAAAGATGATTGATCT